>JANAVB010027397.1:12158884-12307120 GCA_029216955.1 Iris pallida | reverse complement strand
GAAAAAAAAAAAAAAAAAAATCAAAATCTGGCAACGGTCGGCTGGACCGGTCCCAGCGGGCCGGGCCGGGCCGGTCCAACGGGCCAAATTCGGGCCGGGCATCCTTTTTAAAAAAAAAAAAAAATTCGCAGCGGTCCGGGCCGGGCGGGCTCGGGCTGGGGGGAGAGGCCCGACCCCGCCCCGTTCGGGATTGGGGGCCGGGCCGGTTCGGGCTATGGGCGGTCCGGGCCGGGCTTAATGGGGGGCGGGCCGGTCCGGGCCTGGGTCGGGCTCGGGCTTAAACCGGCCCACCATCACCTTGAACTTGAATAGAAATTTTAATGTATATGGTAATTTATTGATGGACTAAGAGCATTTATTGGGCAACGCTTAAACACATACTCAAAAATTTTAAAATTTATATAAATTATTATTTTTTGAGTATCTTTTTAATATTGACACATAATGGTCACTTCAATAAATACTTTAAAATTACATCCTTTCTTTTCTTTTTTTCTTTAATGTTTGGTAAGATTTTTTATTCCTCTTTTTTCTCTTTGGTTTTCTTCCATGTTTGATAAAAAAATGTTAATTTTGTAGGCCTAACTAGGACACGCTCCAAATTTGGAGTGTATCTTTATTTTATAGCAATTTTTAAGTACAAACAAATGTCCACTACAGTTTTTAAGTGCTACAAAATTTAAGTAAAATAAAAATATATAGCATTGAAATCTCTCACTCTGGATGCTCGAGTAAAACTTTTATACAGTATATATGAAGGGGGCCCATTTGTCATACATATGGAGGATATCAAAACTTTGATAAGCGTTCTGTATCAAAGTTTTTTCCGTGGATGCTCTAACTATTGCATCATCCGTGGCCTAGAATCAATATCCAAGCTAAGTTACTTAATTTAATTAGTCAAAGAACAAGATAAGTATGCACTTTGGTGGAAGTGATGATTAGCTCTCTTACTCTTACACGTACCAATCAAAGTGGGGACTATATAATATCTATATGTATCTTTTGGTTTACGAATTGTTTGTTCGATGCAGAGAACCTGGAATATTTATGAACAATTTTGAGTGGATGGATTGATGGCTGGCTGTGGCTGTTGATCCAAGAACAGAGAGAGAGAGAGGAGAGAGAGAGAGAGAGATTGTTCACCTACAAAATGTGGCCATAAAAAGCATGAAAACTAGGTAGGTGCTCTTGCTTAGACCATCTCCAATGGTGATTTCTAAAATTGAGTTCTTATCCTACGTGACATTATACTTTAAGAAGATTTCTATCATAGTTGAAAGAGTTTCTACATAAAAATTATACACGTACAAAAAATATTTTTCAATGATTTTTCATTTCTATTCTATGTGTCACATATAAAGGAACAATTTCTATTCTATGTGTCACATAGTAAAACCAATTTAATGGTGTAGGGTCCAATAATAATTGTTATGAGAGATAGGAGAATTTTATGAGAGTTTCTACATGTAGAAACCCTCTTAAAAAAAATTTATCCTACATCATTACCACCTAGGATAGAAATGATGATAGAAACTACGGAAAAAGTTTTTTCTGAAATAGATTTCTTCCATAGAAATAGGGAAGATAGAAACCCCGATTGGAGATGGTCTTAGTCCTCTGCTACCATTGTGGTAATAAATCTCGTGCATACCTGGCTTGATTACTTTCCACCTAAATAAAAGGAAATCATCTTGTAAGCTTGATCGTCACGACGATGACTTGAACTTGATAGACAAAATCTTTTTTTCCATCTTAGGGCTAAAGTGAGTAGGCATTTTGAAATCTTGCTTGGATTTCGAATGCGACTTGAATCCGCAAAACGACTACCATTTTAGTAAGATTGTTAGATTTAGAACGACCATTATAATATCCTATTGATGTTAATCAGCTAATTCTGAATCTATATTGAGTATTTGGTGGTGTTGGTGGAATTTTCAACCTATATGGAGAAATTTCGAAATGCGACTGGCGTCATCCGTGTGTCGAAAAAGTTCGGGGAGTACGATGAGTGCCACACAGAGTATCGAAAATCTAGAGAAATTGGAACAGGTGCTGCTGCCCCAGAGTCAGACGAACTCGGCCCCAGTTCGATCGCTGGGGGACAGCATGTTGCTCAATTTGCTGGCTCAAAAATTTCGAACTTAGTCCAAGTTCAGTGTCGACAGACTGTGCGAAAATTGATATGTTTTGTACACCGTTGGATCAAATCAAGTGGGCCAGATCTGTTACGGGATTGAGAAATTTATAAATAGTTATTTTTTAACCCTAATCCATAGCAAGAAGGAGTTTACAACAGTTGGAGAGATAAAGAGGAATTGACGGCTAATTTGAAGAGGAAATCGTTTTCGGGTAATCTTTTCTTGTCGTCTTCATTCTCTTTGAGTTTGTAATCTATTTTCTGTTCCAAGGAGTTGTGGTGATCTTTTTTGAATTGGTGAGAAGTTTGTGTCTTTTATTCCAATAGTAGAGGTTTTTATAATTGGACTCCGATCGTCCCGTAGATTTTTTTCGCAAGAATTTTTCATGTAAAAATTGTTTGTGTTTGCGTTGTTTAGTTCTTTGTGATTTTGACGATTTTATTTTTGCGTTTTTGTCTGGTTCTCTTGCAACTCTTTGATTTGGGAGAACGATTTTCATGTTTCGTTTTCAATAGTACTCTTCGAGTAGAAGTGTGGCACACAATATTTCGTGTCTTAAAAATAAGGGACACAACCAAAATCCTACGATAAGAAATGACAAATTTTAGACACATTTTCCGACAAATTTTTGACACTGCTAGAGTGATTAGTAGCATTAGAATACATCAAATAAATATTTTCAAAAGTTAGGAAGTCATGCTTATCGTGTCCTTTATTGTATCTACTATTTCTATATAAATATCCTGAATAAACTTTTGAATCAACCCTATTTTCGATATAGATCCCTATGACTAACCATTTTTTTTATGATTTTAGGAGATTTCTAAGGAAGCCACAAGATTTACTATATCTATCTCATATAGGTAGACCTAAGGGGCTTATGTCCCAAAAACACCCTTTTGGCAAAACAGATTAAATAACTCCACAATTAATTAACAATGAACCCCATAGATCCCACCTGAAGCTAAAGGCTAAGCCACCAAAATGGCCAATGCAACTTTCTCAACACCCACTACTAGTTTTTATACAACAACAACAGAATTCCCCACACATGAGCCCAACTGTAATGCCAAATGGAATGGCCACTTTGACACCAAAGCATTAGGTGGAGAACCATGTTAACATGAAACTATTGGAGAAAACTTATATATATATATATATATATATAAGCTTTCTAATGGAAGCTCCAGTTCATCAAAGATGGTAATCATTCATCCTGAGGACCACAAACGAGGAAATTCACAAATACTGAATGCTACTTGCTACTCTTCATGTCAGCAGAACCCAAGTATTTTGTAGTCTATAGGTCTTTGCAAAGTATCACACCACCCAATGTGTTATTCTATGTTTTTTTTTAATGGAAAATAATATTTTGACCGCGATTGTGACCACGAACATGACCACAGATCAATGTGACAGCCAACCATTGGTCTCCCTGCTATCACCGAACCCCACTCCCTCAAAATTCGGACCAGGAGACCAATGAGAGGTCGTCACGTGGCCTGCGATCACACCCACGGTCACAGACCGTGAACAAAATAGCAGTTTCCTTTTTGTATACAAAGATATGCACTACTTTCCCACCACCTCAGTATCATAATACAATTCCTTTTCACTCTCTTCCTTGTTGGTCGACTACCTCTACATCCTTGTCAAGAACAGGAGGGTGCACATTGGATGTACGAGCTTAAGCTACATAGCTTAGCTACTCTTACTAGAAATATGGCACCAACATGAAGGAATGTTATTGGTGAAAAATTTGTCAAATCTTTCATAGACGACTCCATTATGACGGAAGAAGGCTCGAAAGATGATGACCGCGAGTACTTTTCCGCGCCAGTGATAGTGGAGATCTTTTTCTCCTCCCAAGTCCCAATCAATCCAGGAGAGCAACTCATATTTTCCTGAGAGATCTTACTCTCATTAAGAAGCCAAGTCAAAACAGGACTTTGAGATTTTTTCATCTGCAGGAGATTTCTTACCCCTCTTAGGCAACTTCCATCCTCCATCAGACGTTTAGAATCCAACATCGCCATCACAGAGATGTGCTGCCTGCCACCACGGTTTATGCTGCACCTGCCGCCGCATATAAATCGTTATCGTCAAAACAGTTTCTCAGTACTGTCATTAATACGGGTCGTCATCTAAACCTTTTCCATATCAGATTGGAATTTGCAACTGAGAATGGTCAAAAACAAAATTCATTCCAAACTCTTACAGCTGCAACCAACTGTTTCTATCGCTGCGCAAAAGTATAATCAACAGCAGCAAATCATTAACCATAAAAGCCATCTGGTGGCAAGAGAAGCACCTTAATTGTCACGAAGGTACGAATATCAGGAGGGGAAAAAAATTCAAGAGTGGATGAAATCAACAGCATAAACTCACTCGAGTTTCTCACCATTTGTTTCATAAAGTTGTATCCTTACAGTAAATTACCGAAACTCATGGCATATGCGAAGTCCCCTCACCGAGTGAACCAAAAAGTTAGGGTTGGTAAGCAGTCTGATTGCATATGACAACAGGAGTTGATAGTGTATTACAAAACTGGGCTACCCTTAATATACTAAAAATACATACCAATAACTAATGGTATAAAATAATTATGAGCTTCTGAAAGTTCAATCAGCATATAGTTTAACAGATTTACGTCAAGCAGGGGCATCCATGGTGGGCATGGTGCAAGGGAAATCTTGAGTAGGTGGGATAGTGATAGGTGCTTCTAAAATCTCCAAATGGTGCCTGCATGACTGCATCGCCTTTCTTCAAGATCAAATCCATCTAGGGCAAAACAATTCTTGTATTCTAGCAACTTGCGATTAAGTTGGTATCTGGTCATCTACTAAACAAACTTCTTTATTCTATCAATGCCAAGGTTTGCGGTCTTGTTGGTCGGCTCCAAAACAAGGGCATGCCTGAAATCTGCAAAACGAGGAGAAATAACCATCAATAAACCAAATGAACCATCATGTCAAGAGGGGGGGGTGTTGTGTGAGAGAGAGAGAGACCTTCGATTGCTTCTTGATAATACCCTAGCACCTCCCTCGCAGTTCCTCTTCTTAAATAAGCTTTAACATTCTGAATGTAAAAAAAGTAGAAGATTATGTTCTCCTTCATACTAGTTAGCCAGTAGGAGTAAGTGGCATACACATGTTAACTATGTGAATTGATCATTGTAAAATTGATAACCCGCGACTTCTGGCGTGACAGACCAGAACTCTAACCAACTGAGCTATTTCCCCCTTTCGTCACTACTGTCGATTCCAAAGTCACCTACCGGTTACCTTTGTAACTATAAAAAGTCGCTGTACAACAGAATGCCGTTCGCCTTTGGTACAAAAGCAATTAGCAGTGCAAATATAGATTTTCGTTTAATATATTCAGTAGCAGTATCAACCAGAGTTAGCAGCAACACCAATACCCAGGGGCAGATCCAGACACTGTAGCTGGGGTGGGCTACCATAAATTTGGGTGGGCTACAAGTGGGCTAACCTATATAAAAAATCAAAAATAAAATTTATATGGAGAAAAGAAGTATAAAAAAATTTTGGGAGTGGGCTCAAGTCCACCCCAAGCAATGCTTGGATCCGCCCCTGCCAATACGAAAGACATCCATATATTATGAACATAACAAGGGCCAAAAGTTTTTTCCAAAAGATGTAATAAATTGCTCCTTGAACATAATCTAGATAGGATGTGGAAGCAACCACATCACGATCCAAGTAAATATACCACAAGAATCTTTGTAGTTTCCTGAGAGATTAAATGCAAGGAACCTGACCTTTTTATCAAGCTTGATGGCAGCATTGCAATCAGCTTCAGCTTGCACGAAACTGAGTCAGAAAAACAAATTGGAATCAGCTACAAATGCAGACACCAGTCAGATAGGTGAAAAAAGAAACCGAAGATGCAACCTTCTCTGCTCCAAATAGGCAGCAGCTCTGTTACAGTAGTAGGTGGCATTATTTCCACTTAGTTTAATTGCTTCGGTATACAGATTGATTGCTTTCTGCCATTGCTTTTCTTTGTAAGCTGCGTTTCCCTATAAAAGAGTAAGTAACAAGACAAGGATATTATGTGAGTATAGACAAAGATATTATCAGAAACATCACATAACCAGGTATGAGTATTAATCTAACATTCTGAGGACACCAACAAAGAATAGAAACCTTGCCAACTAAAATAAATGAAGAGAGAGAAGTGACCTTCTCTTTAGCAATTTCAGCAGATTCTTCTTTGCTGATGCTACTTCTTGAAGTGTTTGACTTCATGGCTATATCAACTTGTTCTTGAAGAGAGGCAAACATAGTATTGACAGTATCTAATAAAAAGTGATCACCTCCATGTCTTGCAATAAAAGAAACTGACACAGGAGACTTTTCATGGATACCTAAAGGTACCGTCGCCTGCATAAAGGCATTGAATCATGTTAAATGAAAAGAAAATTATACAGAATAACCATTCACAAAGTTCAAAAGAGCAGATAATTGGCAAACACATAGACAAGATTATAATACCGTCTGTGTTAGTAATACCTGACAACATCCTGACATACTTGCAACAGCTGTAAGACATAAAATGCGAGTCTGGTATTCGTCAGATAAAACTTCCTTTGCATTAAGTTTAGGAGGCGGCCCTAACACGGTGGGAAGAACAAGAATCCCATCCTCCTGCATGTAATCAGTAGACAACATTGCATGAGTAGTTTCAATCTCGAGGAACTAATGTAGATCAGTAAAATACCCCCATTACTATTCTTCATGAGCTCAAAACCTACCAATAAGGTAGGTTTCTCTGCCCACCAACTGCTATATAGGTTCTACAGCAAGCTATGTTGCATGGATACAGCTCGGGAGGACGTTATCCGTGCCCGTATCCATATCGGACACATATTGGGCACAATACGTCTTTGACACTTGTCAGATATGGCTCACCTATGTCTAGGCTCCAAGGAGACCCAAAACATATTTGAAAGTAATTTTGACATATTTGTGATCATGCCAAACATAATTTAGATATATGAATGTAAAAAATTGCATTGAATCATTTCCAAAACATTTTGGAACCTAGTTATCACCCAAAATATGCTAAAGTATATATCTTATTAAGATGTAATATATAAAATGTTGTAGAAATATGTTTTCATGTGTATATATAACCAGGGGCGGACCCATGTACATCTCACTGGGGGTGGGGCCCCCAGTGAAAAAAAGAAAATTTTGAAGAAATTTTTTTTTTTTTGCTAGGAAGCAGCATCTATGGATGGGTGTACTGCCGGGAGATTGGGGCCCAGTCAAAACAAATTGAAAAAAGGAGGAGGAAAGCAGTAGCTTATGCCTTATTGTGTGGTGCCCCCCCCCCCCCCCCCCCCCCCCCCCCCCCCCCCCCCCCCCCCCCCCCCCCCCCCCCCCCCAACACACACACACAAAGTTTTCACACAAAAGAAGGCAGCAGCTACTGCCTCTTAATTCTTCTTTTCTTCTGTCCGTTTTTCTCTTTAGCCGAGCATCCGAGCCTACAAAAAAAAAATTTACAAAGCGGCTGGAAAAGCTGTAGGAGGAGCGAAGGACGGAGTAGAAAACTCCTAGAGAACAATTTCTACATTTATTGTATGAAAACTCGTAGAGAACAATTTCTATATTTTGTATTAAAAATCAGTCATTTGTTTGGGGTTGTTTGGGATGAACTGTGTGTTCAATTTTCAGTTCCGTACTTTGTTCCTATATATTCAATTTTTTGGGATGTTGTTTCCGGACCCCCTATAAATGTGCCCCCAGTAGAATATCATCCTGGATCCGCCACTGTATATAACTTTATTCAGACCATACACGTATTCCAGAATTCTCAAGAATGTTGTATTCCGTACCGTATCGTGTCCGTATCAAAATCTGTGTCTATGCAACCTAGACAGCAACCTACTCCACTTCCCATAGTTCACTTAGGTTATTTGCCCTGACTTACAATGTGAACCTTGAGTTGATAAGTGAACTTAAATTTCGTATCAATCTTCCTTAAGTACCTTCTCAGTTTAGTTTATTAAGGTTTAGTTTATTAGGCCATAGTCAACACCTTAAAATTTTGATGTCAACCTTCAGTACCTTCTCATTTAGTTAATTGGTCCTTCACCAACCCTTTTCTAATGGGAACGATTATGGTTGTGATAATCTTCTAAGATATACAAGTTCAATATCAAACTTGACTTCAAGTTAATACAGCCAGTAAAAATCATCACTTCTTTTGTTTAGCTTTCTCGTGCACCATAGCAGATCCTATTCAGATAGGAGAAGGCTTGGATAAAGATGATGATGTGGGGCAGAAGGGAATGCCTTCTCTAACTCCATCATCATGAAGTTGTTTACAACACCAAATTTGGGACAAAATCTTATTTCTTCTAGTTCAACTAACAGAAGCACAGCAGCTTAATTGATGCGGAAAGTAAATAAGACAGAAGATGCTAATCTTCTAATATACCACAAATTACAATTTAACCGAAGGATAAGCATAGCATCAACCAAATCTTATTTAACCAGAGTTGAAAGGTTGAATAGAGATAAATTGAAGGTTTTCAAATGGTGCAATCAGAGTTTATAGCAGATTTTAGGTTGTCAACAGAATTAATAGAAAACAATTGGATCGGTTGAAAGTTATAACAGATCCATCTGTTGGATTATCAACTAGAGAGTCCATTTGACTATTCCTTTGTATTAGTTAATTTTCTTAGCCAAGAAAACCAATTGCCTGGTATGTGGTAAGTCAGATTTTCTATATTAGATATAGTTGTTGATTATTTCCTTACTAGGAAGGTTGATACACTAGCATGTGAATATTTCAAAGTTATACTATTGGAAGCTAACTGCTCAACCACTCAACATATGTTGATGGTCTTGTATATTAGTATTAGAAAATGGAAAAGAAAAACTAAGACGAGATCGAGAACTAGATGGTAGAACTCGAAAGGAGAGAACTTAATACTACTTAAAAGTAAAATGATAAATAATGGTGGAACATAGAAGAAGATACTAATGTTTACGCGGTACAATATGTCAAATTGTATCAAGAAAGTAGCAAAAGAGATTCTAGGAGTTTCTAAAGACAATGGTTAGACTTCAAGAGAAAATTGGCGGTAGACAGAGAAAGTCTAAATGGTAACCAAGGAAAAGAGAATTTTCTAAAAAGATTGGGAATTGTGTGGAAATGGTGAAACTTTGAGAGAGAGATAAACTTGTTGAAAAAGGAAGCTAAAAAATCAGTTGGTGAAGCTAAAACTAGGGATATTTTAGGAAATGTCCACATTCAAATATTGAAACAAGTATATCCATTAAAAAAAAACTAGCAAATGTCCCAATTCCTTTATATGGAACAAATAACAATTTAAGATATACCCCCACTATTTAATCAAAATTTTGGCTGATTTACAAAGGAACTGAGGTATTTGTTAGTTTTGTTTAAAAGTTGGAGTATATGCGAGTTTCTATATTTTGAATGGGGACATTTGCTAAAATATCTCCTAAAACTAAGACCAATGATTATTTGTATATGAGGATAGAAAAGAGCGACAAAACATATTTATAGGCTTGCAAAGAGTAAAGACATGAGTATAAACCTATGTAATAGTAATTGTATCAAGAGTGAAAACCAAAAATATTAGTAAGAGAAAATAATACTAAGAAGAGTTTTGAGTTATTTTCACAAGTTATTTAATGAGAGGAACCTATAAAAGCTTAATTTAGAAATAGAGCTAGTTCAGGATAGTCATATTATTATTATCATAAAACTAGAATTTCTGAAGTTAAGAATGCATTAACGACAAAGGAAAATAGAAAAGATGTATGACACTATGACCTGATGATATTTATATGGGTTTTTTGAGCAAATAACCCTGTCAATAACTTGTATTTGAATGGTAACCCCACTTTATTTATAATTTAGGAAATAACCCTGTTTTGGACGGATGTTAACATTCTGTTAACAAAATATTTGTTAATATATGTATTAACTTTAACGGATGTTATCATTCCGTCCAAAACAGGGTTATTTCCTAAATTATAAAAAAAGTGGGGTTACCACTCAAATACAAGTTATTGACAGGGTTATTTGTTCAAAAAATCCTATTTATATTGAGGTGTATAAATGTTTAGGTAAGAAAGGACTAACGTTGCTTACTTGTTTATTTAACCAAATCGTAAGGACCAGAAAAACGTCCAGTCCAATGTTAGAGCCGTATTATAATACACATATATAAATATAAGGAAGATGTATAGATTAGCATTATAGTACCTATATATAAATATAAGGGAGATAAACAATGCTGAATTAATTATCAAGGAATTAAGCACGAGTTGGACCATCAATCTCTTGGAGAGAGTAATTGAGTAAAGAGAAAAGAAACCAGACTTTCATAAGATCAATTTGGTTTTATATTGGGAGATCTACTAGAGAACCTATTTACTTGCCATGAAGTTTAGTGGAAAATTTAGAGAGAAAAAATTACATATGGTTTTACCGTCTTAAAGAAAACTTACGATAGAGTTCCAGAGGGATAATACCATGGGTTGTGGAGAAGAAACAAGTCTATAATAGCTACATTAAGACTATTAAGGATAGGTACGACAAGATTACAATAATTGTGTAAAGTATTCAAAGGGATAACAACTATTATCGTTGGCTTACAGCAATGAGCATTAAGTCCTTATTTTTTTGTACTAGTTTGGATGAGCATGGCTTATTCAAGAGAAGATTTCATGGTGTTTGATGTTTATCGATGATATTCTGCTCAAGGTTCAAAATATCGGTATTGGTATCGGTATCAGACGTTTTGTATGAGTATCGGTATCGGAAGTATCGGTGGTATCAACGGTATCGGATCGGAGTATCGAATTTTTTGGTGTCGGCTGTATCGTCAATATTAAATAATTATTTAAAAAAATTGGAATTTTTTAAACATATTTATGCATTATTTAACCATTTTTAAGTTTTTTTTATTATAATTAAATAAAATAATAGTCATCTTTCTGATTGGTTTACCTGCGATATACAAAATTACAAGTTTTCTTCATTTACATGTTCAAATTTTGACGAATCTTGTATTGTTTTATTACTACAATAATTACTATGTCATTAATTCGTACTAATTGAATCTTGTATTGTTTTATTACTACAGGTTCAAATTTTGACGGATTAAGGAGAATAAAGGAAGGCACAAGAGATTAGAACTTTAGAAGCAATGCAAATGGCTGGACGAGACAAAAGTCACAAGACCCATTATTATATAATTATTTTTGTTCAGATATTTTTTTTGAATTTCTGTAAATAAAAAATTATTTATATCTAGAATTTTAGTTTTATGCATAGTTGCAAATGGTTACAATATGATCCATGATCCAATTATTTTGTTTCAAAATATACGAAAAAAATTAGCTACATGATTTACTTTGAATTTAAAATTACAACAAAAAACACTTGGCCAGAAAAATTCATTGGGCCTCTGGCCTATCCTTTTATTTAAATTTCATAAATAAAAATCTTTTACAATAGGTATGAAATACATAAAGCGTACAAATACAAAAATGAATACAAAAAATGAATACAAAAATGAATACAAATATCACTAAAATGGTTCGTAATTATCGGAATTGTCCCGATATGGTTGTTGGTTATGAGGATAGTATAGATTGATATTTGTATCATTGAAAAAACTTGTCATGAGGCCATCAAATGTAGAATGTTGTTCTGCCTCTGGAGTATTGTATGGATAATAACTTGTAAATGAACTGTCATGTGTATTGTCGTAATTGTCCGAAGGAGTAGGTACATCATGATAGCTAGATCCTCCAGCATATACATCATTCATACGGTGCTCTCTAGGTTGATGATCACTTGACCAGTCTCCAGAGTATTCATGTGACTGGTCTCCAGCATTTTCATATTCATGTGACTGGTAAACACCAGTCGCGGGTGTAGCTCCATTTCCTCCACTATCAGTACTGTCGTCTTTATCGCTGTCGACCTGTCGAGATAGTACATTTGGTGTTTTCTTTCTTTTTTCAGGCCTTCGAGCATTTTCGGCAGTATCTTGTGGATTGATATCCAAGTTATCATCTAACCATTCATTCTCTTCCAAGAGTGGTGCTTCTCTTTCTCTAGTCCAAGCTGTGAGTGGATCTTGATCATGAAATATCTCATCCAAATCTATAGCATTTTGATTATCTCCTGATCTTTCTATATTTCGAACCCTCAATCTCATATTATAATGGACAAAAACCAATTTTCGGTGTGAGTGGATCTTGCCATGGATCCAATCCAAATCTCATATTATAATGGATCTTGATCATGAAATAGCTCATCCAAATCTAGTCCAAGCTGTGAGTGGATCTTGCCATGGTTCCAACCAACATTTATTTCCTCCACCGTACGACTTTTCGACGCCATTATATAATCATAAAAATGAAATAAAAAACGTTACATACAATAATAAAAAAACGTTACATGCAATAATAAAAAACGTTAGATGCCATATATATATATATATATATATATATATATATATATATATATATATATATATATATATAGTTAGTAAAAAAAGTTGGATACAAATATATATATATATATATATATATATATATATATTGTATCTAACTATACTATATATATATATATATTATCTAACTATATATAGTATAGTATATATATATATATATATATATTGTATCTAACTATACTATATATATATATATATTATCTAACTATATATAGTATAGTATATATATATATATATATATATATATATATATATATATATATATATATATATAGTTAGATAATATATATATATATATTATCTAACTATATATATATATATATATATATATATAAATATATATACATGCAACTTCTAAACACAATCAAAAATGAGCTTCTGGTTAGTGTTGATTGTTATGTGTGTTGTTCCAATGTTCTAGAGGGCTCTGGTTCGAGCTTCCACGTATACCTTTTTTTTCTTTCTTTTTTAAATTTTTGGAGAAGAGCAACCCTAACCGGACAGGCTCTTCAAGAAAAAAAGGGGTTGTCGCTATATACAACGGTTGGAAGAGAGAGAAAAAAATCAGATCTGATTTTTTTCTCCCCTCTCCGCCTCCAGCTTCCGTTCATCTCCGCATTCTCTTGCCTCCACCGCTTCGAAGGAGATGGGGAGGAGAGAGACCACAACCCCTCTTGCCACCACTTCTCTTCAGCAACGGCGGCGGAGGCGGCGAGGGCGACGGCGACCGCGGTGAAAGCGACGGCTAAGGGGAAGGAGAAGCCTCTGTTACCTGCTGCAAACGAGGTAAATCCTTCGCAATTTCTGTAAGAAATTTTTTTTCACAATTTCTGTAAGAATTTTTTTTCTTTGTGGTTGTGGTTGTTTGATGTCAATTTTTGATCCTTTTATAGAATTTTAGGACTGGTTATTTCTCTATTATTAGATTCTCTGTTGGATTTGACCCCAAAGTAAAGCTTGCTTGTTTTTGTCGGAGATTCTTCATGTTTTCTCTGGATTTTCTGGAATATTAGGGTTCGGGTTCGTATCGGCCTGTATCGGTCCGAATCGGTCGATACGAACCGATCCAATACTTTATATCGCGTTCTCGGCCGATACCGATAATTTTGTGTTGTTTCGGATCGGCCAGAGCAAAATCCGATCTGATATGGCCGATACGTATCGATATCGGCCGATACTTTGATCCTTGATTCTGCTAGTTAATGAGAGCGGAGAAGTACATGCTAAAATAGAAGTGTAGAGGAGAAGTTTGGAATATATAGGTTTTAAAGTAGGTAAATCAAAAAGAAATGGGTAACACATAGATGGACAAAAGATACATAGTAGTGCTGATTTTGGATATATATAGGATCAACAATCCCTAAATGATTGAGAAATCGAGAAGGTTGCTTTCATAGAACTAATACAAGATGGTTAAAATGAAGTTATTTTGGAGTATACTTTCTGATTGCAGAATACCATTGAAGTTGAATTGAAGTTGAAGGATAATTCTAATGAAACGGCTAACATAGGTCATGCTTTATAGATTGAGTGCACAATTAAGAAACGTGTCCAGAAAATTATCGTAGCTAAGGTGAATGAGTGAATACATTAAAAGATAAAGAAATGAGTATATCCGTAGAAAGTTGGAGGTAACTCCAGTTAAGGACAAGAGAGAAAATATCTTTAAATTGTTTGAACATGTGCAACACAAACCAATAAATACATTGTAAGGAGCATAAGACTATAGTAAAAAAAAGTTTCTAGGCATAGGAATAGGCCTAAACGAACATGGATTGAAGTTGTATTGAAGGATATAATTTTTTAGTGTTACAAAGGGCATGGCCATGTTTTATGGAACAGTGTGTTGGACAACTAAGAAATAATGTGGAAACAAATATAGTAGTTAACGTTTACGATAAGAAATAAGTGTGTCCGCAGAAAGTTGGAGACAACACCAATTAAGAAATAAGTGTATCTATTGGTCTGCCTTGCATATGTTCAATCAGAATGAGTGTATCTATTGATCTGCCTGTTCAATCAAGGACATGATTGAACATATGCAAGGCAGACCAATAGATACACTCATTTCTTAATTGGTGCTATCTCCAAAACTTGGCTAAAAGGTTTGCTATTGTTATCTTTATATTTTGTTTGGTGTTCCTTTTAGTTGTAAGGACAATTCTAAGCAAGTAAAAGTGTTTAAAATCTATTTTCACAAATCAAAACTATTTGATAATTGCATCATGTAAAAGTACTTCTCTTTGGAAAGTAGCTATTAAAGAAGCTAGTCATTGGAGTATCTCAAAATACAAAAGGCTTATGTTGTAGTGGTATGTGAGTGTGTGCCTGATCTCATGATAGGGAGAGAATCTATGAAGAAAACGTTGATGCGAGTCAAAAGATAGAGAGAGAACGGAGTTGATGATGGTATGATCATAAAGAAACATCCAAAGCAAATTATTTCAAACAAACAGATCTCAACCACTTTGGCGACCATTTCGGGTCAATTTTGGAGGGTCCGTTCCGAAAGATCTCAACCACTTTGGCGACCATTTTCATGAGTTTTATATTAAAAAGATCATTTTCATGAGTTTTTCAGGAGAGGAAGAAGGAAGGTGAATAGGTGAGATGGGGTTGCAGAGGTGGGATTTTAGATAAGGATGGCTAGTGTTGGTTTTAAATGAAGAATTGGTCCAATAATATGGACAGTTAATCCACTTTATTTGACTAACTATCGTGCATAATTCCTTTTTATTTATGTATGTAGTTCCATAGGTTCCAAAACAGGAAAAAGAAACCTAATCAAAGCTATACAAAACTTTCAAAACGTCTGAACTGAATCCACTAGTGGTGTAACGGAACCAAAAGCTGAAACCAAGTTATAAAACCTTGTTAGCTAGAATCCCAAGAGAACTTCATAACTACCAGCTGGTATAATTATTTCTACAGCAAGATGCTGGAAGGCTTAAAGATCTCCATAAGAAGAACCGACACAGTACTTTAGCTAAACCAAATATAAAGAATTGTATTTTAAATTGCTTGTTAAAGCAAGAGACTGTAGAAAAGTAGTATTTCTTTCCACTAACATTTAAATACCAACAGTAAATACCTTCAAAAGAGAATTCAGGGCCAAGCGTGTTTCATTTCTTGCAGAGTGGCAATTGTCAATATGTGCACAGCTAGCCTCCAATGAATAACTTGCATATTTAGCCTTGATCCACTCATGTTGATTATGTTTCAACTCATGCCTGTATGTAAATGGAACAAAACAGTAATTGATATGTTTCAAATAGGATATTATAAAGAAGATGATCAAAATGGTATCAATTCAAGTAACAAATTATGAGAGAGAAACAAAGAAAAGTGTGATAAACCAGTGACAAGAAGATTTTGTGATCAGAGCAAAGCCAATGAGTAAAGCCTAATCAGTCAGCTAGATAACTTTCAGAATGGCTTACCTTGAACCACAATAAAAATGAGAAAGGAAACCAGTTTAGCTTGAACAAAACTTCAAATAATAGAACAGCATCCTTAGTATTGCATAGACTTCCAGACAAACATGCTCTGAGCAAGCAATCATAAGATGGAATGTTTTTTGCAATATTAGAGGGGGGAAAAACAATTTACAGATGAATTTGAGGCGAACTCTACTCAAAATCTTTCTACTCATTCAAGATTTCTGTTTATTTATATTACACTTTACAGTCCATCACCTAGAAGTTCTTTTCTAGTATTACGGAGCTTAAAGGGTTGCTAGAGCAAAAAAGTAGATCTACCTACCTGCAACTGGAAGTGTAGGAGGTTTCACAGGCTCTCTTGCCCATAGCTACTTGCCTAGGCATTTAGCACAAGAGTAGATGGTTGACTCAGGGACTCGGGCTGGCAGTCGGTCGTAAAAATTTACCTGCAACTCTTTTCCAGAGCTTTCTTGTGCTCCATGGATAATCGTAATCTGATGAGAGAAGGCTTGATGATGATAATGATGATGATGAGCCACCATCACCTAGTTACCTCCAGGACACAGATGCTATGCCATAGATACATAGGTCATGGAAGAACACCATCACCTAGTTACCTCCAGCTTGGATTGGAGAGAAAATGAAGGAACATAGGTCATGGAAGAGCTTGGGTGAGGGTATCAGCCAAGTCAGAGAGAACAAGCATGGTGAACACGAACTTCATGAAGCTTGACCTTGTCCCAAAAAGAAGTGGCAATAGACCTTAATATACTTGTTGTGATCATGGCAAGGTAGTCAAAGGCGCAAGGCGCACTCGAGGCGCAAAGGGTCCAGATCGTCCGAGGCACAAGGCGCACTTAAGGCGCGCGTCCGAGTGAAGTGAGGCGCAAAATAAAAAATTATATAAATATATAAATAAATTAGTAACATAAGAAATAAAGCCAAATAACATATTAAAACCAACAAAAACATGTCGACATAACCAAGTGAACTAGCATAACAACAATAACACTCAACAAAACTGTCACGCCCCAGAACCAGAATACTGGAGAGCGGGGGCAGACATAGCCAGCTACGTATAATGAAATGGAATCCATCTCACTATACGGTCACGGCTGTCTAGATATGTGAGGGTTTATCTACAAGCCATCAGTCTCTTAAGGTCATAAATTATCCTATTGTCTCAATCTCAACCAACTAATAACAATCACAAGATATCAGATCACCAAATATACAATTGTAAGGCGTCCCAAACATTACATATCCAGATGATCATGAAGCTAGTCGTACAAAATGTAAGGACTAGCAAGATTTAAGTCATACATGATCAACCTCGAGTTGCCAATCATGATTACAGCCCGTAGGCAGACAGTAAATAAAGTTGCAAACGAGCTAACACTTGCTCGGCGGCTAAACGCCTCAAAAGAATAATTTTACAATAGAGTGGGAGAGCAAAAATAAACCCACTCGTTGCCCTGGTTACGCCTGGTGACCACCATCGGGCTGAAATGCAGGGAGATCCTTTGGTGCTGCTCCGGTATCTGGCCATACAAAACCAGCTGGGTCAGACCCCAGAAAGAGCAAGTGCCACAAAGGAGGCTTCACTTAAGAACTAAAACCAACAATTAGCACAAGAATATAGCATGATAGGTAATTATAAAAGACAATCTTGTATAGAATCACTAAAAGACAGGACATATGGAAAGAAAGCATGACAGGATGATATACGATGAGATAACCATGGGACTATTCAGATAGCCAGGTTACAACCCGTAAACCAAACAAGGACCGGGGTTGTAACCCTTCGTCTGAACGGAACTTGGTTTCTCTCACCATTTATCGGCAAGATAAATATAAGAAATCAGGTCAAGTAACATTCTGGAGTGACAATCATTATGGTGACAATCTTGAGAGTACAAGGCATTAGAGTGACAATCTGGAGTGACAATCATTATAGTGACAATCATTCAATCATTCTGGTACAATCTTACAATTAATCAATTCTAGACAATACTATACTGGACTAGACTCCATCCAAGCAATCACGGCCAATCATTGCCTACGGTTTTCTACATTAACTAACTAGGGTTATCACAATCCTAGTTACTAGCAAGATGCAATGAGATGCTCCAAGTAGTCACAGGCCCTGCAGCTATCCAGGTTATCCAGGCAATCATTATAGTGACAATCTAGAGAGTACAATACATTAGAGAGACAATAGAGTTCAATCATTAAAGTGACAATCAAGAGTGCCCCACATGACAGTGGACTGGAAATGTGCCCTACTCGTCGGCAGGCTACAAGTCCAAACATTTGCGGCCGGGATAACGGGATCGCCTGTAACTGGGGAACATCTCTTCATGACTAGTGAATTATACTAATTATTAACCTTAGTCCATTTCAGTAGGTACTCCTGACCGTGGTACTCAGGAGTCCCCTCCTAAACATGATGCAAGGTAGGACTGGATTATTTGTACAAGCACAATCGCCCACGGTGTCTGGATTAATTATACAAGTCATGTCATGTCAGGTAGCCGTCGCAACAGCTGTTCAAGATAATTATGCCGGGTTTATCATGTCAAGTGTTCTTGTCAGGAGTGCGCCACGCCGGGCCACTATCAGGTCATGTCAGGTTTTTTTGCCAAAAGTGCACCACTACGGGTCACTATCGTGTCATGCTCAGGTTTTCTTGTCAAAACATATTAAACAAATCCATGATTATCAAGTTCATGACAAAAGGCGTAAGGATATAAAATGGACGTAAATATCTAATAAAATATCAATATTCAGGGCTATAGAAAAGCCATGCGGCCAAGTCATATGTGGTCAGGAAAGGGTAGACTCATGCGGCTAGAAGAGAACATCCCATGCGGCTGAATCAGTGGTTCCATGCGGCCAGGAAGGACTGGGACTCATGCGGCTGGCTAACACTCAGGTATATACGACCGGGTCAAGTGGAGTTCCATGCGGCTCGATGTGGTGGGCGCATGTGCGACTGCAAGGGCAAGGGGCGCATGCGGCTGAAGGGAAACCGAGCCTATGCGGCCAGGAGCATTGGAGTCTATGCGGCTCAGAAGGAAAGAGTGCTCATGCGGCTAGGTCAATACAGGCTCATGCAGCCGGAACTGCACGCTCATGCGGCTCAAGGATCAGGGCCTATGCGGTCCACAAGTGCTAGAGTTCATGCGGCTCAAGGAGATGGGCACATATGCAGCCGATGGGGAATGAGCCCATGCGGCTCAGGAAATTCAGAACTTATGCGGCTGGGAATTAGGACGAGTCATGCGGCTAAGTGAGTCCGATTCTCATGCGGCTCAAGAACTTCCAGTCATGCGGCTGGATAGAACACTTGCCGCATGAATATTCATGCGGTCAAGTCAAGCACTGTTCATCTTCTCCAAAATTTTAGAAGAACACCATGAGAGCCAAGTCCTCAAGCTCCATAACTCTATCATCCGGAGCCTAAATCCGAACTTCCTTAGGTCAAAATGGGGTAGAACGAGATTCTCTACAACATGGAACCATCAAAACATAGAAATAACAAGATTAAGTAGATCAAAACCCAAGAAATCCGAAAATGAAATAACTTAGATCTACAAGAATCTAGCCATAGAAATTAAAAATGTCAAGTACTAAAGTGCTTTAGAATGCAGTAAGGAAGAGAATGAAGCAATAAAAATTAGAGTTCCTCCATGAAGCAAGATGCACTTGCCTAGACCTCTCTCTCCTCACTCTGGTAGGTAAAGAAGTAAATGAGGAAGAAGAAAAAAGAGTAATGAAGAGAGAGAAAGAAGAAATGGCAATAAATACAAATGGTGGTGGTAGGTAGGGGGTTCACCTTGGGTTCATCATGAACCCAATCAAAACCAAGCCAAGCCGAACCAACCAACCCGAACCAGGAATAAACCAAGCCAAGAAGAAAATCATGCAATACAAGAAAAAAATACGTACACGTATTCCAAGAAATACGTAATACGAACCACAGGCATTACAAAAACTAACAAAAATTTGTATTTTTCCTACTACGTTTTTAGTAAATTTTAGTTTTTCAAGTTCAACTGTAGCCAACTTTGGCAACCGTGGAAGAGCTACCTCCCTACCACTTGTATGAGGTAAGGGCTATCTCCTTGTCTCATTTTTTTGTGTAAGAAACAAAAGATAGATAAGGCGCGCATTTTCGTTGTTGCGTCTTGCTGAAAGACGCACCTAAGGCGCGTCTTGGGTGCGCCCGGAGAAATGCGCCTCGCCTAGAGAAGTGCGAGGCGCAAATGTTGTGCCTTGCTCCGAGGCGCGCCTTTGACAACCATAGATCATCGAAGATGGAATCCTTAGCAACGTGAATAACAACTTTCTTATCGCAATAAAGAGACGCTAAAGAAGTGACCAAAACTTCAAGGTTAATCAGAAGCCTCTAGACCCAGGTAAGCTCAGAAAATGCATGAACCTAAGAGGATACTATGCCTCAGCAGAAGCACGGGCAACAACATTGACTTTCTTGCTTCAACATTTAACTAAGTTGTTACCGAGAGAGTAGCAGACACTAGTAGCGGCGATCATTAATAAATCTAGCATAGTCAACTTTAGTATAAGCAGTAAGAGATAAGGGAGATGGGATTTGATAGAGAAGCCCCTGTAATAATAAAAATTCAAGTACCAGAGAATGCTCTCTCAAGGTATGAAGATGAAAGATGTACAAGTAACAACCACATAAATGAGCTTGTTGACGAGTTGACGATACATGCTAGGACCAGGAGGAGGACAGGAGGATCAGAAGAGAGCTAACTAATGTTGGAGAGTCGAACATTTTGATCCATAGGAGTATCAGTCAATCTAGAATCTACAAAGCAAGTTTTCTCCAAGAAATATAAGCAGTACTTCTGCTAAGAGAGAAGCCTATATGATGCGCAATCTCAATGTCAAGGAAGTACCAGAAACAACTCAAAGTTTTTGGTGTAAAAGTGACAGTAAACATAGGCTTTACTTTTGGAGATTCCAACGCAGTCAAAGTCACTTATGATTTTGTCGCGCACATAGACGAGGAGAATGATCATGCCATAGCACCGATGGTAGATAAAAAGAGAAGAGCCAGCAACACTCTAGGAGAAACCAATTTGTTTAACGATTTGGCCGAACTTGTCAAACCATGCCCAAGAAGATTTCTCAAGGCCATAAGATTTCTGGAGATGACAAACAAGGTACTCTCCCGTACTCTCACAATTAGGTGGTTGTATATAATCATCTAAAACAGATGTTGATTTAGGAAAGCATTTTCTAGTGTAACGCTGAAGAAGTGGCTATCTGGATTCTGCGGGATGGCCAAAGAAATAAAAATTCCGATTAGCGTTCAACTTGACAACATGAAATAATGTCTCCTCGTAGTCAATCCCATAACACTGGGTTAAGCCTTTTGCAACCAAACGAGCTTTGAGGTGCTCAATATACTGTCAGGATTATGCTTAATGATGAAAACCCATCTGCAATCAACTCCTTCGGATAGAGTAACCAAATCCAATGTGTCATTGGACCAAAGAGCTTACACCGTCATCCATAGCAACATGGCAACTGGGATGCTAAACTGTCATGTACAAAGAAAAGAGCAGACAGAGAACTAACAAACTTACATGACGAAGGAATAAGCCTTCTTGTATTTTGTCTTATTGGTCTCTAGTTTGGATAGCAAGCAAAGTAGGGTCATCATCTCTTATATGTATGTACTCACCCCCATCTAGTGAAATCGATCCATTTTGTAGAGAATTCCAAATGTCAACATGGTATCAGAACATCATATTCCCTACCATAAAAACCCTAACTTTATCTTTAGTGCAAGCTGGCAGCCAAAACTCCACCTGGGCCACCGTACATAGCTCATCCTGAGCCACAGTTCTTCACTCCTGAGCCTCCTCATACACCCTGGACTCTGATGATCCACCTTTCACCACTCTTGTTGCTCCAGCACCTACAGATTTCCATCTCTGCTCGAGTCGGACGACATTCTATTGCACTTGTACTCTGCATCTCTGGCTCACTTTATCTTATCATGGACTCTTCTATAATATTCATACAGAACTTCAACAATATATGTGTGTGGGTTCATTATGACATATAAGTTCTAAAACCAATTTACTATGTACCCACAATTAAAGATTGCTTTCTCATCCAGATAATGTTGGCCTGGAATCAGATCCAAGGACGTTCATTGTGTTTAGAACCTAGACATGGGTGGACCAGATTTGACTAGAGTGTCGGTCATGTTTTTGTTAGATATGCGGTCCTCTGGGTATGTTTCTATGCAACCTAGTCCACTTGTTCACCTTAACAAGAAGGGACCTGTATCAATAAGTAAAACCAGCAGGAATAGTTCTTATTTGCAGTGGTCAGTTCTAATATTCCCAACTTTTTGAGTGTGTGAACAGCACAGGAGCAATATCCATACCCAACCAAATTTGAATGAGATCATTAGAAATGTAGGGATCATAAATAGGCCAAACCAAAGAAACCCAAGTATGGTATAATCAGATCAGGTTCATATTTGGTCCCAGTCAAGGTCCAAACAATTGACAGTCCTAGTTCCTTAGGCACGTCACTTTAAAAACTGTCCAGATATCACTTCTGTAATGAAGTTTTTGTTACTGAAATACTACTAAGCATTTTAGGTGCTTCATTTAAAGAGTTGCCAGTCTATGCCACAGAAGCACAACTGAAATAGTATAACAGCAAAGGTGCCTGAAATTAAAGCTTATTCTTGAACATATTGATCCAGGGATGAAATTTATATCCAGTTACCAAGAGAATGAAAATTAAAAAAGCGAAAAAAGATTTCTAGATGTTACACATTCTAAAAGTTTCATAAACAGTTGATGTTCACAGTAAAAAAAAATGCATGGACAAATAAAAAAAAGACTAAATTTGTGGTTCTTGTAAGGGAGATCCATGAAACGTATCTAAAATGCAAACAATATCATATTGAATGCACCTTCCTTGAATGAGCAATAAGGTAGGTTTTCCTCCACTCTAACTAGCTCTCTTTGTGGCAAGCCAGTCTCGTGTCCTATCAGTAGTTTCCTCCACTAGGAAGTTGGAAGAGAGGATTGAATCTGGGCATCAGTAACCATCAATATATCTGTAAAACCCTCTATACTTTTAGTTATGCTACATAGCCCCTCAATTTAAGTCCTTTGATGATGGTGAGGAAATCGAAATTAAAGCGCTCTCTGGGGTTGGCTGAATAAGCTCTCGAATTTGTTTGAGAATTAAACTAGAAAAGTGCATATTCTTCAATGTGCGTGTTTGCATGTGGATCCACAAGCATTGAGTAGGTCTGTGTAGTTGAGTAATTGGTCGAACGGGTAGACAATAAAAGAATGCACTTGTCTTTTTTTACTTGTAAACTACGAGCTTCTCTCTTAAAAATATTCTCTCCATGGTTTTTAACTTACCTCTTTCTTGTAATTTGTTATATTTCCTTGATCCATTTTTCTTTGAGAAGATTTATGAAATGCCCAAAAACTAAAAAAGTTTTATGTAAAATCCACCGCTAAAAAAACTTTCATCGCGTGCCCAGAATTAGAGAAACTTATCCAAAGCGGGTTCCAAATGACCTTTTAGCCCTTCCTTTTAATTTATTGGAAACACCCACAAAACTGCTCTTAAAAAAATGTTTCAATACTCCATCTTCTTCCATACGCTGCTCACTTTCGAATCTAGGTTTTCTCCTCAAAAATCTTCAAAAACTAGTCGAAAAATTTCGGAAAGACCGGGACGAACGACAAAAGTGCTAAAACGGAGGTCCAAACATCACTTTTTTGCGAATCTAAAATTTCGGAAGGCCGTCTAACAGTAAAACTGTTACTTTCAGTCTCCTCGACGATACGCTCATTTTGCGACAAACGGGACCTCGTTTCGACCTCCCAGTCAAAAGTTATGGCCCTCCAAAGTTTCAGCTAACCATAAAATGCAGAAGAATGGCATTCTCCGTCTTAATTTACACGGAGAATGACCATTCTCCGTCTTAATTAGGACGGAGAATGACATTCTCCGTCTTAATTTACACGGAGAATGGTCATTCCAGTGTTAAAACGCAGGAGAATGACCATTCTCCGTGTTAAATGAAACGGAGAATGTCATTCTCCGTGTTAAATAAAACGGAGAATGGCATTCTCCGTCCTAATTAAGACGGAGAATGGCCATTCTCCGTGCTAAATTAAACGGAGAATGACCATTCTCCGTCTTAATTAGGACGGAGAATGCCATTCTCCGTGTAATTTATCACGGAGAATGGTCATTCTAGTGTTAAAACGCAGGAGAATGACCATTCTCCGTGTTAGAAACACGGAGAATGTCATTCTCCGTGTTAATTAGGACGGAGAATGCCATTCTCCGTCTTAAATAAAACGGAGAATGCCATTCTCCGTCCTAATTAAGACGGAGAATGACATTCTCGGTCCTAATTAAGACGGAAACGGAGAATGTCATTCTCCGTGTTAATTAGGACGGAGAATGGCATTCTCCGTCTTAAATAAAACGGAGAATGGCATTCTCCGTCCTAATTAAGACGGAGAATGGTCATTTCCAGTGTTAAAACGTGTAATTTAGTTTTTTCAGGAATAAAGAGTTTCGTTCTTCTTTCAAAGCGATGATAATTCTTATGGAAAAGAAGAAGAAATATCTTCTCTCCACAATTGAAGATCTGAGTTCAAATGTCTCCACGATGAAGATGATGATGATGATGATGGTGATGATGATGACGAGCGATGATCTGAGTTCGACTGAAGAAAAACACACCGAACTACGAACGATCTTTGCGATCTCTGCTGAATATGAGAGCAATGGAATTCAGATTTTCCGTGAAGAAGAAGAAGACGAAAATCGCAATCCAGATCTGAGTTTTTTGAATTCAAATACATATAGATGACCAATTCGCGCGGAGGGGTAGTTTCGGTATTATAAAAATAGCAGTTTCTAGCGGGTGGCATCTAAAAGAGAATCTTGGAATATTTAACGTGAAAATACTTAATTCTGGGTATTTCATAAAACTTATCCAGCGGGTGGGCATTTCATAAAAGCACACCCCGAAATTGGGTTTCTCAGCAATTTCCAGTTTTTCTTTTTGTTTATCGTGTATTACTACTTAACAAATTTTTTATTATTATCTGATATCTGCTTGCAGCAATCTATAAAATCTGATACTTTCTCCCTCTTCAGATCATGAAACAACATTGTATCAAACCATAGCCAAAACCTAGTAAGAACCATGTCTTCAATATATATATATATATATATATATATATATATATATATATATATATATAAAACAAAACAATTGTGGTGTAGTGGCTATTATGTTAAACTTGCACACGAGAGATCCTAGGTCCAATTCTTGGTGGCAACACTTTGCCAATGACCCCTAGCCTAGTGGTAGTGGTGAGGCATGCGGCCCAAGTGGTCAGGAGATCAATTCCCAGTGGGGGCGTTCGACAAAATTACCATTTTCCAATATATATATATATATATATATATATATATATATATATATATATATGAATTCACATCTTTGCTAATCCCAAACTCCTGTAAAACATTTATCAGACCTTAGTAACAGTAGTGTTTTCAACATTAACTTATCATGCGTTCTAGCGGAGTTGGAGGCGACCGGTGTTGGAGGCAACCTGTAAGGGATTCAGAGTTGGGATGTGGAGGTGAGGTCCTCAGTCATCAATCGAGGAGACAAATGGTGGCATTATCAACGATAAAGGAGGCGGTGTGGGTGAACAGCTCTGAGAAAGGTTGCATACAAGGAAGTTAGGGTGTATGGAGGGATCTTTTGCAAAGATACTTGGATGCATTTCTTTCTTTCATTCCATCTCTAGCTAAACAATTTCGTTTCTCTTCTTCATCCTCCACCTCTTGCCTCCTTTCTTGCATACTTGACGGAGAGGAACCATAACATGACTCAAAACCACCAGGAGAAGAAACACACAAAGAGGATACATTCTTGGCCTCTTTTTCAATGATCATGGATCTTGCTCTGATACCATGTTGAGGTTTATGATATCATGTTGAGATTCATGAAGTTGTTGGCATGGATAATATAGGAAAAGGATGGTAACTAAGCCTAATTTGATGGTGAGAAATAATATTTGGGGAATAACCAACATATTCTCCATAAAAGAGTTTTTTTTTTCTTTCTATAATAATTCAAAGTTGCAAATATCGGAACTCTTAACAAAGTGGCATAACCAAATTGGAGATAAAAAGGTACACCCAAAGACGATCAAGGCCACTCCGCGATGACTCTTCGGTGCCCGAAGGCGTGCGAAGTAAGATGGTCATTAGGCGTATGAAGGAAGAATCAGATTACAAAAGAAAACCAACCTTCCACCAGATGGAAAAAAATAGAAATATAATCGACTTGATTAAATCTTTGACCAAATGAAATAGACCTTTAACTAAATCTAGTTGACCCAATTACCTAATAATCCTAAAATAGACCTACAATGTACTATATTGTTCTACAGTTAAAAAAAGTAGTATGATACAATTGTTTTAACTTATTATATTTGTATAGAATCCCTATTGAATAAGATATAATATGTTAAAAGAGTATGTAGGATCCATGTCTAAGAGCACGGATGGAAAAATGGTAAACCCAAAAAAGATTAATGTATGCTTCCAATATAGCAAAGATTACCATGGACATGTGACTAAAGAGATATAAACCAACTGATACTAACCTGCATCAATACTGGCAGGTTAGCATCAGTTGCCCTTATCATGTTGCCCTTATCGTTTCACTTTTGGAATATCCGATTTTATACTAACCTGCATCAATACTGGCCGACACCAAAATTGGGATTCTCTTTCCAGGTTAATTCACCAAAGACAACTAAAAAAAAAAGGAGAAGTATGACAAAAACAAATTCGAAATAATGGTTTGATTGTAGTGAGGCTCAATGTGTTGATAAATTCATTCTCAACACATCGTTACCATTACCATTTCTCCAAGTTCTATAGTATAAATTCACAACACTAAATACTTAATACATTTTAATATTGTTATATTCAATTATATATCTCGGGTGAAAAATCTAGCAACGTTGTCCATTATTATATTTGGAAAGTAACACGAAACAATAAATAATACATAAATTATGCCTAAATGTACCAAAAAAATTCTAGTATTTTAAAGATATTCTAGTATTTAAAAAAAATTCTTATTATCTTTTGGTGTTCTAAAACCAAGAATCCCAAAACTCCTATTGGAAATTGTCGATACCGATACTTTATGTTGTACGAATATAGACACGGATATGTGATACTAAGACTCTCAAATAGGTAAAATAAGTAGTCACCTATGTTGCACGGATACTGGTACAAAAAAAAGATACGGATACGGACACCATTTGTCGTGTCCATGCAACATAACCAATACCATACTAAGGGTCCGAAACCAATTCGGATACTGTGAACCTTGATATAAACATAAAAATCTAGAAGTTGAAATTTAACCAACCTTACCCAAATAATTTTCTATTTCCCATCAAGAAAAATATGATCCATTTCAAAAAATGCTAGCATATCAAAGTTCATACAATCCTTCTTTGTTCTTTTTTGCTTTCAAACTAGAACTTATGTTCTCCAGTTATAATGTTTTGTCATCGCAATAAATGGTAAAACTATACATCTGGAGGTGTCAAGGAGGGAATTAGAACTTATGTTCTCCAGTTATAACGCTTTGCCATTGCAGTAAATGGTAAAAGTATACAGCTGGAGGTGACAAGGAGGTAACTAGCCTGATGATTTTATGCATACACAATGTGTCATCTGTATGACAAACTAAGAGTCTGTTAGTGTTAGACATGTGACATGTTGCAAACATAATATTAAATTAGAGATATACCATCCAAAAGTTAGTAAATAAACATGCATGAGCACCTAAGAACTTCACAAAACATTATCATAAAAAGGAGCAGACAACATATAGCATAAGTAGGAGTGTCGAGAAAGAGCTTACTTATGAAGAACACACATAGCATTCGCAAGTGCTTCTAAAGAAGAAACTTTTGGATCAGCATTAGCACTCCCATTCTGCATCTCTTTCACACTGGAAACCTTTGATCTAAGATAGTCTCCAAGATTTAAATGGCCTAAAACTTGCCCTGAACCATCAACCAAAGATGAAATTGAAAGAGACAGGTCAACAGGTACACCAATAAAACAATGATGCAGCATTTCTGTATAAAATATCTACATATGCTCTACAAAGCAATACATACTTCCAAATAGCTTCTCAGTAGACTTGACCACCACCTGTGTTACTCTATTCGTCGGAATTTTCAAGATCTCAAAACAATCATCAGCTATAATAACACGTCTAGGGTGGCGTGGAACTCCATGTGGAAGTTGAAGCAATACATGGCCCACACGACGTAAGGTACTAGGATCCTTGGAAAACCATCCTAAAATGTAAGCAAAGAAAGTAAGAAGGTAAGTAAAGAAAATATTTAGTGAATACAGATTTGAAGATTCCAATGGCAACTTTATCTGTCGACTGAAAGTGACAACTAAAATAGATAACGGATAGGGGTACAGACTACATAGTTTATACTAAAAGAAAATTTAACATTTGATATATAGAGGAAATGAAACCATGTGAGATCCTAGACAACCATGCATGCATGACAATGTATGTTTTGTATGTTAAGATTTTTTGAGTCTGTAAGTTGATTTTCAACAAGTCCACCTGCATAAGAGCAAAGGCCTTCATCTACCCCCATTATTCCGCCTGCCTGACAGATTGCTCTAATCACGTGAAGGTCTCCCAAATCATGCCCACATGGTATAATGAGAAATGCTTCATACATGTTACTTCACGAAGTAAACTTGCATTGAAAGTAAGGACATGTTTGGTGACTCAAACTCAAATTCAAGGCAATATCCAAAAACTCATAAAACTCAAAAAAAACTAATGATAGTTATTAGTATTACAATAGATTCAATAGAATATAAAAAAAAAATCCGCTTTCGGCAAATTTTGATCCAAAGTGGGATCAAAAGTGACATTTCTATAAGTTTATTGTAGCATTTAATGTCATCTTTATGAGTTTAGGACTTCTGCCTTTGAGTTTTGAGTTGCCAAGCAGCCCCTAAATACAATTTCTATTAAACCCCTACAGCTATTATGACTCTTGGACCAATTTATAAGAAACCAAAAAGTAAATTACTGAAGAGAGAGACTGGTTACTTAACTCATCAGCTAAATTTTGTCAATTTGTAAGTTATACAAATAGAAGCTCCAAAAGTACATAGAGACTTATGAACTGTCCATAACAACCTTAAAGTAAAATAATTCAAAAAACTCTTGAAGGAAACTGACGATGATGTGCGGACAGTATTGGAGCAGAGATGGTCAGTAAGAAATGAAAAGCAGAGTCAATGGCAAAGAGTAATAAGCCAGTGTATCTCAACAGGTGCACATGAGCGTGTTAGTGTCAACTTAGCTATGACGGTGAGACTTTTTATGTAGAAATAATTTATATTTCATTATTAGTCTCATGGAGTCAGTAGCTAGCCCTCTATTAGTAGAAGTCGCTAAAGTATTGATTGAAGTGATTGTTGCTACATTTTTATGATGCCTCCCGAAAGATACTGTTGAATTTAACCCTCATCCCTCACAATAACCTAGAGTTTTTTTTGGTGTAGCAGTAGGGACTTTGGACTTTAACATGGTACCGGAGAAACCCAGATTCGATCAATCACACATTTTCAAGTGGGTTTTACAAAACAAAACAAAAACTATACCTCTGTAAATCCAGCACTCAACCCATAAAAATTGGTCATTGACCTCTGTAGGGACCTTAACAGATACAGATAAAAAAAGGTAATAGTGGTGCTTGATAAACATGAACAAAGCAGCAGACACGGAAGGAAGTCACTCCAAGGGAGAATCTGTTATGTCAAATAATGTGGCAATGGAAAGAAAACTAACAAAATCAAGAAAAGAATGAACTCCCAAACCCACAAAAGTCAATACTTACTACTAAAGAAGATTACAAGCACTCATAATCCTCATCAAGGAGTCAAAATCCCAAAATCATACATCTTTCCTCTCTTTTCTGAAAAAGTAGGCACCTATACTTATAGTCTAAAACCCAAATCCTAAAACAAATACTACAATCAAATATTTCTTGAACGCCAAGAAAATAATCTTGAGGTATCTAAAACTTAGATAGGCATAATCCTTTAAATAAACTTGAGCCAATCTTAACAATCTCCACCTTTGCTCATGTTTATCCATATCTCATGATCATCAAAATCTCATAAACTAACCCACAAAAAACATTATATGTTGAAGGGATTGCACCTTTGTATCACGATATCGTCCTGACATACCAACAAAATTGGAACTGAATACGGACGCTCAATCTCACCAATCCAAGCCTCTCACTCCGACCGCATCCCTTACGAGATCAACGTCGAACCCCAAGCCACTACAATTGTCCCTCTTGCAGACAACAATATTTCAACATAAAACACCGAAACTATAATCCCATAATAAACAAATACCAAAATCACCAAAACCAAAAGTAGAACCTCCATCAAAAGCAAAATCTTCATCATCACACTATCAACAACAGACTAATCATTACCATCAGCAACAAATATTATCCAAATCAGAAACATTGAGAAGTATGGAAAGAAACAAGCAACTCCACCTTCAATGAAACTCGAACACCTTTTTTTCCTTTATCCTCCACCTTGCACGCTCGTCGAGATCTCGGAACTATCGTGGTCACCTTTTCCACCAATTTTTGGAACTCCATTGATCATTGTCGCACAACTATTGTATCAAATCTCAAACCTCGCTCTGATACCAGCTAGACGAAAAAATATACGACAATGTAAAGAAAAGTAACAAAACCAAGAATACAATTAACTCCAAACCCAAAAAATCAACATTTACTAACAAAGATTACACTCTCATAATCCCATCAACCACTCAAAACCGCCAAAAATCCGACATCATTTTCTCTCTTTTCTGAATAAGATTATTTATAGCCTAAAACCAAATCCTAAAACAAATTCGCCAAATCAAATATTTCTTAAACACCATGAAACTGATCCTAATCTAAGACTTAGGTAAATATAGCCCTTTAAAGTAAACTTGAGCCAATCCTAATAGAATCAGAACAGCCCCAACCCATGAAGGTCGCTCCGAAGTCGGGGCAAGCATAGGGTATATTGGAAATTATAACATAATTATACATTATGCGGGTTATAAGCTTCTCTTTAGCATTTGTAATAACGCATTTAAGCTTTTCATATCAGAATTAGCAAAAGGCTTTGAAACCGACTATCAAACTGACAACAAAACTTTGTGTTGGCGCCAACTTTCTAGCCAAGGCTATGAGCGGGAGCAGGTCTTGTCCAGGACCAGTTGGTAGGTGGGTGTACCTACATTTTTAGGCATGCAATTGAAGCTCATGGCACAACAAAGGAGCGCCAAAGGATGTCAAGAATACTTAGAGAGAAACCTAACCAACAAAAACTATGTTTTTGACCATTCTTCTTAAGAAATTCAATTATATACAGGCTATAGCCTAAATCATAGTTTATAGGACCTCTTTGTTTGCTCAATACATTTTTCCACTAATAAATTCCACATCATAAGACAACCAAGTCTTATTTGACTGTTGACTGGAAGTATCCTGGCATCCTGCCACTTGTGGGGCAATTTTGGACAGACAAATGCCAAGCCGTGAAGAGTCATCAATGAAAAGTGAAATTGTCAAGTTAAATACCCTTTGGAGAAGATACATTTAGTTTATGCAAACACTAAAATCGTGGAAAACTCCATAGTTGAAAGAAAAGCCTTATTTTACAACTTACAATGGTAACCAAGTCTGTGACACTTCGCCTGAATAGTACGGAAGCATGGACAGGCATTCCAATTGGGATAACATTTGTTCAATATCTTTAAAAGTCTTAGCATTCAAACTACAAGCTTGTCTCAACTTACTTACTACAAACCCCTAAGTTTAGTCTTGAGGCTCCCCCGCCTAGGCCTTTTGGTATTCACCGCCTCGTGCGGCCCTTAATAAGCTTGATCAAGAAATAATCCATGTCATACAATCTGCCGAATCTATATAACTAAAGGCCGGAAGATTGGGAGCACCCTATTTTTAGGTGTGTTAATAATCAACAAGTACAACCAAGATTCTTCCACATTATGCAAGCAAAATTGTCCTACAGGTTACTCCACAATCTTGTCAAGGGCATCCAGACTATATAATATGTATGACTTTATTGTGAACTAGCAGCTTTGGAAAGAAAATAATGCAAGGATAAAGAGTTGGCCAGCAGCATATACGTATATCTATGTCCTATTATCAGAAACACAAGCCTCAGAATAGTTAGTTAGGTATACCTGCTCCTTCAAGATAAGTTTATTTGCTGGTTTTCCTCCTCCCATTGAAGCCTACAGGCTCTAAGACCTCAGATGACATTGATACAAAAGTTTTTCGATATAGATTATATAGGTGTATATGATGGGACAAAAACTCGTGCAATACGTTTTTGTATTGTCCGACCCCATACGAGTTTTTTGTTTTATCTTTTTTTATCGTTTCTATTTTTGTCTATTTATTGAGCTTTCTTTGTTTTTGGTTTTTCTTTTCTTATGTGTGTTTCATTGATGCTTGTTTCTAGTATGGACCTCATGGTATTGAAAGGATAAAGTCATGGATGTTAATAAATTATGATGGTTGTCTCACTTGTTTTGTTTTTGTCAACTTTATAATGATCGTCAGAGTCAGTTACACACTTAATGATACTCTTTATTGTTGTTTATTGTGTTCAATTTATCTGTATTGATATATTAATTTATCCTTATATGTTATATTAACTTTTTAAAGTATTCTCTATGGGAAAATGTATCTTATGATACACAACATGATAATCAACCAAACCTTTATGTATCTCGATATGACAACATAGGCTTCACCAAGTATCCATTTCCAATTGTCCCAATATCATCCGAAGATGAAATCTACCTCGCTCAAACTATGCCAACACTTTCTTGATGATTTCTACTTGCACTATTGCCAGTGACAATGATTGCTTTATATAATTTAGCTAGAACGTCTGAGACAAGCAACACATGAGAATGAAAACTTTATCATTATTTATGAGGATAGACATAAAGCTAAAGGTTATATACGAGTTAATGTGCAAAAATTACATTCATGATGTTGAAAAATTGTCAATTGAACTTCACGGTAAAGATGTATAGAGGTAGATGCAAAAGGAGATCTACATCAATTAACGATAAGTTTAAATCTCTATCAATAAAGAAGTGTCTATAAACATAATGAAAAAGAAAATATTTTTGGAAGAAAGATATAAAGTACTTCTGCATTACTTTATGCCACACATTAGACAGGAGATCATGGTTAAGGTTGAGTTCGGGTTTACCCGTTAATGCTTAACCCGAAACAGGCCCGTTAACAGTTGACTCGTTTATATTAAACATGTACCTGACCCATAAGTAAACGGGTCAACCAGCCCTGACGCGCTTGACCCATTTTATAAAACCCTAATTTTTCAAACTATCGATTTTCTATGTGTGGCCCGCTTGAGCCATTTAATAAAAACCTAATTTTTTGAACTCTTGGTTTTCTATGCTCATTGTTGGAGGAGCAAATATTGTAAGAGGAGAAAGAAGTGTTGGGAAGAAGATGATGGGACCAAGATGAGTAAACCTTTATAGGAATACTTTATGTACCATTCCACAACTCCAACAATACAATAATATATTGTAAAAGTTGGATTTACATTACAATTTAAACCATGTCTACATCATGTTTTGCAGTATCGGTCAATACCGATACAGTTTGGCATATTACGATCCTATACCGACTGCTACCGATTTTGACCAATATCGACGTTGGGTGTCTCTTTCCCAATCAATACGGTTGATAAAATTGAACGAAAAAACCAATCAACAGGGGTGCAAAAATATAGTAAGATTGTAAAAGTATATAAATGGAAGAAAAAAATATTGCAGATAAATCAATCAGCAACGATGACTATTTTTTCATTCAACTTCAAAACTATTTCGAAACAACACAAAAAAACAACTTAAAATTAGCCAAATGTATTAAAAAAATCCAAAATTTTAATAATTATTTGCTTTCTGATACCAAAGAATCCGATACTCCAATCCAAAACTGCCAATATTGTCGACATCGTTGATGCTAATACTCATAGGAATAGTCCAATTTTGATACCGATATTACGAACCTTGGTTTGTATAGCCATACAAACAACTCTAATCCTCAATAAAATCGAACACCATTGGGACAAAAGCCGTAAAGAATGTCTTCTGATCCATCATTTATTGATAGTACGAGGAGATGAAGAGAGAAAGAAGATGAAAATGATATGTAGATGTATGTAGGAGGAGGAGATGAAGAAGATAAAAAAGGATGATATAGATGTATGAAGAATAGAAGTAAAAGGTTGTTGTAGAGTGTAGATAATTTAATGGGTTTACGTTTTTTTTTTTCTCCTTCTAATAGATACTCTCGTAAGGAGGAACGATAATATAGTGATTAATGGAGCCGCTAGAACTAGAGGTAGACATAGAGTAACATGGTTTGAAGTGTTAAAGAATAATATTGGTCTTGTTAGCGTTACGAAGGACATGGCCATTAACATAGTCGAATGAAAGAAGAGGATTTAAACAGCCGGCCCAAAAAATTTCGGATAAAGACTGTTGTTGTTGTAGGTTTTTTCTAATCATATATAACGGATTAAATAGGGTTGGATGGATCAACACCCAAGACCCAGACCCAACCCATTTATTGAATAGGCTATACGAGTTGACCCGTTTATACCTATACCTGTTTAGACCTGACCCAAACCAATCGTCTAAGAAGACAGGTTAGCAGGTCGGGTCGGAGGTTGGACCAAAGTTGTGACCCTAGGTCATGGTCCTTGGGTCAAAACGCAAGTTACTAGCATTAGATCCTATGCACTATCACAATCCTTAACAACCACAATTGTACAATCACAAGGAAAATTACTACATCGGTTTCATCCTCTCATTCTTCAAGATAATAACACAAGCTTTAACAAAGGTTGACAAGGTATAGTTTGATCCAGGTTGACATGACAAGACATAATTTGATACAGGACGAAGGCTCGTTAGTTATGGGTGGTTGCCATGTGAATGTTGGACAGAGATATGTCAACAAATAGATTCAAGTGTGCAACATATACAAGAAATTTATATTTTTAACGAACAAACCCGCATGTAGTACAAAAGAAAAATATTTGGTTGTATTATGATAGATGCAACAAATTACAACTTAGGGAATAAGGAATTACTATTCATACATCTAGGTTTCACATGAATTCAATTTTCAGCTTGATGTGCTCCCTCAGAGATCCTACAACCAACGGTACAGTCGCAACATGTACAAATGATTAGAGAACTTACAAGTTGAAGATAACTCCTCTTCATCCCTATCTTATACATGTACCAAGGGAATTGTATCAAAAAATTTAGAGTTTGCATATTTGACGCCTATATTAGTGTGGCGGCTGTGGCCCTATATTAGTGTTGCCACACGACACAGGTGCCTATCTTGACCATATCAAAATAAATAGACTACCATTAGGGCTGCAATTGAGCTGCGTCGAGCTTTGCATGTTCAAGCTTGCTTTTTTAGCTTTCGTCCTTATCAAGCCGAGCTGAGCCCGAACATCAATGCGAGCTTTTAAGAGGATGTTCAAGCTCAATCTCACTTTGCTTGCGAGCAAAATCGAGTGCTGAATAGCTTGCAATCTGTTCGAGCTCGAGACTTGGGCCATGGTTATTTATATCCCAGCCTATGAGAGAGGCTTTGTCCATATTTATTTATAGTAATGTTTACCTTTGCAGTTTAGTTTCAAACCGATGTGGGAATAAAAGTTATGTTGTCATCAATTTCTCATCCAAATCTAGAAAATAGAAAATATATACAGGTTGATTCATGTCGAGTCAAAGTACAAAAAGTCGAGTCGAGTACTGATCGAGTTTCAAGCTCACAAGCTGTGCATCCTATGTTCAAGCTCTGCTTGTATGTTCAACTTGGCTCGTTAATGGAATCAAGTCGAGCTTGTGAGCTGCTCTGTTAATTTGCAGCCCTAACTACCATTACCATTTTAGGTGTACAATGAAAGTCTCACTCAGTTCACAAAATATTAAAAGTGATGTACTTAGAGCTTTCCACACACCTGTAGTATCTAGGCTTGGGGAGATTGGAATGACACCAACATTAGAGACAGCAGCATGTGAAGATCTGAACCCAAGAACACCACAAAATGCACCAGGTATTCTTACACCTCCAATGGTATCAACACCTATATACACAATAAACATCTAACGTTAACAACCAGCTTATACAAGTAGCATAAACCATATTTTCAGCAACATGAACTAACAAAATTCTGCAAATAATTTTGTTTCTACTTAACCATTTCTTAAACATTACATTATGGACGTCGAAAAAACAAGATACAGAATACCTGAAGAAATAGCAATTTTGAATTCTGTAACTTGATTAAGATAAATTATTGAGCATGTCAAGACTGGACTTTATACATAAGGACTTCAGGGTAATTCAAATGAATGGTGCAACAATGACAAACATATCAAAGTTGACCAACAGGCCTTGTTGCCTTGACATGAACATCGAGTAGTGAACAAGGTTGTCAGGATCTTGCAGTTGACAACTTGGACCAGGATCATGAAGCTCTCCTCAAGAAAATCAGACATGGGACGAGGATCAGAAAGGATTTTACCTATGATCTACATCCATGGGTGCCAATACGAGAAATTCCAAAATTATAGATACAGAACATGGTTTGTGTGAGCATCTATTTGCTCTATGCGTGTGTCTGTTGATCAAGGAATTAACATAACTGAAACCCAAAACAAATTTGGTATCTCTCTCATATATATATATATATATATATATATATATATATATATATATATATATATATATATATATTTGAAAGAAGGTAATTGTGGCGAACGCTCCCACCGGGAATCGATCTCCTGACCACTTGGGCCGCATGCATCTCTCTTAACCACTAGGCTAGAGGTCATTTGCTATATATATATATATATATATATATATATATATATATATATATATATATATATATATATATTGTACTAGATTTTTTGCTTTGAATAATAAGCTTAGCATGTTTTGAATATATGCCCTAGCTTCGGGGGAGTGTTACAAATCAATGTATATTAGCTTATTGGGTTGGAACTAGGAACACATATATATACTACTATCCAATTCTACTCCATTTGGGAAATTTCTTAATTATGTTTTTGATGCAAGCAAGACTTAAAGAGTCTGAATCTGAAAAACTTAATCATAACAAAATTGTTGTGTTTGAGGAATTTTTTATTTTTTAGAGAATGTCTCTACTACACAATAATGTTTATGCTTACAACTTACAAGTAGAGAAGTTTACCACTCAACAAAAATAAAAAGAAAGCAATATTGACAAATCCAAGATGGAAGTACCCTTATATCTTTTTGGTGATCCGAACCGGTAGGGCTGAAAGGTGGGTGATGCAAAAGGAAAAGATATTTATGGTGATTGGACATGATACAGAAGGAAAAATTAAATCTCAAGGTTATTGGATGTTCCTGGTGTAATGGACTAATGGTAGGCCTCCATTGTACTTGATAATCAACCAATAAAATTATCTTTAATTATCTGAGATTATCCTTTTAATTTTGGTGGACTCCAGCTTGCTTGTGGACCCTGGGATCTTGTCCGTCTACTCAGACACGCTGGACTTAGGCAAAATCATCAAGGCGGCGACTTCGATGTTGTTAGCTGTCCTCCATCTGCCTCGTTTCGGCGGCAGTACCATCTACAAGATATGCTTCCGCTACTGTAGGGCATCTTCCCTACCTGACTTTCCTAGTAACTTGTTTTGCTGAGATTTGCTTTTAAGGCCTATATAAAGGCCTCTAGTATAATTGACTAAGTTAATTTTGATCAATACTTTTTTTCTCAACGAAATTGGTGGTTTGTAGTATTCCTGGATTCGAAGAGCTCTGTGTTCAAAAGTTTGAATTCGATTGGGGTAGATCCTGGACTCGAGCATCTATTATCACGATGTTTCAACGGCAATTTTCACCCAAACATCATTATGCTGCCTCTACGCCATTTTCCCATGGGTCAAAACCTTAGAAGCCAGAAGCCAGAAGCGGAAGCGGGGACGGGAGCGGGAACGGGAGAACGCGACTACTTAGAAGAGTCTAAAGTTGGGAGCGTTATGGGAGCATGCGCCAATAAAAATTTGTATATATTAATTATTGTTAGCAAAACTTATAAATATCTTAATATTTATGGAATTTATAAAGTTCAGTTCAAAGTTACAGAAAGATCATTCGCAAGTTGATTTTTTTATAATCTCAAAGTAAATAATGTTTAGTTGCTTGGTACTTTGATAAACGTGTATTAAAAATCTTCTAACTTTTTTCCAAAATTTATGTCCTCTTTTAAAATTATGGGAAGCGCCCATGCCGTCAGAGAAACGCGCTCCCGTCGCCTTTGAAACGAGCTCCCGTCATAGGGGAAGCGAGCTCCCAACAAGCTCCCAAGTAAGAACCGCCGAATCGAGGTTCTTACCGAGATTCGTTGACATAATATAAGGTTTTGTGTTGTCTCGAGGGGATGCTCAAATGTCCGGATATCATGTGCCGTTGCATTCCTTATAACACCTCAGTATTCCTTGGTGTTTGACTTTATATAAGACCAATATACTAACAAATTGAGTAGAGATCCTAACCATTAGATTTTGAGTTGTATGTTTCGCATACAGATCTTTCTATGAGCAATTTGAGGTTAAGGTTAGAGATGAGAGTATATGAATAGACTTGGCGATTTTGATATTTAGATGGCTGAGGAAGGAAACAAGAGAGAGCTACGGGATATATATTGAGATAAATTTAAAGAGCTATGGGGTCTAACATTATGCCATGGGTCATTTTTAGCAAAATTAGGGGTTTTTTGGCTAGGGAACATAGTTATGGAGGACTTATGTCATTATGTTTGTTGAGAGGGGGGTTTCCGATAAATCAAAGGCATCCATTTCTTAGTCTGTCACTGCTAACATGTGACATAAGGTTGGGAGGATCCACACTTCGTTAAAAGGGAAAAGATATACGAGCAGATGAAGAAAGAGAATAGCACAAGAATGGTAGGGCGCTTTAGCTATATCACCATAGGATAGCCAAAAAAAGGTAAGATAATGCAACAACTTCAACAACTGTAGTGATACGAACAAAGTAGACATGTTATGAACTTCTGATTCATAGAACACCTCCATAATAAAACTTGTGTCCATCCATCTGAAACACAAGAAGCGCATGACACGTATAGAGACGTACGAACTTGTCCATTGGTGAATTATAAAGTATTCATAAGATGAAGAGTATTATCCTTCTTTAGGATATACTGTAAGTTCTCAATATACTTCCCAATTTTGTACATGTTAAGTTCCTTAAAAAGCTACTCAAAAAATTAACCTCATACAGAATACTCGAGCTAGAAACATGTGTTGATAAATATAAGTGGGTTTTGGTCGGTATGTGGTTGTGTCCCTTGTTAGCAATTCGACAAACGGAAAAAATTTGGGACGGCAAAAGTACGAGTATAAATAGGCTCAGTGCAAATAAAATTCGTTCAAAAATTCGGTCAAATATTCGAAAATTGGCAATATTGAGGTTAGAAACTTCACATTCTTAAATATGTTGTCAAATTTGGTTAATTAAACAGGTTCCCATCACGTTTTTTGTGCCAAGTTTTTCAATAATTTATACGGAACAAGTTTAAAATTTCGCATGCTTAAAATTTATGTACTGATTTGAATGTGTCAAAAGTTCGCAGATATTATAGGTTTCTAAAAGATACGAAAAAAATCGCGTATAATACGAGTTTTATTCGGGTGATTGCTAACAAGGGTTGTGTCCTCGACTCCTCTTGTTCAGATTTTTGAGAGTTTGTCTCAAACTCCCAATGTCCACTTGAGATCACGAGACCTATGTCAGAGCCACTAATCTTTGATTAAATGTGATTAGTCAAAGCTAATCGAGATTGTTTTCTGGATTCCTAAAAGGTTTATTTTAAATCAGTATTTTCAACCTCAAAATAAATTGTCGGGCTCGCTCTTCTTTAGTTGAATTCCTATCTAGGTAAAAACGGCGAGAATACCTTCATGACGATATGCAATTTGTTAAGTAGGGCATAAAATCGCAATCTACATCATAAATCACGTTATGGTCCTGCGGAAGACTATAGTCTAACCTACTTACCGTCTCTAATAGTTTTCTTTACCACCTCTTGGTTTAATTTCCTATCGACACGTAAAGTAATAGTAACTGTGCTTAGCAAGTCCCGAAGTTCCATTGTAAATTGGTCAACTTTATAAATAAGAAACTCACCCAAAGAGAAGTCCACTAGACCGCCGGCAACGGCTACCGCCGCACCGCTTGAACAGCCTCCGGGAACCCGATCAGGAGCCGCCGGGTTCGTCGGCGTGCCGTAATGCTTGTTCTCTCCGCTCATCGACCTAGCACCGAACACATAACCCGTACATAAAACCAAAATCAAGAGCAGCAAAAGCAAACCAAAAAACAACAGTAGAGAAAACCTAAGATTCCCACCTAGACGCCAGGTCCTCGACGACGGTCTTCCCGACGCAGGTCGCGCCTCCCTCCACGAGCGCGGCGACCGCGGCAGCGGTCTGCGCCGCGGGCTCGGCGGTCCTCGCGCGGTCGGGATCGCCGAGCCCGGTCACGTGGCCCTCGATGTCGAACCTGAAAGAGTAAGAATAACATTATAACAAGAAATCAAAATAGAAGAATTGGGGGATTAGTATATTATTATTATTATTATTTACATGTCGGAGACGGCGAAGGAGAGGGGGGAGAGGGGGTGGGGGGCTTTGGGAGGGGCCGGCTGGGGAGGGGGGAGGAGCTGCAGCCTCTCGACGAAGGCGCCGAAGTCTTCCTTGACGGACCGCTTCAGCCTGCGGGTTGCGAGGAGCACGCCGGCGATTCCCAGGCTCAGCAGGATCCATAGATTCGAAGAAGAGGACATCTCTGCTTATTCTTCTCCTTCCTCCTCCTCCTCCTCCTCTTCGCTTCTTTATTCGATTTTTTGAGAAATATGTGTAGTTCGAGGAAGAGGAAGCTGAGAATTTTGGAAGAAAGGAAGAGACTTCCTATGGGGAGAAGGAAATGGGGGAAGTTCGGATAAACCCGGGGTGACTTCTTGAACCTACGAAGGCTATTCTGGGATTTGTAAAGTAGGTTTTTTTAAAGTATATATTAATATTATTAAAAAAAAATTATATGTTCTATTATATAATGTAGCTTAAAAACGGCTCAAAAGTGAGCGGTGCCGTATGTATATTATGGTCCATTTTATTTAAAAAAATTAAATTATGTAAAAAGGTATTGAAAAAAATTTTAATTTGTTATATATATTCAACATGGGAAATCAAACTCAACCAAACAAGAAAAATACCTCTCACCTTAGCAATATGAATTAGAAGAAATATTTGACTATAATTGGATAATATTCTTATTATGTATTATTATACGTGCAAAGCATATATATATATATATATATATATATATATATATATATATATAGAGAGAGAGAGAGAGAGAGAAGTGCTATAGAACCAACCGGCTGGTTTTATATTATGGAACCAACCTATGTTATACACGTTTGATTGGAATTGCATGGTTGAGATTTAATAACTTTAAAATGTGGTGGGGTCTACACGTTTCGTGCTGCGAATCGTGCAGACATAAATGAATGCGATGCACCCGAATCAAATAATACTGTTGTTGAAAAAGAGTTGACGAGAATGGTACCTGCCACAACCTCACCTGACGCCAATTCTTCTGCTACTGTTAGAGCCATAGCTTGACCCTGTCCTCTTGGTGCTGGTCCCCTCTGCTAGTGACATCTCTGTCTGTTCTGAATCTGAGCTTGGGCCTGAGCACACTGTTGTGGCCTTTGCTGCTGGAATACATGAGCCTGAGACGGTAATGGCTTCGGAGGCTGGTACTGATGTTGCTGCTGCACTGGTGCTGGTGCCCCAACCTATGGACTAGTTAGGGTTGATGAAGATGAACTGGCTCTATTCGGGCAGGATCCGATTATGTGGTTCGGGGCCCCACAAGCTAAGCACAATCCATGTGCTCTGCGATACTCTGAAATCACGTGCACAGGCTTCCCACAATGAGAGCAGCCCATTGCAGAAGACTCCATTTGTTTCAGTTGTTGAGGGTACGTCGGAGTTGAGTGCTGGACCGACGAAACTGGTGTCGCCCTCCTAGGAGCTCCAATAGTCAATGTCCTAGCTGCCGGGGTTGGTGCTGATGACTGGATAATTATCCATGTGGCATCTTCCGTCCTCCGGATCGATCTACTATTCTCTGGGAAGTATATTCGTGCCTTCTTACTGCTCGCAAAACAGCATCAAATGTTTGATATTTAAACTGCTCCAATGCTAGAATGATCTCTAGGTGGAGTCCTTGCTGGAATCGCTGTGCTTGGTCCAAATCTATCGCCACAAAGGTGGGAGTAAACCGACTAAGTCTTGAAAACTCGGTCGCATATCCATCGACCGTCATTCACATCTGCTTGAGATTGTTGAACCTTGTCACGCCCCATAACCAGAATACTGGAGAGCGGGGGCGGACACAGCCAGCTACGTATATTGAAGTGCAACCCACCTCGCTATACGGTCACGGCTGTCTAGATACATGAGGGTTTAACTACAAGCCATCAGTCGCTTATGGTTATGAACAAGCCTATTGTCTCAATCTCAAGCAAGTAATAGCAATTTCAAGATGTCAGAGCACCAAATATACAATAGTAAGGCGTCCCATACATTACATATTTGGATGATCATGAAGCTAGTCATACAAAATATGAAGACTAGCAAGAGTTTCAGTCATACATGATCAACCCTATGATTTGTTAATCATGCTACAGCCCGTAGGCAGACAGTAAGTAAAGTGCAATCGAGCTAACACGTGCTCGTCGACTAAACGTCTCAAAAGATTATTTTTACAATAGAGTGGGATAGCAAAAATAAAATCCACTCATTGCCAGGGTTATGCCTGGTGGTCACCATCTGGCTGGAAGGTAGGGACCTCCTCTGGAGCTGCTCCGGTATCTGGTCATACAAAACCAGCTGGGTCAGATCCCAGAAGAGCAAGTGCCACAAAGGAGGCTTTATTTAAGAACTAAAACCAGCAATTAGCACAAGAACATAATTATATAATAAAGGACTGGAAATATGGAAAATTATGATGATATACGATAAGATAACCATGGGACTATTCAGATAACCAAGTTACAACCCGTAAACCAAACAAGGAACCGGGATTGTAACCCTTCATCTGAACGGAACTTGGTTTCCTACCATTTATCGATAAGGTAACACAAGCAATCGGGTCATGTAACAATCTTGTACAGGATCAGGACAAGACTAGACTGGTTAGACTCCATCCAACATTCACGGCCAAACAATAAGTACGGCTTGATACTTTAACTAACTAGGGTTATCACAGGCCTAGTTACTAGCAAGATGCAATGAGATTATTCCAACAGCCACAAGCCCTGCAGACCATCCAGATTACCCGGACGTAATTAGGGGTTGAGTTCATGTGGGTACATCGTCCAAGAAACGTATGTACCCTTAAGTGGCTTGAAGGGTGCAACACATGACAGTGTGATGGAAATGTGTCCTACTCGACGGCAGGCTACAAATCCCATGATGGGGCGCCCAGATAACGGAATTGCCTGTAGCTGGAAAATTTCTTCATGACTACTGGATTATTCTAGTTATTAGCCTTAGTCAGTTTTAGTAGGTACCCCTGACCGTGGTACTCAGGGGTCCCTGCCCTAGACATGATGCAAGACAATACTGGTTCATTTGTACAAACACAATCGCCCACGGTGTCCAGTCCATTCATTCTTGTCATGTCATGCTAGCCGTCACAACAGCATATCGAGGTTATCATGTTAGGTTTACTTATCAAGAGTACACCACGACGGGCCACTATCGTGTTCTATCCCTACTCTATCATGTCGTGTTCATGTAAAAGTCATGCCAATATTGAAATCATGTCACGTCCAACACATAACCCTGCCATGAGGGTTGCCGCAAAAGACTTGCCGCATGGAGGTTGCCGCAAAAGGCTGACCGCATGGGGTTGTCGCATAAGGCTGACCGCATGGGGTTGTCGCATAAGGCTGGTCGCATGGGGTTGCCGCAAAAGGCTGGCCGCATGGGATTGCCACATAAGGCTGGCCGCATGGGGTTGCCGCATAAGGCTGGTCGCATGGGGTTGCCACATAAGGCTGGCCGCATGGGGCTGCCGCATAAGGCTGGCCGCATGGGGCTGCCGCATAAGGCTGGCCGCATGAGGTTGCCGCATAAGGCTGTTCTTGTCACGTTCCGCTCCCGTAGAAGCGATCGTCCTCGCTAAGGCGTGATGCCGCACGAGCCTAGATTGCGCTCGTGCAAGGCGGGTTCCATAACGGCCGATTTCAGCGGCTGCGACAGGATAGTCGCACAGAAGTCCCAAACAGAGACATTGAATATTAGCAGCAAAATTTGGAGCAAAATACAAGTCATTGCAAAACACTCTTTTATTGATATTGAAACAAAGGTTACAATGGGGCGCAAGGCCAATATTACAAGTCTAAAGTCACTCGGCTCTCTCTTTTCTCTCAATACAAGTCTTGAACCAGCGGATGCTTTGGAAGGCGACGTTCATACATTATGTCCCGTATAAGTCTTGACTGCATGCGGCCGCACGCTTCGAATCGCCAAGGAACTCCGTGCCTCGACGCATCCAAGCGAGCTCCGCGCCACGAGCTTCTACCTATGCCTGCACATGGAAACTATGTGGGTGTCAGTACTCAACTGTACTGGTGGAATGAGCTCCTCGCCCACCCATACAAAACTAACACGTTAATTTACTTTGTGTATAACATAGTCCCTTCTGATTGTCTTTCTAGTCTTGCCTTAGGATCAGTTTCAGGACAGACGCCTAGGCCTATTTTTTGTGTCTCTAGACCATCCCGTGCTTGCAACATCAACGTTAACCAATCAAGTCGTGTTTGCCTTTCGGCCCGAAATCGAAGATGCAACTACTCGGTAAGACTCCATTTCCAAGTGACCGTGCTACAAATCCATCGTGCCGTGCCCCGCAACTCAGTGTGACTTAACCATATCGCTGCCTCGCGGCCTTTGCTACTTTTGATCACCAACTGACCTAATCAAGACTTGTGGGTAAAGTGTCACTCGACCGACTTTGCCTTGCGGCATTTCCTGAGTTAAACTCAAGATAACTCAATCATAACTATGCAACTTATATGCTGACAACATGATCGACGCCACATCTCGTGCCGAAGCACGTCGCCTACGTTGCAACCAAATCTTAGGTCCAACATTGTGTTCTAACTGTGTCATATTCTTATTTTATTATTATTATTATTAGTATTATTATTTTTATTTGTTCCAACTAAATAAATAAACCAATAGAATTTTTATGAAGAATGGAGAAAGGGGTAAGGTGTCCCTTGTATTTATTTGGGGGGGGGGATACCTCACCACTCTCCCCATTTAAATTTCCCCCCCCCCCCCCCCACACACACAAACACACCTCACCTCACCAGCACCTCATCCCCTCTTTCCCCCTCTATATAAACACACACACACAAAGGAAAGAAAGAAAGAGAAAAACAAAAAAACAAAAGCAAACACACACACACCCGACCCCCTCCCCCAAACAGCTGTTGTCGCCGCCCGCTGCCGCTCGCTGCCAGCCGCACGCCGCCGCCAGCCACCTGCCGCCGCCGCCCGCCGTCGCCAGCAACCGCCGGCCACCTCCACTTCATCTTCTTCTTCATCCTCTTCCTCATCAATTCCAAAGCAAGAAAAACCTAGGTAAACTTTATCTCCTTTCCCCAATCTTTATTTTTCCAATTCCAACTAGGTTAGAATACTAACAAGGTTGTTATTTTTGCTATTGGGTTCAATTTAGGGTTTGTGGAGAAGTTTAGGTCGTTCCCAATCTAAGGCAAGTCCTCTTCTCCTCCTCCTTCTCCAATAAAATTTTCTTATTACCCAATGTTAATTCTGAATAAATTAGGAATTCACTTTTAATTCTGAATTTTAAGTTAAGAACCTACAAATTTTCTTTTTATGATATAATTTTGATAATACTAGGAATTGGAACTTGTATGGGTTAATTATATATTTAAAGTCTCATAATTAGATATTAATCTCTTCATCTCATCATAAATTGGAATATAAGTCATGGAATTATCTTTAATTATGGTTAATTACAAGTTCTGAAATTTGGTGGCATTTAACCCACTTCAAGATATTTAAAATTTGGCAAATTTTGATTTTTAGTAAATATTCAATTTTGATCGACATAGGCAAAGGAATTCAATTTGTTAAACTTAGACACTAGAATCATTAATTGGGACGTATCACGAATAAGTGCATATGCGATTGGACACACATGGAGGAATCAATTGCGGACATAAATTATTGAACTCGCAATTGTGGACACGAACTATTGAACTTGAATTCTTCGTGAACAAACGAACACATATGAACATATGGGACTCTCCAATGGTAAGTCTGACATACAGATAAGAACTGAACAGCTGGACCGCACGCCGGGAAGGTAAAAAGTACGAGGACCACTGTATTTCTCTATTTTAGTACTCAATTTTGTGTGTTCATATTTAAGAAATAAGTCTCTTTTCTACATTCTCCTACTTCATGCACCAAAATTAAAATGTTGATATTGAAGAGTTTTGGTTCGATTTGATTTTCTTTATACTATATATATATATATATATATATATATATATATATATATATATATATATATATATATATACATGTTATAAAGTCTTGCATATTAACTAGTTTAGTTGGATAAATAATTGCTCTATTTTGACAAACTGCAAAGCTATTAGCAAGCCGTGACCCGACTAATTGCCAAAAGAAAGGTAACTATTGCTTGCTCAGGTAAAAATTTCCCAGTTCCTTCTGTTCTTTTATAACTGCGTGATTCCGGTGTTGAGAGTTGCTCCACCGAAGGGGTCGGCGAGCCTATTTATTTACCTGCGTGGTTCCGGTGTTGAGAGTTGCTCCACCGAAGGGGTCGGCGAGCCCATATCTTTCTTTTGTCATATATATGTTGCTTGTAAATTTTTGGGGCTCCTAAATACAAAGGAGACTCTGCCGAAATTTTTGAAAAATTTAGAAGATAGATAAATTTCTGACTTTCGAAATTTTTTTTTTTTGAAAATTTCTTATTTAGAAAGCATTTGGGAGGGGAGAACAACTGAATATCCCTATATATCCCGTAACATAAATAACAAAAAGCTGATCAGTATTTCGAAAATCTCGTGAATCAGTACATCTAGTTTCGACTAGGGTGTACTAGCCCAAGGGAGGCTCGAAAATCAATTGCATCTATTTGACAGTAACATCAATAGATGATTTTTTTAGCCCAAGGGAGGCTCGGAAATCACAGCCTGATCCCAGGTTAACGGGATTGTTCACGGGAAATATTTAGAGGATTATTCGGAGTATTGTTCTCAAAACTGCATTTCATTTCAATCTTACTCCAGAAACAACGCTGCCTATTATAAATAGGCAGTGTCCTTAATTGCTCAAGGAAAGCAATTCCTACTAAAAGCTTAAGGGAAGCTCGGAAATCTTATCATTCATGGAGTAGGACGTTGATTTCATTCATGTTTTACTAAAGCAGATATATATATATATATATATAACAGTGCAATTTGGCATACTCTGTTTCATTTTTTTTCTAAACTATATATTCCTTGTTTTTATTTAACTTTCACCGTTCTTGGCCGAGGACTTGCTCGTCGTTTTCTAAACGACCTAGTATTTGTTCACTAAGTGAATAAGAAGAAGACGCCTCCGCCGAAGTATCGTCGCACTACAACAAGGAGTAAACTGTCTGGACTACCTACAGTTATGGCCATCAGTATCGTAGTTATTTTGCAAATCTACTTTTGTAATAATCTGTAATAGTATTATTGGAAAAGTTCCCTGTAATATAGCTACACTATATTTTTAATACCATGAAAACACCTTGTATTTTCTATTCTGCTGATGATTACGGGCGACAATCGCAAATTTCGGCGCGTAGCCTGGGGATGTGTTATGACGTCACCCTTCCACCCGGGAAGCGGGACGTGACAAACTGTACACACATATTCAACTCAACTCAATCCTTAGGCACACATGCGGTTTGTCACCATGCCGACTCATCTATATGAATTTGGTCACTGACTCCCAGAGCCATCGTGGGCTCCTTTAGCTTGTTAGGCGGCCGCCCTTGCCAGCGCGAGTAGCGAACTCCGCTGCAAGACTCTGTGCTAACCTGTGCGGTCATCCAGCACGGCTAATCCTGCTTCTCAAGAACCGACCCCCGTCCGCTTGGATCACCGTTCGAAGAAACTCTACCTTGTCGACAAGTTGTCCATGACCATGCAAGACTCGACTCAAACTGACATCTCACATAGTCGTTCTACCTCTAGTGTTACCATCTCTTCCAGGGCCAAGTTCAATACTTCTCACATATGAGACCTTGCCTCGACGACCCAGTCACGAGCATTCTTCTTTCTTGCCTCGACGACCCAGTCGCGAGCATTCTTTCTTTCTTGTCCTATCATTTCACTCAACTCAAGAACAACTATTTGAAGCACTTTCCAAACTCAATGAATCAACCGTGTCCCGTGCCTTAAAATACTAAGTCCGTGACATCGTGTCTTAGACCAACTTGAAACTCTATGTGACACCACCGCCCAAGTCATACTCTATATGACGGGCCTTATGATCGTGAGACTATGTTATTATACCCAGCCGTAGAACTCACAGGACCGTGCTTGGAATGACTTAGGTCGACCACCATCACTTTGCCTAACTTAATCAAGCCTACAACTTAACCCAAGAGACGAGCAAAGGCTATGTCAAGTCTTGCGTCGTGGAAGCGTGCATGCTTTATCGAGCTTTTACGCGGGCGACGCCTATGACTTAGGCTAATTCATAGTTTGTGTCGAAGACCAGCTTTTTCTTCTCCCAAGCCACGGGACGAAGGATCGAGTGTCATTTTCAAAGCACGTCGTGCACCAACTCTAAGCCGACCGTTGGACTGTCACGACCCGGTCCCCAAATACTTGGGTCGAATCGGATCATGCCCAGCCTGCACCGTTGATGAGACGGCGGCAGTAAGCTGTAATCCATATGCAGGTAAATCAACAACAAATACTAAGATTGCCACAACTTTTATTTAATGGATAACTTAAAACTTGTTCTGATACAAAAGATCCATAAACTAAAAATTAACAAAAATCAAACTAAACTCTCAAAGACTAAAACAGAATCTATGGAGACGCCACTACATCATCATCAGCTGGTAGCACCGCCGGGTACAGATCAGGATCATAATAACTGTTAATCAGCAGCTCCGGGTCGTCAGCAGAACCTACGGTTATCCAGTCAGGAAAGGAGCAAAGTACAATTTATGCTAATCTTGACAATTAATTTAACAATAAAATTATGCACTTTTAAACAGTTTTGAAGATAAACAGTTTTGCAATAGTTTCAGTATTGTGATGTGAATAGGCAATGTATATGACCGGCTTGGGTTGTACAGTTGTATCCTATTGATACGATATGGCTTATCTCCGTGTGTGTGAGGGGTAAGCTAACACAGTTGTTATACTAGTTTGGATGTGGTCATAAACATTACTCTACTCCCCCAGTCCCCAACAGTACAGTCAATACTCCCGAAAGAGTTCGTGTTTAAACAGTGGTTTAAAATTGCAGTGAAGTGATTATTAAATAATTGTAATCAACATAAATGTACTTGCCTTAAAATTGGTCGAACTGGAGAGTTGGTACTTCGGGGTTGATGGTCAAAAACTTCCTCGAAACCCTACATTCGGAAATCTGTCTCAGAACCAAACTATTCAGAACTGCCACACTAGTTGCAATCTCTAGTTGTTTCCTAGTCAAGTTTTAATCTTTTGATTACGCTAACACAAACAAAACGTTTATTTATTAATGCGTTGTAATTAAGAATCGTAAATTTACATTTAATTTCGAGAAAATTGTATTTTTTGGTTTATTTGGAAAAACGTGGTATTTTATAATTATATAAATATAAAACTAAGTTTTTCCCTTTTTAATGAGAAATACATGAATTTCTATTTAAATTATTACAACTTTATTTTTCTAAGTGACAAAACATTAATTATTATATTCTTTTAAAATTAATAATTTATCATTTATACTACGTTACTATGACTATAATCATTCAGAAAATAAAAGAAAGACAAAATTAAAACCTAAGTTATTACAATCTCACACCCAGAATAAATAAATAGGCTTATGCCTTTACATTCCCAAAAATTAAAATAAGAGAAAATTCGTTAGTCCTGTAAACTGCCTACAAAATTAAATATAAATAATTCTAATTAAAATATAAATATTATTGAGTCTCAGAACTGGTCCAATCGTCATTTAATAGCTAATGCCTCAACGTCCGGGCGAAACCGGTTTCGTTTGCATTTAGCCGGGCACACTGACCAATAAGGTCGTCGCCCAAAAAAATAGTATTCTTTTTCGAAAAATTATTTTAAAACTATAATTAAATTTTTCTAGAAATTTCGGCAGCATTCCCTCTATTTTCGGGATAACCCAAAACTGGGAAACGTGCCGATTTTTCTGCAAAATAAATCCCAAACAAGGGATATCCCAATATAACCACAAAACTATTTTCCGAAATAAATTCGAAGTCCTGAAATGATATCGAAATTCCCGAAGTTACATCGGAAACTAACAGAATCCCTTCCGAAATAATTCTCGGAAATTCCGAAAAAATCACAGAACCAAAATAATCTATATATAAATCTATAATCACAGAAATGTTTCCGAAAGAGTCAAAAATTCCGAAATCGAAAAGATCACAAAGACAGCACACCAATTCCGAAGAAACTTCGGAAAAATCGAAATGGTAACGTATACGAGACGTAACCAAAAATCCGAATTCCCGAAGGAATCGGTGGACCAATTTTCATCATAGACTAAAAGGAACTATGGGACTATCCAGAAGTTATCGAAATCGACGGAATCCGAAGTGATGCCTCGGACTCGAAACGCCTCGCCGGAGTTCGGCTGCGTATACAGCACCAACGAACGGAAAATTTTCAGAAGAGAACTCAGAAACTCGGAGAAGCGTCGCGGAGCTCGGAAACTCGGAGGGACAGCGACGAAGGGGGTCGCCGAGGTTGCTGGGAACAGCGCACAGCACCGGAGGCGAGGCGCGACCGGGAGGTCGTCGGACAGGGCGCGGCCTAGGGTGGCGCCTGGCTCGCGGGGACCAGCGGCAAGGGTGCGCCGGACAGGGATCGGCCGGAAAGAGGGCCGCGCAGGGGTCTGCCGGCGGGTCGGGCTGAGCTGCGCCGGTGTCGGGCTGAAGGGGGTTCGGCCAGAGGGGCACGGCCTCGGGAGGGTGGCGCCGGCAACCTCAGGCGGAGGTCGGCGGTCGGGATCGACTCCGGTCGGCTAGGGCACGAAAATTGGGGAAAAAGGGTTTGGGTGGAGGAGAGTTTAGAGTGTGGAGAGAGAGTTGGGGAAAGAGGGATTTATATAGATGTTGGGCTAGGGAGTTACCAGAAGAGGAGGGGAAGGGCTCGACGGTTTGGGAGAGCACGGGTCGGCCGACGGTTCTCTCCAGGAGAGAGGAAGAGAAAATATAAATGATAGTTAAGAGAGGGCTTAGTTTATAACAGTAAGGAAACTTAACACATATATATTATTTAAAAATATCTTCTTCTTTTTTTTTCATAGTAGAATTTATAAAAAGGTCCAAAATGGGTTCGGGTCTTAGACGAGTCAGAGACAAAATCAAACTCCATAGAATAATACTTTATTTTTTTTTTCAAAATATGGTTTTTCCTAATTTATAGGTTTAATTTAAATATGAAATATGATTTAACCTAACTAGAATAAATTCTAATCATAATATTTAATTAATTAAAAATATACGATTTTTGACAAAAATTACAGGATTCAATTAATTAACTAATTTAAATAATGAACTAAAAATTACGGGTTTCACGACCTTCCCTCCATAAGAAATTTCGTCCTCGAAATTTAAAAGAGTAAGGTTAGGAATTACCTTAGGTCTCAAACAAATACGGGTACTGCTCCCGCATCTCATCTTCTCGCTCCCAGGTAGACTCGCCTGGGGAATCGTGCCTCCACATAACTCTGACTATGGGAGTCACTGAAGTTCTGGTCCTCTTCTCGCCTCTATCCAAAATCGCTACAGGCTTCTCTGGTACTGTAAGACTTGGTCCAATCTCCAGCTCCGAGTGGTCCAAGATGTGACTCGGATCCGGGATGTAGCGTCTGAGCTGCGAAACATGGAAGACGTTGTGCACGCCCTCAAAATTAGCTGGTAGAGCTAACCGATACGCCACTTCACCAATTCGGCTCAAAACTTGAAATGGTCCGATATATCTGGGACTCAGCTTCCCAGCTCTGCCAAATCGGATAGTTCCTCTTGTAGGAGAAATCTTCACAAAGACACTATCTTCTTCTTCAAACTCCAGTGGTCGACGACTGCTATCTGCCCAATGCTTCTGTCTGTCTTGGGCGATCCTGAGCTTGTCTCTGATTACCTTCACTTTCTCTGCTGCATCAGTCACCATCTCTGGCCCAGTAGTACTCTTTCTCCTACGTCGTCCCATGCAAGTGGAGTGCGGCAACGACGTCCATAAAGAGCTTCAAATGGGATCATACCAATGCTAGCTTGGTAACTGTTGTTGTAGGAGAATTCCACTAAATGTAAGTGATCCTCCCAAGATCCTCCGAATTCCAAGACGTAAGATCTCAGCATATCTTCTAGCGTCTGGATGGTCCTCTCAGATTGTCCGTCAGTTTGGGGATGATAGGCTGTGCTGAACTTCAGTTTTGTTCCCAAGCTGTCATGCAAACTCTTCCAAAAATGTGAGGTAAATCTAGTATCTCTGTCAGATACAATACTTACCGGTACTCCATGAATCCGGTAGATATGCCGCATGTACAGTGCCGCCAGCTTCTCAGTGGATAAACCAACCTTGAAGGGAATAAAGTGTGCCGACTTAGTCAGTCGGTCCACAATAACCCAAATAGCGTCATTCCCTCCTTGGGATCGAGGTAGTCCTGACACAAAAGTCCATTGTTATATGCTCCCACTTCCACTCCGGAATGTCCAGCGGCTGTAGAAGTCCTGCGGGTCTCTGTCTGCTAGCCTTCACTTGTTGGCAAATCAAGCATCTAGCCACAAATCTGGATACATCCTTCTTCATTCCATACCACCAAACGATGGTACGCATATCCCGATACATCTTATTAGCTCCAGGATGTATGGAATACTGTGACTGGTGCGCTTCTTGCATCAGCTCATTCCTCAGCTCGCCAGATGGTACACACAGTCTCGTACCATTCTTCAATGCTCCGTCACTGGCGATAGAGAAACCTTCAAGTGTTCCTGCCAGCACTTCATCTCTGAGCTTGCAAAGCATCTCGTCTTGGAATTGTGTCTCCTTGATTTTGTCCATCAGACTTGAACGTAATTGCAACTGCATCATGGTTGAGTCAACTTTAGGTATATCAACTTCTCGCTCCAGTTCCTTCATCTTATCCTCCGGCAGTACAATCTCCAGACCAAGCTTCTCTATGTCCTCCAATAAGTGCCGTTCTTTGGTCAAAAACATCGCCACTGGGTATCGACTAAGTGCATCTGCAACCACATTAGCCTTACCCGGATGGTACTGCAGGTCGATATCAAAATCTTTCATCAGTTCCAGCCATCTTCTTTGTCTCATGTTCAGCTCTTTCTGAGTGAAAACATATTTCAGACTTTTGTGGTCTGTATATATTTCCACTCTCTCTCCATAGAGATAATGCTTCCATAGCTTCAATGCAAAGATGACTGCAGCAAGCTCCAGGTCATATGTGGGATAATTCTTCTTATGGTTCCGTAATTGCCTAGATGCGTAAGCAATCACTTTACCATTTTGTTGAAGAACGCAACCCAGTCCCTTTCCAGAGGCATCACTGTAGATTGAGAAACCACCAGTTCCTGCGGGTAGCGCAAGGATTGGTGCAGTGGTCAGCCTCTTCTTTAGCTCCTCGAATGCAGCCTGGCAATCTTCCGTCCAGATGAACTCTTCATTCTTCCGAGTAAGCTTCGTCATCGGTTCAGCAATTCTGGCAAAATCCTTCACAAACTTTCGGTAGTAGCCAGTCAAGCCCAAGAAACTTCTGATCTCAGCAACTGAGCTTGGGGTAGACCACTTCTCCACAGCAACTATCTTCTTAGGATCCACCGAAATTCCTTCTCCTGTGACAACATGGCCAAGAAAATCCACCTTGTCTAGAAAGAATTCACATTTGGATAGCTTACCATATAACTTCTCTTTCCTCAAAGTCCCCAGAACTTTCCTGAGGTGCTCCTCATGCTCCTCTTCAGTTTTCGAATAGATCAAAATGTCATCAATGAAGACAACAACAAATTAATCTAGGTATTCATGGAAAACCTTGTTCATAAGGTTCATGAATACAGCAGGAGCATTAGTCAGTCCAAACGACATGACCAAGAATTCAAACTTCCCATACTTGGTGTTGAACGCCGTCTTGGGAATGTCCTCCTTCCTGACCTTGATCTGATGGTAGCCGGATCTGAGGTCAATCTTCGAGAACACCTTGGCTCTACTGAGTTGGTCAAACAGGTCATCAATCCGGGGCAGAGGGTACTTGTTCTTGATGGTGATATTATTCAGCGCCCGATAGTCGATGCACATTCTCACAATTCCGTCCTTCTTGGGAACAAACAAGACTGGTGCTTCCCAGGGTGAAGCTCCGTCTCGGATAAATCCCAAAGCCTTCAATTCATTGATCTGATCTTTCATCTCCTTGGCCTCCTTCGGGTTGACTCTGTAGCATCCCTTAGAAATAGGGGAAGAGTCGGGGACTAGGTCAATGGTGAACTCTATGTCTCGGTCTGGAGGTAACCCGGGAAGGCTATCAGGGAAGACATCCATAAATTCTGCTATGATAGGATGGGGAGGTCCGGATTCTTCTGTGATAGAGGTGTAGGTAACACACTTCATATCCTCCGGAGTTCGAGAGATTTCAAACTCCGGTTCTCCAGGTGGGCTGAAGACTACACATCCCCTGTGACAGTCTATCAGCGCATGCTGCTTACTCAACCAGTCCATCCCTAGGACTACATCATAATTGGGTAAGGGCATCACAAGCAAAGGTGCTATGAATTGGTGGCCTGATATGGTGATAGGGCAATTACAGGTCTCAGTGATGGGTAGGGGTCCTCCACCGGTCATGACTCTACAAATCTTCTTACTAAAGCCCATATTTATGTGGTGTGCAGAGATGAATTTTGTGGATATGAAACTATGTGATGCTCCTGAATCAAATAAAGCTAAGGCAGGATAGGAATGCACATAGATGAAACCTGCGATGACATCAGCTGTAGGTTCCTGCTCCGGCTCTTGTTCCTCTGCTGCTAGGGCAAAAGCTCGCCCAGTCTTCTGTTGATGCTGCCCAAACTGTTGTTGCTGAGTGGGCAGAGGACCTTTCTACTGAATAGTTCCAGTCCGGTGCATCGACGAGGGACAGTCCCTCACTTGGTGGGTGGCAGACCCACATACTAGGCAGTGTCCTAGCCTCTTTCTGCAGATATTCGACTGGTGCCCTGGCCTCTTGCAAAAATCACAGACAGGGATCTGTCTCTGAGATGCCCTATCATTGTTCCTTGCCTGCTGGTTCTGCTGCTGGTGGTGGGAAGGCCGGTTGTTGTTGTTGTTGTTGTTGGACCTCTTCTGATTTTCCTGGAAGTTGTTAGTTCCAGGATAATCCCTCTTTGAGCGAGCGGGTTGGCTCTTCTCTATATCTTGAGCTCGCTCCAGAATCTTTTCATAGGTCTTAGTACCGCCTGAGATCACATGGGTGCGGATCTCCTCTCTCAGCCCATGTCTAAACCTTTCAGCACGATCATCAGGGTCAGCCACCAGGTTCTTGGCAAAACGGCTGAGTTGGCCGAATTCTGCCGTATATTCACCAACAGTCATATTTCCTTGCTTCAGGTTCTGAAATTGCCTCTCCATCTCCCGCAACTCTGATGTTGGGAAGAACTTCCTCTTGAACAACCTCTTGAAAGTGTCCCAGTCAATCTACCTATCCTGGAGTCGGGGTTCATTCCGATACCAGGTGCTTGCTACATTTTGCAGTTGGAGTCCCACTGCTTCAGCCTTGAGGTCTTCTGGAAGTCGAGCGACGCTTAGAAGACGCTCCATACTATCAAGCCATCATCAGCATAGACGATTCCCTCGGTTCCCTTGAAGGGTCGAGGGTTCTGCTTCTTGAAACTCTCAATATCGCCCACCTTGGCAATATAATTCCCATTAATTTAAATGGCCTTAATATTACATAAATTAATCCTTAGATTTATGTTTACCTTGGCAGGCCTTGGTTCCTGTTGAGCTGCTTCTCCTCTCTCCAGTGCAGCCATTGCCACGCTATGGGCATTCTCCATGCCTTCTCTCATAATTGTCGTCTGCTCGCGATGAGCTTCAGTTTGAGTTCTCTGGGCTTCTAGCACTCCTCTTAGCAGACCTATGAGGTCGGTGGGGTCCACAGGCACCGGTGGGGCAGCTGGAGTGGGCGAAACCACAGGGGGCTGCATCTCCGTCCGAGAAGATGATGGATCCGTCGTCATATTAAGAGGATGGTTGGCCAGCTGCCGAGGTGTAGGATCCGGACTTGATTGGGGAGGTGGGGTATGATCAGGTGTTGACATCCCATCGCCAGCAGGGTTAGTTTTGTCAGTGGCTATTCTCTGGAAGGTTTAGGATATAAACATAAGCAAGGTAGCCTATCTATAATCAAACAAAAATATTTAATTATAATATATTTCGGTCCTATATTGTAGCAAATTATTGTTCTAGTGTTCTAAATGTCTCTAAATAGATTTTCCTAAGTCGTTGATTAGACCTGCATGGGCCACCACTAAAAACATGTCACGACCCGGTCCCCAAATACTTGGGTCGAATCGGATCATGCCCAGCCTGCACTGTTGATGAGACGGCGGCAGTAAGCTGTAATCCATATGCAGGTAAATCAACAACAAATACTAAGATTGCCACAACTTTTATTTAATGGATAACTTAAAATTTGTTCTGATACAAAAGATCCATAAACTGAAAATTAACAAAGATCAAACTAAACTCTCAAAGACTAAAGCAGAATCTATGGAGACGCCACTACATCATCATCAGCTGGTAGTACCGCCGGGTACAGATCAGGATCATAATAACTGTTAATCAGCAGCTCCGGGTCGTCAGCAGAACCTACGGTTATCCAGTCAGGAAAGGAGCAAAGTACAATTTATGCTAATATTGACAATTAATTTAACAATAAAATCATGCACTTTTAAACAGTTTTGAAGATAAACAGTTTTGCAATAGTTTCAGTATTGTGATGTGAATAGGCAATGTATATGACCGGCTTGGGTTGTACAGTTGTATCCTATTGATACGATATGGCTTATCCCCGTGTGTGTGAGGGGTAAGCTAACACAGTTGTTATACTAGTTTGGATGTGGTCATAAACATTACTCTACTCCCCCAGTCCCTAACAGTACAGTCAATACTCCCGAAAGAGTTCGTGTTTAAACAGTGGTTTAAAATTGCAGTGAAGTGATTATTAAATAATTGTAATCAACATAAATGTACTTGCCTTAAAATTGGTCGAACTGGAGAGTTGGTACTTCGGGGTTGATGGTCAAAAACTTCCTCGAAACCCTACATTCGGAAATCTGTCTCAGAACCAAACTATTCAGAACTGCCACACTAGTTGCAATCTCTAGTTGTTTCCTAGTCAAGTTTTAATCTTTTGATTACGCTAACACAAACAAAACGTTTATTTATTAATGCGTTGTAATTAAGAATCGTAAATTTACATTTAATTTCGAGAAAATTGTATTTTTCGGTTTATTTGGAAAAATGTGGTATTTTATAATTATATAAATATAAAACTAAGTTTTTCTTTTTTAATGAGAAATACATGAATTTCTATTTAAATTATTACAACTTTATTTTTCTAAGTGACAAAACATTAATTATTATATTCTTTTAAAATAAATAATTTATCATTTATACTACGTTCCTATGACTATAATCATTCAGAAAATAAAAGAAAGACAAAATTAAAACCTAAGTTATTACAATCTCACACCCAGAATAAATAAATAGGCTTATGCCTTTACATTCCCAAAAATTAAAATAAGAGAAAATTCGTTAGTCCTGTAAACTGCCTACAAAATTAAATATAAATAATTCTAATTAAAATATAAATATTATTGAGTCTCAGAACTGGTCCAATCGTCATTTAATAGCTAATGCCTCAACGTCCGGGCGAAACCGGTTTCGTTTGCATTTAGCCGGGCCCACTGACCAATAAGGTCGTCGCCCAAAAAAAATAGTATTCTTTTCCGAAAAATTATTTTAAAACTATAATTAAATTTTTCTAGAAATTTCGGCAGCATTCCCTCTATTTTCGGGATAACCCAAAACTGGGAAACGCGCCGATTTTCCTGCAAAATTAATCCCAAACCAGGGATATCCCAATATAACCACAAAACTATTTTCCGAAATAAATTCGAAGTCCTGAAATGATATCGAAATTCCCGAAGTTACATCGGAAACTAACAGAATCCCTTCCGAAATAATTCTCGGAAATTCCGAGAAAATCACAGAACCAAAATAATCTATATATAAATCTATAATCACAGAAATGTTTCTGAAAGAGTCGAAAATTCTGAAATCGAAAAGATCACAAAGACAGCACACCAATTCCGAAGAAACTTCGGAAAAATCGAAATGGTAACGTATACGAGACGTAACCAAAAATCCGAATTCCCGAAGGAATAGGTGGACCAATTTTCATCATAGACTAAAAGGAACTATGGGACTATCCAGAAGTTACCGAAATCGACGAAATCCGAAGTGATGCCTCGGACTCGAAACGCCTCGCCGGAGTTCGGCTGCGTATACAGCACCAACGAACGGAAAAATTCCAGAAGAGAACTCAGAAACTCGGAGAAGCGTCGCGGAGCTCAGAAACTCGGAGGGACAGCGACGAAGGGGGTCGCCGAGGTTGCTGGGAACAGCGCACAGCACCGGAGGCGAGGCGCGACCGGGAGGTCGCCGGACAGGGCGCGGCCTAGGGTGGCGCCTGGCTCGCGGGGACCAGCGGCAAGGGTGCGCCGGACAGGGATCGGCCGGAAAGAGGGCCGCGCAGGGGTCTGTCGGCGGGTCGGGCTGAGCGGCGCCGGTGTCGGGCTGAAGGGGGTTCGGCCAGAGGGGCACGACCTCGGGAGGGTGGCGCCGGCAACCTCAGGCGGAGGTCGGCGGTCGGGATCGACTCCGGTCGGCTAGGGCACGAAAATTGGGGAAAAAGGGTTTGGGTGGAGGAGAGTTTAGAGTGTGGAGAGAGAGTTGGGGAAAGAGGGATTTATATAGATGTTGGGCTAGGGAGTTACCAGAAGAGGAGGGGAAGGGCTCGACGGTTTGGGAGAGCACGGGTCGGCCGACGATTCTCTCCAGGAGAGAGGAAGAGAAAATATAAATGATAGTTAAGAGAGGGCTTAGTTTATAACAGTAAGGAAACTTAACACATATATATTATTTAAAAATATCTTCTTCTTTTTTTCATAGTAGAATTTATAAAAAGGTCCAAAATGGGTTCGGGTCTTAGACGAGTCAGAGACAAAATCAAACTCCAGAGAATAATACTTTATTTTTTTTCAAAATATGGTTTTTCCTAATTTATAGGTTTAATTTAAATATGAAATATGATTTAACCTAACTAGAATAAATTCTAATCATAATATTTAATTAATTAAAAATATACGATTTTTGACAAAAATTCCAGGATTCAATTAATTAACTAATTTAAATAATGAACTAAAAATTCCAGTATTGCCTAGATGCGTAAGCAATCATATAGATGCGTAAGCAATCACTTTATTTTGACAAAAATTCCAGCATTCTTCTTTCTTGCCTCGATGACCCAGTCGCGAGCATTCTTTCTTTCTTGCCCTATCATTTCACTCAACTCAAGAACAACTATTTGAAGCACTTTCCATACTCAATGAATCAACCGTGTCCCGTGCCTTAAAACACTAAGTCCGTGACATCGTGTCTTAGACCAACTTGAAACTCTATGTGACACCACCGCCCAAGTCATACTCTATATGACGGGCCTTATGATCGTGAGACTATGTTGTTATACCCAGCCGTAGAACTCACAGGACCGTGCTTAGAATGACTTAGGTCGACCACCATCACTTTGCCTAACTTAATCAAGCCTACAACTTAACCCAAGAGATGAGCAAAGGCTATGTCAAGCCTTGAGTCGTGGAAGCGTGCATGCTTTATCGAGCTTTTACGCGGGCGACGCCTATGACTTAGGCTAATTCATAGTTTGTGTCGAAGACCAGCTTTTCCTTCTCCCAAGCCACGGGATGAAGGATCGAGTGTCATTTTCAAAGCACGCCGTGCACCAACTCTAAGCCGACCGTTGGACCTTTCCATATTCTAACTCAATTCGACCCGTCGGAGTTATTCCCTTTTGCTATGTGGATTCGTCTCTTTTATTATCAAGCCTACTTGTGCGAGTTGAAAACATGCAATTTATTATGTGAAGGCTAAGATGAGGCAAGTTCACCGAAACTACCCCACCTGAACGAGGAGTCGCCTCGACCAAGCGATGTCTTCGAGTCGTCGTTGCAAGGCTAAGTCCGAACGCCGTCGACGTTTCGATTCCTCCGATTGACTGAGCGGGACGGGGCACTACAATTACTTACCAAGATAACCCAAGTCTAACTATTACCTACCAATATAACCCACTTCTAACAATTACCTACCAAGATAACCCAATACCTTAGATACTAGGTAATATCCTTACCTTAGTAATATATATTACCTTAGGTTAGTAGATAACTCACTAACCTAGGCTAATAGATCCTACTAATACTTTAGACTAGTATCTAACCATCTATCTCAATATCCTACCAATACCTTACCCTTAGACTATAGGTAATCTCCATTACATTGTCAATACCTTAGACATTACCTTAGCCTACTAATTTACCCTCTAAGATACTGATTTGTATCTTAGGATATCCACTCATCTACATCCTAAGACACTAACGTAGATACTAGATACTAGTAAGATACCAACCTATATCTTATCCCAAGATACCATATACCTTAGCCCTATTGATATTCTAATACCAATACCTTAGTTGTAAACCCAATACCTTAGTCTAGGTATAAATACCTTAACTACCAAGATACCAATCTTAGATATCTAATATCTATCCTAAGCTACTAGCTAACCAATAACTTAGATATCTAACCTTAGTTACCTAGGTAAACTCAATACCTTACCTTGTAATAAGGTAAACCCATTACCTTAAGGTAAGGTAAACCATTACCTTGGTTGGAAACTAATACCTTAACCTCTAATATTAATACTTTAAATATCTAGACTCTAACCATCCACCCTAAAATATTAGATAGACAATACCTTAGTATCTAATACCTTAGTATAAAGTAAACCCCTCTACCTTGTAGGTAAGTCCCCTTTACCTTGAAGTAAGATAAATCACAATATCCTACGATACCAACATCTAGTATCCTAAGATACTACATATCTACAAACTAACCACTATCTAACTTAACTCTAATCTATACAAGATACAACTTATCTAACTATCTAAGATATCTAACTATTGGGATACTAACTCATCTAATCTTCAACCACACACACACAAACCATGGATAACCAAGATACTAATATCTAACTATAACATATATGTATATATATCCATCTCTAACTCTAACCAACTAACATATGTCATCTCTAACTAACAATAACATAGACTAACACAACTAACTATCTAACTTATACAAGATACCACTATCTAACTTCTAAGATACCTCTAACCTCTACATAGATTCTAACATAACCACTAACATATTAACATATCCATATATACAACATCTAAATCCCTCTCCACTCCAACACTAACACACACACAAACACATACCAAATCCACCCCCTCTCTTCTAACACACCCACACACATCTATATACAAACACACTACCACTCAACCAAAATATAAATCACTCAATAAACCACACTAGCCTCAAGTCAAATAGGATGGCATGATCCTCCCAACTCTCTCACCTTCACAACACACACACTACACTACCATCTATACAACATCAAACACACACTAGCACATATCCTCTATCAATCTCACTTCTCTCTACTAACCACACACATCTTTATCTCATTCAAACACACACACTATACTAATATATATTACCTAACAATAATATATATATATGTACAATATCATACATATTTTTGACAATCTATGATACCTATATTCACATGATATCCATACTGCATAGGCTCATAGGATACACAAAATATCCATGTCATATAGTCAGTTTTCTACTTAAAATCAATACTGCACCTATTAGACCTATTCACTAAATTTTAGGATTAAAGTATGTTGTAGATCTTTGTATTAGCTTTCCGAAACTTCAAACGGATCGTATTTTCGTGTCCGGAAGCTCCCGGAATCACGAAAACACCGAAACACGTTCATCTTTCGGACAGCTGACACTCAAACAGTTTTACAGAAAGTTCTAGAACGAATTTGGCCTATTAATATATATATTTGGAAAGCTAACTTCGATACGGTTCTTTCAAAAAAAATGAAAGATTAATCGGAGTCTTGAGTTAGGAGTTATGGCATTTCTAAGTTGCTCTGGGTACTAAAAACGTGGATGAAAATTATGACGAATTTGGGTTGTTTTGGACAAGAGAAACACATACTAATTATATTATCTAGGTTACTAACTAGATTATCTAACTCACTAACTTAACACTAACACACCCATACTCTATCACATACACACAAGACACATATCAATATATATATACAAAAACCCCCAAATCAGTCCACATCCATAAATATAACAATATTTGATATTTTTACATAAAAATCGGACTTGTATGCCATAATACATAGATTCAAACATTGGTATCCAAATGAGAACAAACATAAACATCCTAACCATGGTTAATCTATTCTCTAACACATGAAAATCTGAAATTAGAAGACAAATAAGCCTATAGGGCAAAAACACAAACACATGGTGTGCCCCTTTGGAATCTCTCCATGGGGGACACCAAACCTATCCCAAACTCCTAAAGAGGACTCAAAAGAGCCTCTAAAACGTTCCTAATGGTGGTTCATGCATGGGGGTGGTTCTTATGGGTTGAAAACTAACAAATATACAAGGGAAATATGAAATAGAGAAGGTTTAGAGAGAGAGAGATACATATTGGGAGTTGATTCCCAATGAACAACCCAAATGACACGAATCCGACACGGACTCTTCTAGCAAATGGACACCCCTCCTTACTCTTGGCTCCACAATCCTTGCTAGCACCTCCTCCTTGGTTGAATGAGAATAAATGATGGAAGATTGGAAGAAGAATGGAGGGATTTGGAGATCAAAATCAAGAGGGAAGCTCTCAAGTTTGGGAAAGAACAAATTTGGGGGAAAAAAGAGGCAAGATAGAATGAAATGAAAGGAAGGGAGGCCAGCCTACCTATAGTGGCTGCCATCATTGCCCTATTTGGGCCTTGGGAGAAAGCCCAATAAGGCCCCTACTAATCCCCTTGTTTAATTTTAAGTTAGGTTCAAGATTGGGATCAAAAGGGTTAAGTTTAAGCCTCTAACTTAACAAATCTAACAAGTGGGATTAGTCTAAACTTACTAACTTAATTAGTGGGGTTTGTGGGCCATGACAAACTAATCTTGGGGTTCCGTCTAGAGTCTAAGCTACCCGGGTCACTAACACAAGTCGGAACGAGATGCAAATCGAACCCGACAACAAATCCCACAAAATCAATATTAAAATATAAAAATTCCCAAAAATTAAAAAATAAAAAATGACCAAAATTACAATGCAATAATTTAAATATTATTAAAATAATCTAAAATTCACCAATTAATTAAAATCCTAAATAATTAAAAAGTCACAAAATAACCAAAATACCCTTAGCCTAAAAGTGGTAATTAGCTAATCTAATCACATGGATTAGGCCTCCAAGGTCATGGTTAGTCTCTAGGCTAAACAATTATAAGATTACACAAGCAAAACATCAAAATCACAATGCACTAATTTAAATAGTTTTAAATTAATTAAAATTCACCATAAATCATTATTTAATATTAAATGATAAAATTTTTACAAAAGTTCAAAATTACCCTCATTTTAGAAAAGTGATGGTTACAAAAGTTACGAGAGTTATCAAGTTACAAGAGTTATCAAGATTTATGGTGTACTTGAGTACTTAGGATACAAGAAGTGCAATACATGACAGTGTGCTGGAAATACGTCTTACTCAACGGCAGGCTACAAGTCCACAGATGTGGCCGGGATAACAGGATCGTCTGTAACTGAAAAATATCTCTAAATGAGCTACTTGATCAATCTAGTCGTTTAACCTAGTCAGATTCATTATGAATCCCTAACCGTGGTAACCAGGAATCTATGTCCTAGACATGATGCAGACAAGACACGTAGCTTGTACAACCACAATCGAAAAATTAACCACGGAGTCAAGACAGGAGTTACACTAGCAAGACAGGAAATAGTTGTCGCAACAACAATCAAGGTTATACATGTCATGTCAGGTTAACTTGTCGTATCAAGAATACTTGTCAGGAGTGTACCTCGACGGGCCACTATCAAGATTATCAAGACGGGATCATATTATCATGTTCAAGTTCAACAAGATTATCAAGTCGGATCGTCACAAGTACAGAAAACATGCAAAGAAGATTAAGAACCTCCATATCATGAAATACGAGAAACTTGCATAAAAATAGTTAACATCTCTAGATGATTGAAACTATCAGTCGCATATGAACGCCAGTTAAAGTGAGACAAAAAGATTCTTGAAGCCAAGACGAAGATCTACAACTTTAAATTTTACAATATTCTAGCCACAAAACAGCTTAAACATGTAAAAACAGTCATTTAAATATCGTGCGACAGAGATTCGTGCGAGGGCACGTGAAGCGCGTGGCACGCGTGGACAAAACTGGACACGGCGTACCGGGCGCGGATGCACGGTGCGCGGGCGCACGACAAACGAAATGCACGGGCATGCAGCGCACGTGGACAAAACTAGCCACAGTACGTGGGGCGCTGATGCACGGCGCACGAAAAATGAAACGCGCGGGCGCAGATGCATGGCGCACGGTAAGCGAAACTTGTACGGCACGTAGGCGCGCGGCAAACGAAACGTGCAGGCGCGTGGCACGCGAAATGCGCGGGCGCGGATGCACAGTGCGCGACAAACGAAATGCGCACGGCGCGCGGGCGCACGACAAGCGAAACGCGCGGGCACGTGGCATACGAAATGTGCGACGTGCGTGGACAAAACTGGCCACGTCGCACGTGGCGCGGATGCACGACGCACGAGTGCGTGACAAGCAAAACCCGCAGGCGCGCGACGCACGTGGACCAAACTGGCCACGGCGCACGGATGCACGACGCACGGGCACGCAGCACGCGAATCGTGCGTGCGACACTGTTCATCGTCCTGGCAGCACCGATGATGTGCGGGGACTATGAACACGAGAACGGCCATAATTTCCTCAAAATAAATCATAATCACGCGATTCAAAAGCCAAAATTGGATAGAATTGAATTCCCCACAACATGGAACCATTAGTTTTTGAAAATAACAAATTTTTAGAGATAAAAAAACTTAAAACCTAGATATACAAAAATCTATCCATCAAAATCGAAAGTTTCACGTTCTAAAGATACTTAGAATCATGCAAGAAAGAGAAAAGAATAATCAAAAATGGAGATCCATCATGTTCTCCATGGAGCAAGTTACACTTGCCTTAGGTTTGTGGGAGGTATAATGGAGGAGGAGAAAAGTGTTAATAAAATTAATGAGAGGAGAGAGAAGAAGTTGCTATAAATACTAAGCCAAGTCATGCTAAACCAACCCAAACCAAACCAAGCCAAGCCACATGTCATGAAGAACCAAGGTGAACCAAACCAAAACTAGCTAGATCAAACCAAGACTAAACCAAGCCAAGACTGAGCAAGACAAGTCTAAATACGGGTCACCTGACAAATGTCAGAAATCTGTACATGTATACTGAAAATACGTATAACGAAAAACATGAGTGACAGGTATCAAGTTGCAATTAAGCCTAGATTATTTGGCATCCATATCGGGATATGTGAAATAGTACTTGTCCATTGCAACTAGTCCGTATTTCAAGGTGTGATAGGTTGCCATGAAATTGATGAGCGCCTCACACGCCAAATAGAGTGCTTCGTCAGTGTAACTCCACTTTCCTATTTTTGAGAAATTAAAGTTTCTAATAATCATAACAAGTTTAATTTAAGTAATATTGAAATTTTGATAATGTGTCATTAAATATCTTCGAAATAAATATTTTGATTTATACTTTGGAGGGAAATTGTCATGGCCCAGTACCGAAATACGAAGACGGACTAGGCCAGCTACTCCATATGAGGTACGTAACGTCATACGGCGATCGTGGCTGTCGAGAGACTAGGGGGTACATGCTACAATCAAGTCTCCTATGGTCCCACAGAGTTCTAGTCTCAATCAATCAAGTCACATCAGCAATTAAATGAACATTAAAGATAAAGCAATAAGGCGTCCCTGACGCTTCATCAAAATGATCATGAGAGACTAGCTTTATAATTTAGCTATCTCAGAAAGTCAGGAGTACAAAATTATACACAGCTGCAGTCTGTTTATTTACAATTCTGTACTGACACAAAATATCATGTAATCCGGCTAACAGGTGCCGGTGGCTAAATGCCGCACAAAAATATAAGCAGGAGTGGTGGAGAAGAAACCCACTCGAGTCCCCAAACCGCCATGCTCCTAGTATGCACCATGGATGTCAGGAAGGAAGATCGTGTCCTCTGGCTCTGCTACGAGATCTGGCCAAACAAAACCAGCGGGGTCAGCCCCGAATAGCAAGTACCGCCAAAGGGGCACAAGAGTTAAGATTAAAAACCCAGATAATAGAATGATTGATAATAGTAATACTTATGCAACTATCATAGGGTAGCGCAACATCCTCGAACCCATATGGCACCCTTACAACCAAACAAGGACAAAAGGTGCCGCATGGAGTCGGGACGTGTCGTACTCTATAACTTTCACATAAGTTAAAAGGTATAAACAATAAAATCTCCTGATCGTGACTTCGGTGCCTATCGCAGCACAATAACCAACCCAACAATCAAACAAGAACATGGGTTGGATCATGTACCATGATAGACCATGTTCCTCAGTCATTCACAGAAGTAGCACTTCACAACCAGAATAAGTCTTCCGTTCATAACTTCGGTCCACAGCCTGTCATAGTACGATAACCAACCCAACAATCAAACAAGAACATGGGTTGGATCACGTACCATGACAGTCCGCTTCCCTCAGTTATTCACGGAAGGTAATAAGATACACGCAAGTCATTTTCGCGGCCAATCAAGTCTACGAGTTTCTAGTGGGACGAGGTTATCCTCGCATCATGTTATTTCAAAATTCTCAGATCGTATCTTTCCAGCAAGGCTAACTAACCCAGGGGTTCGCGTAGACAGGTGTCATTGAGCACAGGTCCCTCGTAAGGCCACCTTGCCCAGACATATAATATATAGCAGAAATTAATCGGATACAGTCATCCGCTCGTTGCGGATGACACAGTATCCGTGGAGACCAGCCGGCACGTCAAGACAATATCTCAAGGCGACTGGTGTAACACGATCTCGGGATTCTGCCCTCCCCATGCATCTAGTATATTTAGTTGCCTAGTTTAACCCTAGGTGAAATCTTGGACTCACATGCTGTGGCCTGCATGATTATCCTCCTAAATGTCATACTCAAGTATGAGTACCCCAAAAGAGGATCCATGTCAATCAGTATGTCAACATGTTCTACCCTCCTTGGTGTAATGTATCATTGCAAATATGCCACGTGGAGTTACGAGTCATTTGTCGAGCATGAACGAGAACTGGGACATTCAGGTACAAGTATCAAGTAGGAACACTTTGTTCACCGGGATCACATTAGTGCTCATATCATGCTCAGGACAAAAGGCGTAAGGATATACAACATACACAAACATTTACATATATATATACAATATAATATATACATATAAAAATATAAGGCATAGGGGAGTCCAGGTCAGAGCGCGCTCAAGTCAGGCTACGCTCAGGTTAGCCTACGCTCAGGTCAGCCTACGCTCAGGTCAGCCTACGCTCAGGTCAGCGTACGCTCAGGTCAGCCTACGCTCAGGTCAGCCTACGCTCCTCATCAAGGCAGCGTATGAGGTCCATACGACTCCTTGTCAAGGCAGCGTATGCCAGACATACGCTTCCAAAAGGCAGCATATGGGGTCCATACTGCGCTGCGCTAAAGAGCGCACGCAGCTCAGTGGCGCAGCTAAAAAGCTTGTGCACACTGCTCACTGTCTTCTCCAAATCAGCAAGAACTCCATAGTTTGAACCCAAAGCTTCAAAAGTCCATAACTTGGTCAAAATAAGTCCAAATCTAACTTTTCAAAGGTCAAAATTGGGTAGAATAAAATTCTCTACAACATGGAACCATCAAAACTTAAAAATAATGAAGTTTGCTAGATCAAAACCAAGAAGATCCGAAAATGGTTAAAACCTAGATCTACAAAAATTAAAGCTTCAAAATGGAAAACTTCAAGTTCTAAACTAGTATAGAATGAGGAGAAGAACATATTTTGGCAAATAATTTTGTAAGAAAACATCAACATCATTTATGGATCCATCTCTTGAGCAAGTTGGTACTTGCCTTGGTTGGTGGAGGAAAATAAATGAGAGGAAATAAATGAGAGGAGAGAGAATGAGATGAGTTATTATATAGAATCTTGAACCCATGGGTTCATGATGAACCATTGGTGAACCAAGAATAGGTTACCCAAATGAGCCAAAACTGTAGGCCCAAATGCAGAAAATAAATTACGAAACAATATTTTGTCGAATATTTTGGGAAATGCATAAAGAAATACAGCATATAAATATCGTATAAATACAAAGTAAATACAATTTATCGGTTTACGTATTAAAATATGTATTCCAGGATCGGGGAGTGACAGAAATTGATTGCATAACAAGATTTTTTTAAATTCAAAAGTTATCTGTAACAAACTAATTGTGGTCCCACTTTTCCTAACTAATTGTAACCTCTTAATATTTTCTAACTGATTTTTATACTTTCTGCAATTTGTGAAAAGGGGAAGGGCTAAGTTGTTAATGTGTTTATAGTGGGGGGACTTAAGTGCATATTTCCTTTTTCCTAATTTAGTAGCAGATTGGAGAGAGAGAGAGCTCAGTCTCTCAACTCCCATTCATTCTTTCCCAGTCCTCAGCCCCATTTCTGAAGAGCAGTAGCCCTAGGCGGTCACTCCGGCGGCCACCACACGATGACATCGCGGCGGAGCCACCTTTTCGACGACGACAACGACGGCTTCACCCTGCCTGCGACCGCCAGGGTCGGAATGGCGACGACGGCAATTTCTTCCTTCTCTCGGCAACAGCGGCCATCAGCAGCGATGGTGAGCTTCGTGACAACACTGTCTCCAGTAGTTGATCTAGATATGTTCTTCTCGGAGCTCTTCGACGAGTTCGCCATTTCGACTCCAGCCACGACGACGATGACGAGGTCATGGTAAGTCGATCTCGAATTTATGTTCAGAATTGTACTATTTGTAATATTCTTGATGATCGATCGATGGTTCCGATTGGGAACTTGCAGTATGACGACCGGTCGAGAGATCAATGATCGATTGGAAAGAGGCTAGGAATTGGAAATTCGTAGCTGTTGTAAGTATTCTCTTTGATGTTCTTGGTTTCTCGGATGTTCGTGGGAAGGGATTCAATGTTGCTGATGCTTTAGTTCTTTTGTGTGTGGGAAACCTGTTCGATGGAATGCTACAAAGGACTCAAGCTTGCAACTGGACACGAAGAAGATCGTGTCCGACCACTTAAGATCGTGTCATCCATTTCAAATCAGTTTCGTTACATTCAGGTAACCTCCTCTTCTTAAACATTGCAGAATGCTTGTGTCATGTATAGATTTATAGATGTAGTATTGGACGGTTGGATCTTGAGTATTGTGGAGTGGTTTGTGTCCAGGGGTTCTGTGGTGTCCATGTGTACCAGCTCGTGATGTGCACTGTAGTCGTGTCCAATTGCGGGTCGTGTTCGTGTCCGCGTGGAGGGAGTCAGCAGCGGGAGTCTTATTTAAAATTATAATTTGTATAATTATTTTCTCTGTATAATTCTAGATTCTTTCTGTGTTTGCGTTGCTTAATGAATGGTCGATGTGAAGATGTGGGGTTGGGTGCAAGGACGTTCGTGTCTAGCAAGCATGCTCGTGTCTATTTGGTTTGTGTCCACTGATTGGTGTTGTAGAGAACAACTGAATCGAGGATGGCCATGGTTTAAATTAAGCTGGGATTTGAATGGGTTAGCATGGTTTTATCATTGTATGTGTCACGCCCCGATTCGGGAAATCGCTCGCTTTGCTTCGATTTACGCCGAATCGATCGTCCTCGCTAAGGCGTGATACCGTACAAGTCTGGAGTTGCACTTGTACAAGGCTAGAACATGCACATTTATATCATTTTGAAACATTTAAAAGTAAGCCACAGTTGCGGAAACATTGAGACACAATATAGGAAAAAGAAATACTCATTTTATTCATAATTGTAGTCAGAATACAACTTTTCTCGATAATATTTGAAATGCCATTTCGGCTACATTGATTCATGAAAAGAAGTACAACTGATAGGCTGCCATGAAATAATTCCCTGTTCCATACATCATGCCCCTTTAGTACTTTGTAATATAAGCAGCTATCTTTGAAATCTTCGCAATACTTTGTGCGTCTTTAGGGAAAAACAACTTGAAAGGAAACAGCAGTTCAGAAAGCTTTAGTTGCGAGGTGCGCCCGAGCCTTCTCCAGTACCTGTGGAGGAGGGGTCAGCACATTATAACAATGCGCTGGTGAGCCCCGTTGGCCCACTCAGCTAAACCAATATTTTATTAATGACAAGTATTTTAAAGATAGGAAATCATTAGGGACAAGCAACATTTAGAAATCATAATTCAAATGACATGGTAGTTCAATAAACCATGTTTACTTTACCATTGGCCGAATCCAGCTTTCCTGCATAAGATACAGGATAATAATATACTTACCGCCCCTGTATAAGACATTGATTAGCATACATTCCTACGATGTGACCACTGGTGTTGTTAAACCATATGGACTCTTTTCAATCAATCATTTGCATTTGGGACTTCAAGCTAATGAGATGACAACATAGTAGGGAGCTAGCCTCTATGATGCCTCGCATTACTCATGTTTCCCCAAAGCACTTCATTATTTCCTCCTAGGCCGAATCGGTCCCGGCGTCCCGGTACCGTTCGAGGAAATTATTGCTCAATCCTTGTATACAAGTTGTCCATGGTCAGACGAATGTGTGTCCGACTCGATATACACAGTGTGCATAGAATATTTGAAGTGATAGGCAACATGATCATTCTTAGCATTTCATAACCATCATTCTAGGCATCAATTCATTCATTTCAATGTTCAGTTCATTGCAGTGTAATCAATTCATTTCAATGTTCGATCTCTAGCATCTTAGTGGTATTGACTTGTGGCATTAGCATCTTGATATCGATCAACGGATGTTGCAAGATAATTATTTAGTTGGCATGAAGGAATAGCGAGAGGGACAATACCACCACAGAGATCCACACTCACCAAATTAGAGAATCGCCGAGAGAAAGAGGAACACTTGCACGCTTAGCCTTCCGTCATGCATCAGTCTGCATTGGCACCAAAAGTTTGGTTAATAATCCGTCTCGTTGTGTTCTCTTCTCTCAGAATTCTTAAGAATGAATGCTATACAAATCGATGAAAACGGGCAAGAATCAAATCATCGAAAATCATTCAGAAAAGCATCCATCAAAACCAAGCAGCAAAACCAGCAGCAAAAACATCCAGAGAAAACTCTTGGACGCATTTCAAGAGAAACCAATCCATTAGTTGGAAAGGTTCTTATGCACTTGTCCGTGATCGATTCGATGCCGACGGTAAGTTTCCCCAATACTCAATTCCGACCGAGTTAGCCAAGCCACAAGCCTTACATAGTGAACCGCTAGGAGCGGGACACTACAGTATGTATATTAAATAGACCAATAAGGAATTGAATTCATAACGGTTGGATGTAGTTATACTAGTGCATTCATCCCTACTTTTTTTCCAATTCAGAGTAAGTAGCCGTTAGGCTCAAATCAATGTTTTAGGCTTGGTTTACTATATGAAAAGCTGCAGGTGGTCGACCGAGGTCAGCTGGACCTTAGGTTGGTCTATGGTTCTTGTTGTGTTAACTATCAGTAGCTAAGAATTTGAGTTGCTAAATATAAGCAGAAGCATAGTCTGCATATGGTGGGACTTATGTTGCTGTTGACTCCAAGAAATGAATGTTAAATAGGCTGTGAGGACTTGCAGGATTGATTTGTATGGGATTTGAGCTTTGTGCACGTATGGTCGAGCCTATAAGGCTAGTAGTGGAGCATGGTTGGGCCAATTTGGGCCAGTAAGAGTAGGACTAGGTTAAGGTGGGCTGTTATATATTAAGAGTATTGTTATTGCAGTGAATAGTTGGAACTTGGATTCTTCTACATATTAAACTGGTGGGAACAATTATAAATTCCACTAGTATTATCTTTACTACTAACTATTTTTCTGAACTAACGATTTTAATTACTAATATTAGAGCTATTTAGTACTATTGCTAGATAATTGTATTTTAACTATTTCTTTGCTATTATGAATAATTATATCTTAATAATCAGTGATATGGCAGTGGTATAAGGGTTAAATTGCCAGTGCTAAGATATCTCATGAGTTCTTAATAGTAGTCATGATACCTTGTTAGCTAACTTAAATTATCTTCCTATCAAATAAGAAGTTAAGTGAGAATCGGATTATTAGGATTTAATTATAGACTCAAGTTTACTTTCTTTCTAAAACAAACTAGACTCTAGGTAATAAAGGGAAGGTTTGTGTTGGAACATATTTACTCTCATGTGTAAATAGGCTAGTCTAGAATAGAGTTTTAATTAATCAATTTGTGCCTAATAACAGGAGGATATCCAGATCTTCTGCCAATACTTGATCATCCTGAGCAAGGCAAGTATACTCCTCGGACTTGTCCATTTTCTCATGTCTTGTATATTCATTCTTGTATCTTCTGGTTGACACGATATATCACGAGATTGTCTTGTATCATGTTTCTTGAGTTTACTTGTGTCTGGGAGGGGAAATACTACAGATGTGTGATCAAACCCGAGTTACTATTCATGTGAATAGCTTAGGCCCCTCATCGTGCACGCGGGACCGAAGCCGTACCATTTCATGTTCCCTGAATCTACCCAAGCCGATCACACACTCTGGATGTATTTCGATATGTTGCACACTTCAGGATTCATGTTGTATTTCATGTTCAGGACTCATTTCATGTTCCCTGTATTTACTTTTCTGTATTCATGTTCAGGATTCATGACATGTTCTTATTTTTCGTACTTTATATTTTCCTGTACTCATTTTCATACCATGATGTTCATGTTCATTTCCTTGGATATACTTAGCTCCGCTCCTGACTAGGATATGTTGCAGGTGTACTTGCGGGATATTGTTCTACATTATGGGCCAGAGCCCGGAATCTTAGCTGAGCAGGATGGAGTCATGACTTAGCTTGAGGTTTCAGGTTTAGACTGTTTAGCTCCTAGATATTGTTTTAGAATTCATAGTACATTTCATTTCTGATAACTAGTACAATTTTGATATATGGATTTGTGGATTATGGTGATCCTTCTGGGAACGTTTTATAGATGCTATGATTGCATACATTCATGTTTATCTGGTTAGATTTTCCTAGCTTGGTACAGCTTACTTCGTCGTGTCTAACGACGAAGGCTGGGCGTGACCGACTCGTGTCCGATTATTCGGGAGCGGGTCATAACAGTCAATTTGGCTACGTACAAACTATACTGATGATATTGAATTTAAAGACTGCTTCGAAAGCAAAACCATTAAACTATGTCCCGTCGTGGTACTGTTGGGGCTCATATTTCTTCACTGAGTGGCAACGTCATATTATCGGTGCATCTAAACGACATCCGGTGTTGAGATGTAGGATTGTATTAATGACTATGCGACATATTATGTGGAGGCTGGACATGGTATGATGCTCGAAGCCCTCATGTGCCAGTAGCAACCCCTCTTCCATCCAAGTCAATATTGTATGATGCACTGCTGAAGATGGTGAGTAGTAATTTGTTTAATGCTTGGATTTTAAGATTTTGTTTATTAAAGTTGCTAAGTTTATTGTGGTTTTCTCATACAGGCTTCCAAAGTTAGAAAATTAAAAAAAGTCTCGTCGGTTGCAAAGGCGAGAACTATGTTGACGTTGGTTTGCAGATGCAGAACATTGTCGTCGATTTACCGTCTCTCGAAGCAGAAGAGCAACGCGTTAACAGGCGTCATGATAATTAGGAACTTATGTATATTTATTTAAACACTTTGGGTTTTGTTGGTGAACTTTTGTGGTTTGTTGGAAAATAGTAGTAATCTGTTGGTGAACTTTTGTGGTTTGTTGGAAAATAGTAGTAATTTGGTGGTGAACTTTTGATTTTTTGGAGAACTTATATGATTTTGGGTTTGTGTTGACTAAAATGTGATTTTGGTTGTGAGTTTGCTAGATTATTATATTGTAGTATCATATTGCGTATCATATTGTCAATTTTACATATTATATTGCCCTATCATATTTCTGTTTCATATTCGTATCATATTGCATATCATATTGCCTTATGATTTTGAGTTTGGACAGTCCCACATATTGCTAGGACTACAAATTTTTTTGGCAATCCTAAAATGGACTTGTTGTACAGCAAGTCCATTTTAGGACTGTCAATTTTTTTGACAGTTCTGAAAGGAACTCGCTTTACTGGCAAAAACTTCGACACGGGAACAATGATACGCACTATGATACGAGAAAAATGATATGCACTATGATACGACAAAAATGATACGCACTATACTACGCAAAAACAATATGCACTATACGCAAAAAAGGATACGGGCTATGATACGTACTATGCTACTCAGAATGATACGCAAAAATAACAAGTTACAAAACGATACACACTACGATACGCAATATGGTACAAGTTACAAAATACTATTATTATTTTTATTCTTCGGAATACATTACACATTTATAAAATGTTACAAAACTTAGGAATGTCAACATACAAATACACCGATACATATGGAAGACCAGTAAGTGTCTCCACAATAGTATGATTGTGCATCCCATTTCTGACTTGAACTATTCACTTTCCATCATCCGTGCATACAATTAACAGTTTGAATGGACAAGCACATTTATTTGTCCCAACCGTTTTCTCCGAAACCTTTATTTCGGAAAGTTCATATTTTTTACGACGAACCCTAAACACACCACCTACACTTTTACGACCTGGGCGGGATCTTATGATCTAGAAATGACAATGACTATATTGGATTGCCTTCCAACATGTCTACATCATTTAGTTCTTCGTCATGAGATTCAAAGCCAATATTCGTCGAGAATAAATTGCCAAAATCAATGGCAATAGAAGATGGTATGCCATATAATCAATAGAAAAAAGAGGACATTTAATTACACAAAAATTGAAAGTGTTGTATATAACATAGTGTTCAATAGAATGTTACATGTAGGACATGTCATTTTTTTGGCAGTTCTAGTTTGGACTTGCTGTACAGCAAATCTATTTTAGGACTGCAAAAAATGTTGGTAGTCCTACATATTGTTAGGACTGCCAAAAAATTCAGCAGTCCTAAAATGGACTTGTTATAAGACTGCCAAAATTTCTGGCAGTCCTACATACTGTTATGACTGCCATAAATTTTGGCAGTCCTAAAATTGACTTGTTGTACAACAAAGTCCAAATTACGATTGCCAAAATAGGGTTTGACAGTCCGGTCACGAAATTGGTCGGTCGGGGGGGTTACCGAGACTGCTTCGGAAGGAATGTCGTGTTCTTCGGGAGGACCGGGCTGATCGTTTAAAGATTTGGTGACCAAATTTCTTCTTTAAATATGATTTCATCCACAATTCTTCCATTGTTACATAGAATTCAATTATTTGGGGATAACCACTTGCTGAGAAAATTTTATCAGCAAACTTTGTCGAAAATGTACTGAATAAACTTCGAATATTGGTAAAAGGTCTACGAAATTGGATTCGAGTGGAGTTGGGGACCACAAGTTGGGGCCACAACTTCAAAGTAAAAGTTATAAACTTTCTAGGGTTTGGAAAAAGAGAAGTGATAAAGGAGGCAAGAGAAAAAATAAATAAAATTGACTTACATACCTACATTTGGGCTAGTCCTGACTCCTGAGTAATTTTTAAAGTGACAAACTTGTAAAGAAGAAAAAAAATGGACTAGCCCTGAGTAAGAAGTGAAGTGCCTTTATAATATGCCTTTTTTCCCCTACAAAGCTGGGCCAACTCAATCAACTTCCATCTCACTTCAGCTCTTGGAAGTAGGGGGCAAGTGACAGTAAAGGAAGGCAAATGTTAATAACACTATAAGAATTATCAGGGAACAACACACTTTTGGCAGTTCTAGGACTGCCAAAATTTTGACATTCGTATACATATTCAGGACTATCAAAATTTTGACAATCATAAATAGATATAATTGTCAAAATTTTGACAATCATAAATAGATATAATTGTCAAAATTTTGACAGTCATGTGCATATCCATGACTGTCAAATTTTGAAAGTATTTCGCATTCCTAAATATGCACAAGGTTGTTAAAAGTGTGTTGTCCAATATTAAATTTTGTAGTGTTCTTAACATTTGCCTGAAGGTATAGTTGGAGCCAACAACATGATTGGAAAGAACTGGCTCTAGAAACCGGGCATGCTACACTGAAAAATGCAAGGATACTCCTGACTCTTGTTCACCAGGTGGTCCTTTACAACGAAAAAGGGGATGTTTTTTTTTTTTTTAATAAAAAAATACAATACTAGCATTTTAAAATGGTAAGCACAATAAAATATAAAAATATAAATATTGTTTGTTTTTTATAGTTATAGTGCACTTTAAAAATAAAATTTCTATCACTTTAAAATATATTATAAATATATGATTTGACTATTTTTTCTTACATCATTTAAAAAAAATACTAGTACAAATAAAAAATAAGTAAGTTCACCACAAATACTTCTGCCAAGATAAAACTATATCGTCCTTCAATTCACCCTCAAACTTCAAATAGTAATAAAATTATAAATTATTAATAATTAGAAACTAATTTTTTTTTGTACCAAAAATTAATTAACTATTAATTTTAAAGTCATACGTCCATTTTTGGTACCGAAACTTATTTTATAATTTACAAAGTTTGGAACTAGTATATTTTTTTTGTACTTCTAGAACTAAAAAGAAAGGAAGAAAATAGTATAAAATAAAAAAATATTTAATCATTTTAAACTAGTTTTTGTATCGAAAAATACTTAACTGTTAATTTTAAAATCAAATGTCCAGTTTTGGTACCGATAATTATTTGATAATTTTAAAAGTTTGGAATTAGTATTTATTTTGTGTCTCTAGAACTAAAAAAAAAACTAAGGTTGTTTTGACATATTTTGTAATAATTTAATTTGTTAAATGTTAGGATAATTTTTTTTCGTACTTGCAAGATAAAGTAGTCAATTTTAAGCTCACTATTTGAGCTTACAATTTACCACTTATTAATGACATCGCTATATAGTGATAAACATTTTATAATAAAAAATACTTTAAGTTGGTTGGTCCTTTGAGTAGTTTAAAATGCTCAATATTGTATAAAAATAAGGCTAAATTAAAACTTGATACCCTCGACTATTCAAGTTTTTCAACTTAATATCCTGAACTTTTATATGTATCAACTTGATATTTTTAAATTTAAAAAGGACTAGATTACCTCCACTCTCCTCTATCTCCCCCACCGGCTGCACCATCTCGGCCCCGCCCCACCCCTCTCCCGTGGATGCACCCCCCTTCCGCACCCCAACTCCAACCCCTATCTCCGCCAACGACAGTGGCAGAAGCTGCCTGCGCGTGGCGAATAGAGAGGAGGTGGGGGCGGGGTGGGAGGTGGTCGGTGCAGCCGATGAGGGAAGGGAGGGGGCAGGGCCTACCCTGGAGTAAGCCAGACAAGCCATCGGACTTGGACAACCTCCCTGGTCAGGACAATCTCCCGTGCCCCTAAGTCTCTAACTCTCTGCCAATAGAGCCTTTGCGGTCCATCCCAACTCCTTCTTATCAGTTGAACTGGCTATCTCCTATGCCCATATTTTAAGTTAAAACTGGGAAGGCCTCGAGTAGGTTAAGAGTCATGAGAGGAACTCAAAATTCGAGCTCCACAATGCTGTCATAATCGGAGAGTTCAACGCTGCCGCCAACCTCATTCGCCGTCAATTCCAAAGACAAATATTTCCGAACACGGTATCATCTCTTTTTTGAGTCAAGGGCAAGAGGCAAGCAAAATTAGCTTCGACTAGGACAACCCAACCCCCTGGGTCGGCTATGGGAGCGGGGAGTAAGGGGAGGGGGTGGAGGTAATTTCGTCTTTTTAGAATTTTAGGATATTAAGTTGATACTATTAAAGTTCAAGCTATAAAGTTTAAAAACTTGAATAGTTGACGATTTCAATTATAATTTAATAAAAAAATAAAAACAAACACCCTCTAAGAAACCTTTCACTCCAAAGCGTTGTTAGCAATCACCCAAATAAAACTCGTATTATACGTGAATTTTTTTCGTATCGTTCAGAAACGTATAATACTTGCGTACTTTTAAAGATTCAAACCAACATGTAAATTTTAAGCATGCGAAGTTTTAAATTGTTCCGTATAAATTATTAAAACAATTGGTACAAAAAACGTGGCGGGAACATATTTAATTAACTAAATTTGATAACATATTTAAGATATGAAACTCCTAACATTAATATGTTTATTTTTTAAATATTTGACCGAATATTTATATATATTTTTTATTGGAAAAATTTATAAAATGTCCAAAAAACGAAAAATCCACCGTGCAATAACATTTCATCGCGTGCCCAGAATTAGCAAAAAATATATAAAGAGGGTTCCGAATGACCTTTTTGTCCTTCCTTCTAATTTATTGAAAACACCTACGAAACTACTATTAAAAAAACGTTTCGATACTTCATCTTCTTCCATACGCTGGTCACTTTCGAATCTAGGTTTTCTCCTAAAAAATCTTCAAAAACTCGTCGAAAAATTTCGGAAAGACCGAAACAAACGGCAAAAGTGCTAAAACGGAGGTCCAAACATCATTTTTTTGCGATTCTAAAATTTCGAGAGACCGACAAAAAATAAAATGGTTTATCTCAGGCTCCTCGAAGATACGCTCATTTTGCGACAAACCGGATCTCGTTTCGACCTCCCAGTCAAAAGTTATGGCCCTCCAAAGTTTCAAATGACCATAAAATGCAGGAGAATGACCATTCTTCGTGTTAGAACATGAAGAATGTTAATTTCGCATGAGAGTGGCCATTCTCCGTCTTAATTTACACGGAGAATGGTCATTCTCCGTGTAATTTAGCACGGAGAATGGTCATTCCAGTGTTAAAACGCAGGAGAATGTCCATTCTCCGTGTAAATTAACACGGAGAATGTCATTCTCTGTGTTAAAACGTAGGAGAATGGCAATTCCCAGTGTTAAAACATAAGAGAATGACCATTCTCCGTGTAATTTAGTACGGAGAATGGTCATTCTCCGTGCTAAATTACACGGAGAATGACTATTCTCCGTATTAAATGACACGGAGAATGGTCATTCAAATGTTAAAACACAGGAGAATGACCATTCTCCGTGTTAGAAACACGGAGAATGCCTAATTTACATGGAGAATGGCATTCTCCTTGTTAAAATGCAGGTGAATGACTATTCTTCGTGTTATATCGACGGAGAACAGTTGACAGAAACCTAATTTTTTATTTTTTTGTTTTGTTGAAAGAAATTTGACATGAATAAGAATTCAAGAGTTTTCGTTCTTCTTTCAAAACGATGCTAACTCTTATGGAAAAGAAGAAGAAGATCTTCTCTCCATAATTGACCTAATTGTGGAAAAAGAAGAAGAAAAAGAAGAAGAAGAAGAAGAAGAAGAAGATGAGCGATGATCGGAGTTCGACTGAAAAAAAGCACGGTGAACTACGAACGATCTTTGCGATCTCTGCCGAAGATGAGAGCAATGGAATTCAGATATCTCGTGAAGAAGAAGAAGAAGACGACGAGAATCGCAATCCAAATCTGAGTTTGTGCGGAGGGGTAGTTATAATATTAATTTTGTAAATACAGAACATCTAAAGGGAATCTTGGAATACTTAACGTGGAAATATATAACGAAAATACTTTTTGGCACGCGCGCGTGCACAGCCGGTGCACGCGCGCGGCCGAGAACGACTTTGCCGACGCAAAAAATCCACCTCCGACAATGCGGCCAACTGCCTTCCCCCCCCCCCCTCCTGCTCCGGCGTGCCTCCTCCGCCGCCGGAGCAGACGCCTCAGACTTCACCCCCCCTACTGCTTCGGTGGAGGTCTCCGACGGTGCCGTCTCCTACTACTCCGCCGACGTACCCTTCCTACTGCTCTGGCAACCTCCTCCGATGACGTCCCCTCCTCCGGTGACTTCTCCGGCCGCGTGCGTGCACTCCGGCAACTTCTCCGGCCGCGTGCGTGCACTCCGGCAACTTCTCCAGCTGCGTGCGTGCACAGCTTGTGCACGCGCCGGGTGCCAAATAGCAGTTCTGAATATATAATTATGAACATTTCATAAAATCCATCCTGCAGGTAGATTTTTCATAAAAATTAACCCAAAAATTGAATTTTTCAGTAATTTTCAGTATTTTATTTGTACTAAGTCGATATATATTCGTACTTTTGATGTTCCTAATTTTTTTTCTAACAAGACTCCGAAGTCTATAATAACGGCAAACGTCAAGGCTGTTTCACTTTTATAAGCAAATGGGTGGTCCCACACACGTAACATCGCCAATAAAATACCATTTGCTACCAAACACAAATGCTCGTCTATCCTATGGCCATTTGCACAAACGTACTATTTATTTGGGGTTCAAATAGACATTTACAGAACGTTATCTGAGCAAATATTTGAAAAAAAATGGCATTTAAGCAAAAAAAAAAAAAAAATGTAGTCCGAAAAATAAGTTTAAGCATAAAATTTAAATATGGGAATAGGAAAAGAATAATAGAATAGTATGCTTCTTGCATTATGGTACCTATACTTGTCCTTTATTGCAGATATTTTTAGAAATGTAAACTTTCCCCTATTAATATTTTTAACTTATTTTTTTGCATCTATTTTAACCGGATTGTTGATGACAACCTACATAAAGTTTCATGGATATTGAAACTTACTAGAACTGACGAGTACTTATTCAAGTAAGATAATTTCTTCCAATAATTATGACCAACAAGATGTGATTATCAAAGGATTAGGAAATGACAAGCACGTTTGACTAAACATTTTTAAAGTAACAAAACTATTTTTAATACCACTATTAGATATAATAACTAATTGTAAGCTAGCAATAAGATTATCTTAGTTCAACTGCGGACATCGGGTTAATGGGTATAAATGAGAAACTGGTCAGTATTTTTTATAAACTTTTGACCTACAATTTTTTGCATATATATTAAACAATTATTTCTTAGTTTCAAGTTTATCCATTATTATTCTTGTATTTACAATATGTACAGTCAAAACTAAGTTCCACCGTACATATTATACTTTTTTCGCACAAATAAGTTGTCATGCCATTTTTTCTCTCTTTCATATTGTTGCTAGTTTTGCATTTGGGATAATGAATTCGAGACTTTGTTAGAGAGCTCACATCACAGAAAAAACATGGGATAGCAGTAAATTCATGAAAAGTTAAGCATGTCCGCACATGACGACAAAACTCATAAGTCAAAATTTGCATGGAGTTCAACATAGGACAAAGCTAGCTCCACGTTGAGTTCATTACATCTGTGTTCTACCCATAAGTCAAAATTTATAAAAAATTATACAATGTTACCGTGATCGAGATTATATTTTTGTCACATATGCTTGTCACGATTGTAGAATTGTCGATATGTACTAGCTCGTTGCCTAAGCTATCTATTCAATAGTGAAACCCTAAATTCTTAAGGGACATATCAAAATGAGATGTGAAGAGGAGAGAATAAAACCAATAAAAAAAGAGAATATAAAATTTATTTTTATTTTCTATATGTAACATGGAAAATAACAGAGGGAGCAATATGTAATATGTAAAATTAGGAGTGAGATTTTTTGGTCAAGAGGAGAGGCCATGCATCCTATTTTTCCCATCCTACACAAAAATCTATTCCTTCCTCTACACTCTCTAGTCTTCTCCACTTTCATGAGAAAATTGATTTATATTACTTAAATCAACTCAACTAAGCGATTAAAAAATAATATATACTAAAAAGAAGAAAGAAGAAGGAAGAAGGAAGAAGAGGGGGGTCGATGCAGCGGCGGAAGGAGATGACATGGAGCCGGGTGGGGCAGTCGGCGCAGGCGGTGGCGGCTCACGGCTCACTCCTCTTCTTCACTCTCCTGCTCGCGCTCAAAATCGACAGACGCGTCGAATATTCCTGGTGGTCAGCTCCTCTCCCCTCTTTAAATTTAAATGACTAATTTAGTCTATTACTAGGCTGCACGGACGCGGCACCGATTTTGGTGTCCTAGTGTATTCCGGAACGGTCCGTGTCGGACTCATCCTCAGGGGGTAGTTTTTTTTTTTTTTTGCTTCTGGTAACCCTAGTTTCGAAGCTCCAAACTCCATCTCAGCAAACACTGTCCCCAAACTGGGCCGCTTTATTAAGTAATGTTGAGATATAGGTAGACAAGAATATGGTTGGAAACATAGTTGCTTAGGTCGTGGTTCGCTTCGATTTCGATACGCCGAACGGCTACGCTACTTGTCTTGGTACACAGTATGCTGTGGTAGGCTTAACCAGTCCGCCGCTTTGGTTCGCTTAAGAGGGGTTTGCTTGTGTTTGTATATGCATCTTTGTGTTCTATTAGGGAAGAACTCGTGCCGAATCCCACTAGAACCTACTCTCTCTTGCATGCTTCGTTTCGATAATTGATTGATTTCAACGATATCTTTGTTTGACTTCATCTTATGATATCTAGATTGCCCGATTGCCACTTTTGGCTATCTGGATTAGAACCTGTCAAAATTGGGGTTATGAGAACGGGAACGCGGTTCCTAGGGGAATCCGGGTAACTATGGTTTGATGGTAATCAGGTGGTAGCTCCGGATCATGCATATTGGGTTATGTTGCATCAATACGGACACAATACGGATACATACATTTTCAGATAGTTACTATATAGTCACCTATATTGCACGAATATGGGTATGGGTACGGGTGGACATGATACACATAGGGCAACATTTTCCTGTGTTACATTTTGGATGTAAGGCACTAAGATGAAAAACTTAACGATTTTTTACTTAATCAAATATGTCAGTCACAATGTCACGTTGCCTGTATTTTTCTTATCCAAAGGTTTTAGCTTTGAAGTTGGGATAATCTTATATGAGACACACATATTGGAAATATGTATTTAAAGTGTTACAATGATATAAATATATGACCTCACCCTCACCAACACTCCAAAGTTGTGGTGCAGTGCAGAGACTTTTACAGGGTATGAAAGCAACCTAGGTTCAATCTCTAAGGTACACTTTGAAGCGGATTTTACAAAAAGTTATACTGGTTCTAATCGTTTCAAACTGTAAGAAGTAGCATTAATAAAATTGGTTTTGTTATAAAATTTATAGAACCTAAAATTGATGAAACACCTGATAGATGAAGACTAAAAATGGCGAAATCAACTACTACTCCATAATGGCTGGTAATACCACTTAAGGGCGGATATACCGTCCACCCAATGCCGCTACCCACTTCTACTAAGGTTGAACTTAATAGGAGCAAGTTCTCAACCCACGAAAATGGATTTCGACCTTTGGGGCCATGTTAGAATAATATAAAATATAACTCTTATCCCTCACCAACGCGCTAGAGTGACACAGGCTTTTACAATAAGATTTGATGCATTGTTTCCGATCCAAAGAGTTTAGTTCGGTGTTACGTGGATTAGAGCAAGAAAAAGCCTGATAATAATCTAATCTCAGACCCACATGTTAGATATGCATGGTCACTTTCATCTTTATGCTGGCCAAATCTCCAACTGTTCTCCCATTAGAAATCATTTATGTGTTTATTATTATAATGCTACAAACATAGCTTCCTGATTTCTTAGTGCAACATGGAGAACCTGCTACTTTAGTGAGGGAACTTCTTGTGCGGTTTTGATTTCTGCCTTGTGCATATTGTGCTCACTGTAGCTGTAATATGTTGTATGCCAAATTACATTTTAAACTTCTAGTCTGCACATTATGCAACTTGAACGGTATCATCTTTTTCGTCATAATGGTTGAATACATACATCTTCCACTTTAAAGAAAAATACATCTTCCACTATACCATGTCTATAGAGAACCTATGTTGCATGGATGTGGATATAACAAAACTGAATACAGACACTGCAACATGGACATGCTACCAGTTTTGGTGTGTCCTTATGTATTTTGGAGCATCAGTGTCGTGTCCAGTACGCGTCAGAAAGCACGAACACAGTGCCAGTGAGAAGTATCAGTGCTTCCTAGATATCCTTTACCAGTTGTTGATGACCCTATCCTAATTCTAGTCCTTGGAGCTCAAGTTCGTTATGGATTTTTTTGCTCAAGTACCCTTAGTTGAGACGTGTGGACTAGCTTTTAAATAAAGCATGCCATATTTATATCAAGTTAGACAGGCAACAATGATACTTTTAGGTTTCTGGTCCTCAAGTTGCATTGGGATAGTGTAATTTGCCATCCTAATTAAGTTCTAATTATCTTATTTGGTTGAAACTTGAAAGAAGTAACTCACACCTTTATCCCTTCTCTTGAGGGGTAAAGCTGCTGTTATCTGTTATAAATTTCACTTTTCTTCCTACTTGGTGCAGGATTATTTTTTCCCCTCTTTGGCTATTTCATGTTGTTGTTGCTCGAGGAAGATTCTCACTACCTGCTCCATCGTTGCCTCATGATCGCAATGCATGTTCTTTTTAACTTGGGTCTTACATTGTTCCTTTTAATGTTTAAACCTTACTTTTACTAGGAATTGTTAGGTTGTGCACTTCTTCCCTCATTCTGTACTCTTTGCTGCAGTGGGCACCTTGTCATGCTGTTGTTGCTACACCATTGCTTGTAGGGTTTGAGCTACTTCTCTGTTTATATCTCGAGAGCACCAGTGGTAATTTGTGATCGGAAATTCTTAAATGTATTCTCTCCAATCTAGGCAACTATATGTTGCATTCAATATAATTCTTACTCTGTGTCATTTGTTTTAAATGTTTGCAGTTCTGCATTATCCTGCTGTGAACCTAAAGATTGTTTTCCTTCCCTTATTAGCCTTTGAAGTGATCATTCTTATTGACAATTTCAGGTGACTCTTCTATGCAGACCAATAATTTTATGCTTGTAATGATTTATGACATGCATATAAACCTGTCTTTTTTTTTTTTCTTTTTTTTATAAAAAAACTTTCTATACCTAATTACAGAGAGTTACTAAATATCCTATATTCTTATATAGCTAGTAGTGTAACTGATTATTGTGATATGGGCAGGAATATATTCTTTTCCCCTTCTTAGTGCTCTTCACTAGTATCCAAAATACTACAATTTACTCTCCTGGTCATATGTAACTTTGCTCATTTCTTGCGAAATTTTATTTGCATCTTTATCATAGTTTACGGTATCGCCCGATACCAATCCAGTACGCCGATACCGATCCGATACGGTTTGACATGTCCCGATCCGATACTGACCGATATCGACATTAGGTGTCTCTTTTCCCATTAATTTGGTAAAGAAAATTGAACAAAAAAGATCAATCATGAAGGGCGTAAAAACATAGTAAGGTTGTAAAAGCATATAAAAGAAAAAAAAACTTATCTATCGCAGGTAAACCAATTGGCAATGGTGACTACTATTTCATTCAATTGCAAAACTACTAAAAGACAACACAGGTAATACTTTAATATGCTTAAATATATATACCATTTTTTCCCCAAAATTTTAATAATTTATTAATAATTATTTGCTTTCCGATACAAAAAAATTCGATACTCCGATCCGAAAATGCCGATATTGCCTATCCCAGTACTCATAGACAGGGTCCGATACCGATACTGCGAACCGTGAGATTCTATATGTTCATTTGGTTCTGAAGCCCAGACAATGTTCCTATGCCCATATGGGAAAGGTGGAACATTTACATTATGTTGAAACCGAGTTATCAAAATATAGCTTAATTAGAAAGATTTTCTAATCGCCAATAGATGTGCAGATCTTGAGTAAAAAGTAAATATGGGAAGCTAGAAGTTCCTAATCTTGGACCGGCTGATTGATTCTTTGATTCTTTGTTTGAACCCTAACAATTTGGGAGTGATAGTTGATTGTAGCCTAACCATTTTGGTGAGTATAAATGACATATCCAGCATATTCTGTCCTTATACTTTTGTTTCTGTCTTATTCAGAATATGTAAAGCTTTGATGCCAGGAGAAGATGAAAGTATTAGCGATGAAGCTGTATGGGAGACACTTCCTGTAAGTTCTCTTTTCTTGATGAAGCTTCCTGTAAGTCTGTTGAAGGTTTAATTTGCTTTTACTGCAATCATTAGAAGGTGTTCCTTTTAATTTTCTTTATTTGCGTTGCAATTATATATTTAAGAAGTTCATATTCACGGTATAGAGTCAGGGAGGACAAGTTCCCCAAAAGTTCTAAAAAAAGGAATTTGGGGAAATTAATTTTTCATATGGACTATGAAGTTGGACTTCTGATTTTCCAGGTGTAAGAAGTGCATGAAAGTTGAGGCTTTTTGGAGATTGAACAGATGATTTTCCTTGGCATATCAAGGCACTGAATTTGCTTGTAAACCAGACTACCTGAAATATTAAGGTTTCTTCTACCATGAGGAAAGAATGTTCTTCTATCATGAGAGAAGAATGTCCCATCTCTTTTTCTTCCATCGTATCCTTGCAACAGAATGTTTAAATTAAACATGCTTAGCAGCTTAACTTAAAAGTTTTCCACATGGCTGAATTTCTGTTGAATAATTCAGGGTCAGGCTCAATTATTGCTGATTGTGCGTAGGGTGAGTCTAGGGACAGCCTTGTGGTAGACTGACATCACTTACCAGTCAGTTCCTCTCAACAACAACAATAATCCTTTATCCCGAACTTTGGGGTCGACCAAAATGACAATTTCTCTCATACGGCTAAATTTATCATGAATAGTTCAGACTTGGGCTTGACTCTTGTTGATTGTGTGGGAATGGTTGATTCCACGGACAACCTTGTGGTAGATTGACAGATGGATATATTGCACCGGAGAAGGGCAGGTTGGAGATCAATAGCTGTGGTGAATGGCAGCCTGGCAGGAGAGAGTGACTTAGTAGATATGATCTGGAGAAAAATGAGCCTACGATCCTAGATATTCCGTAGGGGTTCGTATTACTGTTGTGAGACAGTGAGAGCAACTTCTTCACTTGATATTCAAGGCAAGGTTCTCGATATCGGACAACTGTCACATACCGGTTGGTGGTCACCATACTGGAAACTGGCTATCAGGCAGCGTACTGAACATATAGGGAGACATGACTCCATGGTGGTATAGGATGATGAAGCACTTCATATATGACATGTATGGCAAGAATGAAAGCATTAATATAAATATATTAAGTATCCATATAATTCTAATAATAGAACTCAAGTCAATTGTCTTGACAAAATCCTTTGCCATTAAGATACCGACAGGTTTAGCTGATATCGGTCAACTGGCCGGTTCTCTAACCCATTTTCTTAAAAAAACTGGTTAGTTAAACTGGATCAGTTTGCCTTTGAAGTTTGAGGGGGTGGAGGATTCACAACTTCAAGGAAAGTCCAGACATTGAGGACACAACTAGTAGTTTAGTCAAGCTTCGACATGGATCCCAACGTGTAGTAGTGGTTGGCGAGCATAGTTAGGAAAATTTACGAGGATTTGATGTAATCTGGCCTCATTCAACCTGTGCAATAAATGGATCACAACAATCTTTGACATAGGGCCCCAATCTCCCTGGCAGCTGAAAGGTGAGGTCCTTTAAATCTTAACCAAGGATGACTTTGCTCTGAGGACAGGAGTGTTGACCCAAACTGGATCACAGTCAACCAAATATTGACACATTGACAATATGATACTTGTCATAATTCAATATGACACATCAAGACAGAACTCAGTGCAAGACGGACGTCGTCTCTCTCCTGCAACGTACTCATTTTCAGAGTCTGTACTATTTTACATTTATTGAGTCTAGCAATATGTAAACTGAGTAGCACTGGGTATTCTTGGCTTAAACATTATCTTCCAAACAAACCCAAAGCTCCACCAAGCCAAACTAGCCCACAAAAGCCCATCTGAACATTCTGTCCTATGGAGACAGAGTTCGGGGTTCCCCCTGATTTTTAGGACCCTAATTTTTAGGGTTTGCTGTATGCCAGTTGTCCAACGGCCAAAAATTTGAATTCATGACACAGAATTCTGGCCGAATTCTGCCTATCCCAACTAGTATAAATAGGCCTTGAATTCTCTCATTTTCAATCATCCAATTATCTCTTCTTCTCTTCTCTATAAGCCTCGTACAAGCCTTAACCTTTCTATCTACTAGCCACAAGCTTCCTAAGCCTAAAAGTGCTCAGTGCTATTCAGTTAGAAGTTTGTGCAAGAGTCAAGAAAGTCGCTTAGAAAATTTCAAGCATCGCCACAGCGATCTTTGTAAGAAGTTGACGTGCTCTTCTGAAGAAAAGGCACGGGGTGTAACTACTATTTCACAAATAGTGAATTTAATCTTGAGCTAGAGTTCTCAGGCCTGGACTAGTCCGCCACGAGAAAAATCAGGTTAAAACGACTGTGTTTGCGTATGCTCTCTTGATCTTTTTATTTCCGTATTTACTACTCTGATTATTTACTGTTGGTGAAAAGAGTTAATTTTTATTTGGTCATTATTGTTATAAACTCTATTTACCCTCCCTCTAGAGTTGCCTATCTGTTCTTCAATTGGTATCAGAGCTCTGTTATCTTAACAAGGACTAACATCCTAGAGCTGATCCATGACAACCACACAACCTATGTTTTCCAACCATGGTGAGGGACAGTCCACTCATAGGCCACCCCTATTTGATGGAACCAACTACACCTATTGGAAAACTAGGATGAGTTTCTATCTCAAGTCTCTAGACTTTGACCTGTGGACCTTTGTCACCGATGGTTACAAAAAGTCCGTCAGAATAGTTGTCGAGGGAGATCTCATCGAAAAATCCAACGACAAGTATTCTGACGAGGAAAAGAAAGAGGCGAGTCTAGATGCTAGAGCTATTAATGCTCTTTTCTCTGCAATAGACATAAATGAATTTAACAGGGTCTCGACATGCACCACCTCACACGAAGTATGGAAGCTTCTGGAAGTGACGCATGAAGGAACCACTCAAGTCAAGGAATCGAAGATCAGTCGTTTGACTCAAGAATACGAGGCATTCAAGATGAAGCCGAATGAGACGATCACTCAAATGTTCACAAGGTTCCTTGACGTGATCAATCCTCTGTCATCTCTTGGCAAACAATACTCCAATCATGAGAAGATCCGCAAGTTACTTAGGGGGCTATCGAAGATCTGGAACCCTAAGGTAACAGCAATTATAGAAGGCAATGATCTTACCAAAATGTCTATGGAAACTTTGATGGGAAAGCTGATGACCCACGAGCTCGACCTCAAAGACTTCGACGAACCTGCTCCAAAGGCAAAAGAGATTGCCCTAAAAGCTCATCGTCGAAGGGCTGATCCTGAAGAGACCGACGACGACAATTTAGAAGGTGATGATCAAGCTCTTCTAGTCCGTAACTTCAAGAAGCTCCTTCGTTTCAATCGAAAGAAGAAGGAACAACAAGAAGACGACGAGGAAGAACCAACGTGCTACGGCTGCAAAAATACTGAACATGTTCGAAAGGACTGTCCCTTTGCAAAGAAAGGTAACAGATATGAGAAGCCCTACAAGAAGCCCTCTTCGCGAAAGTACGCTAACACTAGTATTTGGTACGAAAGCGAAGCCAGTGATTCTGAGGAAGAAGACGACTCTCCTCGAGACACTGCTAATGTCTGCCTAATGGCAACATCCGAGAAGGTAACTAGCGAAACTCTTGATGACTTTACATTTGATGAACTTGGCGATGCCTTTAATGACTTACTAAATAATCACAAGAAAGTCATTAGTAAATATAAGCATGCCAAGGAGAAAATCAAAGGCTATGAAATAGAGATTCAAAATCTTTCTTCTTTACTTGATAATGTTAGAGACACCTCCATCCACGGAAGTCACTGATGAGGTGTCCAAGCTTAAATTAAGCTTACATGATGCCGAAACACTTATTGAGAAGCAAACACGTGAGATCTCAGCACTCAACAAAGAGCTTGCTGAAGAAAAGAACAAACACAAGATCTATATTTCTAAGATTGATGGTCTGAATGCTAAGTGCAATGAACTGAATGCTGTCTCTAAGAAATTAGAGATCAGATTGGAAAAACAGGTTGTCAACCTCAAACCCAATCACACAGTCACAAAACACACACAAAACACCAGACCACTCATAACAGTAAAACACGTCACCCACATGTAGCACGTAACCATGCTTATATGTACACGTACTCCCATGCGGCACGTAAACCACATGTACGTAGATATCACTCTCAATCTACTCATAACTATTATCCTGCTACTGCACATAGACATAACTATTATCCTGCTGCTACACATAGTCACTATCCTGCTGTTTTCACATCACTATCACCATACTGCATATAGACCTGCTCCTAACACAAATAGGCATGCTACTTGCACATACTGTGGATTACATGGTCATATCTCACCACAGTGTAGAATTAGGAAATTAGTTGATATTAATCTATATGCATGGGTACCAAGACTAACATTTTAGGACCCACAAGCACTTGGGTACCAAAGGTCACATATATTCTTGATGTAGGTGGACCTTCCTTCTTCAACTAAAAGCAAATGGATTCTCGATAGTGGATGCTCGCGACATATGACGGGAGACGCAAATCTTTTTGCATCACTATCGATGAAGAGGGAAGGATATGTATTTATCGGTAACAATTTAAAGGGCTACATCATAGGTAATGGTACTATTGGTTATTCTTCTTCTCCTTAATAAAGGATGTCTGCTTAGTGACCGAGTTAAAGCATAACCTGCTCAGCATAAGTCATCTTGCTGATCATGGATATGATATTAACTTTGGAAAGAATAAATACTACATTTATGATAGGTCAACTGGAGACATTGCTTTTGAAGGGATAAGAGAAGATAACATTTATATTTTCTATCTATCTAAAAATACTAACAGTGCAGGAAGATGCCTCTACGCCCACAAGGATGAAAGACTTTTGTGGCACCAGCGTCTTGGTCATGCCAATATGGATACTATATTCAGGCTATCGACAAAGAAGCTAGTAAGAGGTCTGCCCGACATCACATTCAAGAAGGACACGGTATGTGCCGAATGTGAACTAAATAAGGCAACCAAATCTTCATTTAAATCCATAAACACTGTAAGTACCACTAGACCCTTGCAATTACTGCACATGGACTTATTTGGTCCCAGTAGAGTAGTCAGTCTTGGTGGAAAACTCTATGCATTTGTTATTGTAGATGATTTTTCAAGATTTACTTGGATTTTCTTCCTTACAAACAAAAAGCGATACTATTTCAGTTTTCAAAATCTTTGTCAAAAAGGTCCAAAACGAAAAAGGCTACATGATTACTCGAATCCGAAGTGATCATGGAGGCGAATTCGAAAATTCTGATTTTGAAAAGTTTTGCGAAACAAATGGTTTTGATCATGAGTTTTCTTGTCCTAGAACTCCTCAACAAAATGGTGTTGTGGAGCGGAAGAATAGGACTCTTGGCGATATGGCTAGAGTCATGCTGAATAAATTTTCACTTCCGAAATATTTTTGGGCAGAAGCTGTCAGTACAGCTTGCCATGTTTTAAATAGGGTGCTTATTCGACCCATTTCGGAGAAAACATCCTATGAGCTTTGGTTTGGTAGGACTCCAAATGTCTCTTATTTTAGAGTGTTCGGTTGTCGCTGTTTTATCCTAAATACCAAAGACAACTTAGGCAAGTTTGATGCCAAAGCTGACGATGGTATTTTTCTTGGCTATGCTGCCAAGAGTAAGGGATATAGAGTGTTCAACAAACGCTCAATGATTGTAGAAGAATCTACTAATGTGTCTTTTGATGAGGAAAATAGTACAACGGCTATCCCCGACGATGATGTTGAACCGTCAACTTCCACACCGATGAATACCACCCTTGAAACCAATTCTCTGGAGGGCTTACCGAAGAAGTTCGAGTTCAAGCCGTCACACCCATAAAACTTGGTAATAGGTGAGGTATCACGCGGAGTAAGTACTCGATCATCTTTAAGAGATTCTATTGCTAGCACTGCTTTCATTTCGCAAATTGAGCCTAAAACTGTTTTAGAAGCTTTTAATGATGAATTTTGGATTTCTGCTATGCAAGAAGAACTCAACCAATTCGAAAGAAGCCAGGTCTGGGAACTTGTTCCTAAACCGGCTAACCATTCGATTATTGGTACTAAATGGGTTTTTCGTAACAAAGTAAATGAAGATGGTTCAGTCACTCGCAACAAAGCGCGTCTAGTAGCTCAAGGATACAACCAAGAGGAAGGTATCGACTACGATGAGACGTATGCTCCAGTTGCAAGACTCGAATCCATTCGGATACTTTGTGCCTTTGCAAACTTTCAAAATTTTAAACTCTTTCAAATGGATGTGAAAAGTGTTTTTCTGAATGGTTTTATTAAAGAGAAAGTTTTTGTAAAACAACCTTCTGGTTTTGAAAATCACAAAATTTTCGACCACGTTTTCAAGCTGAAGAAAGCGTTCTATGGCCTCAAACAAGCCCCCAGAGCTTGGTATGAACGCCTAAGCAATTTCTTACTAGATAAAGGTTTTTCAAAAGGGAAAGTTGACACTACATTTTTTATCAAACTTTTCAAGACACCATTCTTTTAGTTCAAATTTATGTTGATGATATCATATTTGGGTCCACTAATGAACATCTATGTCAATATTTCGCTAAGTGTATGCAGAACGAATTTGAGATGAACATGATGGGGGAGCTAAATTACTTCCTCGGACTGCAAGTCAAACAAACTTCACAAGGAACATTCATCAGCCAGTCAAAATACACAAAGGATATGCTGAAGAAGTTTGATCTTGACAACGTCAAACCAATCAGCACACCCATGGCTACTACGACCAAGCTGGAACCTGATGAAAGCGGCAAACCTGTTGACCAACGTAAGTATCGAGGTATGATCACTTTACCTAACTGCTAGTCATCCCGATATCATGTTTAGTGTTTGTCTGTGTGCTCGCTATCAAGCTAGTCATAAGGAATCACACATGTCCGCCGTTAAGCGTATCTTTCGATACCTTAAGGGTACTGTACAGTGGGCTTGTGGTATCCCAAATCCACATCCTTTGACCTTCTTGGTTATTCGGATGCTGATTTTGCGGGATGCAAAGTCGACCGTAAAAGTACGAGCGACACATGTCATTTATTAGGCAAGGCTCTAGTCTCATGGTTTAGCAAGAAGCAGAATTCTGTCGCACTATCCACAACAGAAGCTGAATATATCGCAGTTGGTCGTTGTTGTTCACAAATTCTGTAGATAAAGCAAACCCTTGCAGACTATAACCTATCTTTTATGCACATTCCTATATTCTGTGATAACACTAGTACTATCAACCTTACTAAGAACCCTATATGTCACTCACGCACGAAACACGTTGAAATTCGTCACCACTTTTTGCGTGATCATCAACAAAACGACACTATAAATTTAGAATTTATTGACACTGATCATCAGCTGGCAGATTTTTTTATAAAACCACTATCCGAAGAGCGATTTGACTTTCTTTGTCGTGAATTAGGAATTTTGGATGAAACGATTATTCATTAAATTGGCCTGCGTAAATATCGATTATGTCATGTATTTTTATGGTGACTTTGCTATGGGTACAAGCCGAAAGGGTCCTTCTGACAACAAGACGTAAAAGCCTAAGCGACACGGTGCACTAGTCTTCGGACTACCGCTAGCTGGGATCCGGCCCCTACAGCTATCCCATGGCAGTTTCATCGTAATGATCGTTGTCATACATCCTTGTTTATTATATGGTTCAATTTCATTTGTAACTTAGTTAATTCAAAATTTTCTTAATTCAATTCCATTTATTACTTTCATGGTTTCTTTCACAATCACACTTTTGTTTTTCATCAAACTTTTGCATATCTTTCCATCTTTTACACTCCATCTATTTTTTCTCCAACACTTGGTCCATTTTTCCCTGCTTTGAGTTCTGGCCTCAGCACCCAGAACTCGGGCCGAACTCTGCCTCACACAGAGTTCGGGCCGAGTTCGGTCTTCTGTTTCCAGAACCCCCGACTGTTCTCAGCCATCCATCTTTTTTTTGATTTTCTTGTATGAGTACATTATCAGTTTATGTGGATCTTTAGATTTTATCTGCAGTTATTATATTATTATTGTGTGCTTGCTAGTTCATCCTTTATACAGTCTTCTGCCTGTCTGTGTTGTGATTCATTTTGATAAATGCCAAAAGGGGGAGATATATTTGATATTTATATCCCTATCATATCGTGTGATATCTATCTGTGTTTTGGAGAAGATAATGTATATCAGGATAAAGCACATTGGTTTACGGGGAAGCTATGTTTATGGGGGAGCTATGATTACGGGGGAGCTATTTCATTCTATACTTGTGTCCAGGTATGAACATTGAATATACAAATATCATTTTTGTCAATTATCAATATGGGAGAGATTGTTGACCCAAACTGGATCACAGTCAACCAAATATTGACACATTGACAATATGATACTTGTCATAATTCAATATGACACATCAAGACAGAACTTAGTGCAAGACGGACGTCGTCTCTCTCCTGCAGCGTACTCATTTTCAGAGTCTGTACTATTTTACATTTATTGAGTCTAGCAATATGTAAACTGAGTAGCACTGAGTATTCTTGGCTTAAACATTATCTCCCAAACAAATCCAAAGCTCCACCAAGCCAAACTAGCCCACAAAAGTCCATCTGAACATTCTGTCCTATGGAGACAGAGTTCGGGCTGAATTCTGCCCCCTGATTTTCAGGACCCTAATTTTTAGGGTTTGCTGTATGCTAGTTGTCCAACGGCCAAAAATTTGAATTCATGACACAGAATTCTGGCCGAATTCTACCTATCCCAACTAGTATAAATAGGCCTTGAATTCTCTCATTTTCAATCATCCAATTATCTTTTCTTCTCTTCTCTATAAGCCTCATACAAGACTTAACCTTTCCATCTACTAGCCACAAGCTTCCTAAGCCTAAAAGTGCTCAGTGCTATTCAGTTAGAAGTTTGTGCAAGAGTCAAGAAAGTCGCTTGGAAAATTTCAAGCATCGCCACAACGATCTTTGTAAGAAGTTGACGTGCTCTTCTGAAGAAAAGGCACGGGGTGTAACTACTATTTCACAAATAGTGGATTTAATCCTGAGCTAGAGTTCTCAGGCCTAGACTAGTCCTCCACGAGGGAAACTAGGTTAAAACGACTGTGTTTGCGTATACTCTCTTGATCTTTTTATTTCCGCATTTACTACTCTGATTATTTACTGTTGGTGAAAAGAGTTAATTTTTATTTGGTCATTATTGTTATAAACTCTATTCACCCCCCCTCTAGAGTTGCCTATCTGTTCTTCAAGGAGGGGTTTGTAGGGAAAGGAGACCTCCCTTTCCTTGGTCTCTTGTAGGTAATAAAAGTGCAAGCTGTGGTAGAAGGGGTTGTAGGTAGGATATCAAGTGGCATAGTAGTATTGGAGACATAATATATTGTATATCATTGTATATTTTGTCAAACTATAGCAACAACTTGTTAATCACTATGAAAGATCATTGTTATGTCTAAAATTTCATGGTCATGCTATCTCTTCTTGACTTTATATAAGTATATTATAATTATTGAAGTCTCTACATTTGAACTTGAATAGTTTAGGAAGCAACTATATCCTTAATATTTATGCAATTATTAGTTGTAGTTACAAACTTACAACCACAACGTTATGGTTTTTAAATTGTCCTTTAAATCTAAATGAGGTTCTTAATCATTTTTTATTCCAGTTATCTTATAGAGGTGTTAAATGCTCCTATGATATCGTACATCACAACTGATGGAATGGCCAATCTTATTCCTTTTACCTATCATCTATTGCTCTATGAATTTGGTTAAATCAAGTCATTTATAGGAAACTAGTGTCTTGGTATTCTAGTATATGCCGTTTAGATATTCTATGACAAAAATGTTTTCTATGCGAACTTAAAGGATTAGAATGAGTATGCTGGACTTTTGTTCAAAATTGGACTTACATACATTAAATAGTATAAAAAAATTGATGCCCTCTAAAATTTTGGACCTGAGCGGCCGTCTCATGAGCCTCATATCAAGTCCGGGCCTCATCTTTACCAAATGTGTATATCCATCCATATTATTGCTGATATTTACTGTTTCATATAAATTTCCACTTAAGTTTCATGGCATCAAATCTCATGCTTTGTCCTACTCGAAACTTCCTTCTTTATTATTTATCCTTTTTAAGTGTAGATCAAGTAGCGAAAGTGATATATTTGGAGAATCTTAGCCGATCACTTTTGAATTCGTTGCCCAGTCATCTGGCTGCTGTAATTGCATTATGTTAGTCAAATATTGGTACTGCCATTGATTTTGGACCATTATATTCTAAAACCTCTGCTTAATTGAAACCTTGATACTGTAAAACCTTCAAATGTTGTTCCAAATTTCCAGGACAAGGTCATCTGCTTATTCCATCATCCAGCAACAGCTTTGTATTAAATAGCACGAATTATATTTATAAATTATGAATTGGTCTTGTCAGACCTACATGGTTTCTGTATCACTCACTTATTGTTATGTTTTGGATATGTAGAAGATAAGATAGTTAAGGTAGTTATCTTCTACAGGATATAGATGTTTAGCTAAAAGAGCTGCGAAAAGGAAATTGGATAATATATGGTTATCTAAAAAGCCGTGAAAAGGGCAATCAAAATGACTTTTAGGGATAATGCTGTATAGTACGAAGGATATCCATCGTCTTCGCCTTTTATTTTCGGCTATGAACATAAAACACATTAAGTTGAAGAATTTGTACTTATGACGTGTTCAAATTGTCTTAGTCTTTGTTCATCTGCTTTTTTAGTTATTGTAGAGAATTAATATTTATCTTTGTTCATGGACCATTAACATGCAAATTTTTCATTGAAGTTTTTTTATGTCTTGGATGCATTTAGATTGTATTTATGTTCTTTATTACTTACTGTATTTATTTATTCTAAATTGTTAATCTGCATGTGCTAGCACTTTTGGGTCGCCCTCTCTATGGTATTTCTTGTAGCGGCTACCACATTCACACTGCTTAAGCTATGTGGTAAAGTATCTTTTATTTTTTGCTACTTTGAGAAACTTTACTTCTATGTACTTTAGGGACTTCATTCTTGGATAACATTTCACTGTCCAGTTTTAATTAATAACATGGGACTCTGATTTAATCCATAATTCTGAAGTACATATTTCGTCTTCATTTTATGTTAGCTCTGCAAGGAGAAAATCTGATCACTTATGCCGATATCTAATTTTGCAATTATATTCCTATCAAATGTGAATTATCTGCAAGTTTCTACATGAAATACGAGGAAACTGATTCTCGTTAAGCCTCCTGTGCATAAATCTGACTGAAAAGTTATGCAGATAACGTGTAAAATGGCAAAATGTATTCTTGTATCTTTCATACATTGACCACCACAAATTGATATATATAAAAATTTGAATGCTGCCTACCTTCGTGCAAAGGCCATAAGCCTCCAATACCTTCGGTACATAGTTGGCATGGACTCTGAGTTGAAAGGTTGCCATTGCAAATGGCTAATCCCCAGATGGAACTCACTCATCCCTTTGGGTGGACTTGATTACGCTTTGTAGGATCAAAGACAGTTTACTCTCGCCAGGCCACGAAATTGGACATCTGCGCCATTAATCTTTATATATAGGATATTAGGATGTAAAATGCCTCAATAATATTGTACTTTCGGAGTTTTTGTTATGTACCCCGAAAGTACAAATGAGTTTTGAATTGCAAGGGATGATTTCTGATTCTATGTAATGTTAGTTTGATGTAACAAAATTTGCTGAACTTTGTCTCAACAACAACAACAATTACTAAACTTTGTCTGCAACAACAACAACCACAAACAAAAATTTTATGACCAAAATTGGTGTCACCTATTTGAATGCTTTTCTTCCGTCCAGCTATCTTGTTAAGGACCATGTCCCCTGTAGCATTAACAAAAAACATATTCCTTTTTACAGCCTTAATTCAAGTTCGTTTAGGCCTCAAGCTAGTTCTAGCATCTCCTTTGACTAATAATATATTATTGCGACTCCTAATTGGTGCATCTATTGGTCCACGTTGCACATGTCTTACCCACGTAACATGATTTTCTTTTATCGTATCAATTGATTCCACCTCCAATTTCCAAGAATATACTCATTACGTATCCTTTCTTCAATGTATTGCCAATCATCCATTTACTTCTGAACTTTGTCTTGTTTCTTAAAATCATCGTTCCCATGAGAAGTACACTCTTAGGTCCTGTTTGGCAACTGGCACCAAAAGGTAATATGAAAAGTAGGATCCTAATGGAAACTGCACCTAGTTTCCACTTGTGCTATTTGACTATTGGAAACTCATTTTAGAAACGCCATATCTGCATATTTGGAAACTAGGACCCTATTTAGTTTCCTCTCCAGAGGTGGGAACTCGCATAAATTAGAAACACTCTTTATTATTCTTATTGTATTTGATTCTCGATGGAAAGTAACTAGTGTTTTCCTTTGTTTATATTGTTGTAATGGTGACATTCTCTAGTTCGTTTATTCTAGTTTCAAGCGAACAAATAACCTTTTATGGTTGGAAACATCGATACTCTTTTATCCCTTGGCCTTTGTATGAGCTTGATGTCAAGAATGCATTTCTCCACGGGGAAGTTTATATGGATCAACCACCTGAGTTTGTTGCTCAAGGGGAGTCTAAGTTGGTTTGCAAGTTGAGAAGATCCCTTTATGGCCTTAATCACTCATCGCAACCATGGTTCAGCAGTTTTTTTGTAGTTCTAAAGGCCTTCACCTTAAAGATGCAAAAACGACCATTCTGTCTTTTATCGTCATCATAAGGGACAAAAGAAAACACTTATTGTATATGTTGATGCCATTGTCATCACTGGAAATGATCACAAAGGTATTGCGGATTTAAAATTTTACCTTCAAAAGCAGTTTCATGCTAAAGACCTCGGAAGGTTGCAATATTTACACGGCTTCGAGTTTGCCAGGTCTAAAAAGGTATGAATGTATGTTTATTTCCCAGAGAAAAAAAAATGTTCTTGATATGCTAACAGAGGCTCAGGTGTTAGGATGCAAGCCTATCGAATTACCTGTTGATTCAAATGTGAAGCTAATACCAGGAGAAGGTAAACAATTGAGAGATCCAGGAAGATACATGAGATTAATGTTGAAAGTGGAGGCTGCATTGTGACTAGAATGAAATGAAATTTTATTAGGGCTGCTAGCTAATATTTATAAGACTACAAAGCATATAAAATGGGATCACTAATTCTAGTTAGAAAATACATATAAATAATGCTGAAAATAAAACTAAATAATCTATTCTTAACCCCCCTCCCCCCGGCTACAAGCTAGAACTTCGTGATAGGAAGTCTAACTTAGAGAGATTGAGAACGAGAGAAACTGGAGATCATCTGAATAAGTAGATCGGAGCTTCGTCACCGAAGAAATCTCACATGAAACCATCTGAAGAAGTTGGGGCTCTGGGACTGAAGAAATTCCAAAATAACCATAGAAAGATGTGACTTTGCAAACGAAGAAATCCTAAAGGAAGTTGAATCAGAGCTGGGGTTTCACAATGGAGGAAATCCCTAAAAAGATAAAAAAGGAGAGTTGGGGATTTACAACTAAAAAAATTCTGAAAAAACAACTTAAGTATGTCGGGGCTCCGAAACTAGAAATTCCGAAAAGAAAACACATCACTAGGCCGGGACTATGTAGGACAAGAAATTTCTGAAGAAAATATATAAAATTGTCAATGCTCGAAAAAGCGACGAATCTAAAGTAGGTCGGAGGTCTGTAGGATGATAAATCCCGGAAGAAAATAATTTGAAATTTGTCAGGGCTCGGAAAAGCAAAAATTCGTGGAAAAAATATCTGAAATATGCTCGGGCTCAGAAAGACGAGAAATTTCAGGACAAAAACTAAAATACGCGGGGGTTTCGAATGCTGAATAAATTCTTGAAATGGACCAATAAAAGAACGGGGTTTCGTATCGGAGAAGTCCGAAAGAAAGTCAGGGCTCCGACTATCGAAGAAATCCAAAAAAAAAATGGCTCTGAAGTTGTAGTTGAAGATATGGTCCTGAGCCTCACCAAAGTAGTCATAAAGTTTGAAAAAAAAAATCTAGGAGAACCTATGGCTATGATACTATGTTGAAACTGGAGGTTACAGTGTCACTAGAATGAGATGAAATTTTATTAGGACTCTTGGCCAATATTTACGAGACTACAAAGCATATAAAATGACATGACTAACCCTAACTAGAAATATAAATACATCTAGTAAATGCTGAAAATAAAACTAAGTAATCAATTCTTCAACAATTTATACTACAAAAGGCCATTTTACTGGGGGTCATTATGTTAGGGGATAAGTAGGTATATGTGTGGGTTTTGATACAATATATGATTGGCTTATGCTAATTCTGCGTAAAGGAGACCCGACCACATTAGCATTATTATAGGCATTTGCTCTATGGATTAAGATGCAGTCATATTCAAAATTGGATATCTATTTCAGACTGTTATTATATCATACTGTTCTGAACTTTATATTTCAATCCTTGAATAAACATTTTGGAGAAAAAGGGAAGTTTAAGTTAATTAATTAACATCTCCTGTTTTCTTTCAAACTTTTGGAAACTTATCCCAAACTTTTGCTGAAGTTCCAAGAAAATTTCCACATTATGAAATTTCCAACTTTACCTTGTTATTTCTAGTGTCCTTGTGACTGAAAGACTCTGAAAAGATGTCTAAATTGAGAGTGGAAATCAATGGTTTGCTGTTGGGAATTTCATTTTTGTAGGTGGAACAATACACGTATAATTACATACATTATGAAACATATTAATGATTAAACATATTATGTGAAGAGAACTGACTAGGCCTGTCAATGATAACCGATAACCCGATGCAATTTGTAACCTAAAAACTGGGTTTGGATGTAAAATGTAGAACCCAAAAGGATTTTGGGTTGGGTTTGAGTACTACAAATGAAACCTGAAAAAAGTGTGGGTTGTAGTAAATAATCTTTCTTCACATATGTGTACAAGTTTGTGCTAGCTCAATTGGTGGAGTGTTATTTGGTTGATTGTGGAGGTCCTTAATTCAAGTCACACTATTTACATAAGGTTTATAACTTCCCCCCATTCCTTTTCTTAAAAGCCAACCCTACCCGATAACCCGAATAAAGTTCGGGTTCGGGTACCAGATTATGAAACCAAAATTATTTCGGGTAGGATCCGGATTTAACATAAATCCGTCTCGAACCCATAGCTAGACTTGATATGAGGCCCATGAGGTGGGTGCTCAGGCCCAAAAATTTAGAGGGCACCAAATTTTTATATATACTATTTAATTATATAAGTCCAATTATGACAAAGGACTGCAGACTCATTCTAATATTTTAAGTCCGCGTGAAAAACGTTTTTTGTTATAGGATATATATAAATGTTATATACTATAATACCAAAAGACAAGTTGGTTAGTCAGAATAAACTAAGAAAAAATTGGTGCAGTCGTCGTCAAAATTAAATTTTCTCTCCTTTCGTTGCTCTAACAGTCTGACGTTTCCGGTCTCCTATGCTCTTCCGTCGTTGCAATCTCCTCTACCCTTATGTCGTTGTCAATACTCTCTCTCTGAGATTATTGAACAATAAAACAAGTGGTACCCCAAACATTATTATTTATTTATTTATTTGTCTGGGTCATCTTATTTTTTGGTTAGGAATATCTTCAGTTTTATTAGTAATTCATTATGATATATTATTTTGTTTATTATTTTATTTCTTGAATTTTGTGTTGATAATACTATTGTATCGTCCTCCACGGGAAATAAAAAGAGTATTAAGCTTTGATGGCACCACTTTTAGATTTTTGCCTCAGGTCTCACAATTTAAAGTCCGACATTGCTCGAACCAACCCATTGACAGCCCTTGAACTGACAATCTTAATATTGTGAGGTTGAAAGCTTACTAAATTATTGTTACAGCAGTTTTATTTTCTTGTATATGATATTACAACCCGTCATAATGAAGCTTCAAGTTGATAAATTTCATAATGATTGCAATTTGGAAATCAATTGCAGGTGATGTAGGTGCATTGGGCTGGTGGGATTTATTTATAAATTTTGGGTAGCAATCGTTTGATCTTCTTTACATTTTTATTATAGTATTTTCACTATTTCCTTTACTGATATATGATCTTTTCTCGCCCCAGAATTGCAGAATGCTTTGCTTTTCTTGTTTGTACGAAATGGTCTAATCCAATGATTCATAGACACCCTTATCATGGTGAAGCGAGCTCATCCTCTTCAGCAATTAGATATCGTAATTGGAGCAGTGGAGTATTGTTTTCTTCAATGGAGGATCCTGATCAGGATAGGTTATGTGGTATGCAAGACATAGGAGGCCATATTATGAAAATCCCTCTTGTCGCTTTCCAGGTTTTGCTATGTATGCACTTAGAGGTATGCTAATGAAATTTCTACTGTTTGAAATGGTCTGCACTCATGAAAAATGTTAATGCACATTTGACATGAAACACTGGAAAATCATAGCCTGAGTTTGAACTAAAATCCATACTTAGTTTGGACAGATCAAACTCATTATTATCATCATGGTCACCATCATCATCATCATCATCCAAGCCTTCTCCCATTAGAGTGGGTCGGCTACGGGGCATAGGAAAGCTCCGTAAAAGAATTGACAAAGGGTTTACGACCGACTGTCAACTGATTACAACCCTCCATGGTTTGTTCCAGATTTCTAGCCATGGTATCCATGAGCAAGAAAGAGCAATACAGTAAACCTAGATGGTTTAGTTAAGCAGACCTACCTTGTCAACCAAGGATCACCCTCCGACTCCCTTCAGCTACAAAGGGTCTAATGAAAACGTATGATGATGCAATTTACTGTATGGAATTCCATTCATGTGTCACACATTAAACCAAAGAGTGAAAAAGAAATCCATTCGCATATTTGGATGTATCAAATTCTTCATATTTTAATAATTCCTCTTCTACCACTTTGCTTTTCTGTATTAAATGCATTATAATGCACACATTCCAACAATCGAATGCATCATTGTACATACTTGGGTTTCCAGCCAAGCTTTTATTAGGAAGATAATGTAGTTTTCTTTTTGTTATTTTCGTTAAAGTTTTTAGAACCCAAGACTTGCTACTTCTTTCTAAAAAGTTATTATTGGTAGGATTGTTTGGAAGTTGTTTATCTATTCTTACTTTTCAATTTTGAAGATGATATATTATGATACGTGGTTAACTTTGAATATACATTATATATTATGTTACATATTAGTTCCTTAAAAAGTTTCACTTTTCAGATAAATGTATTGCGTTCTGAGAAGCCAACCCCCAACATACTGCGTACCGGGTTTCCATTTTCGTTCCGTGTTCTGGAGCGTTCCATGTAACCATGGTCGTTATTAGAATGATTTAAGCCAATATTATAAATAATAATCTGTTATCCTGTCTCTCCTTTTTGAGAACTCTGTTGAATTCCTGTCTTTCATTCTTGAATCCAACTCACACAACTTACACAAAAATGTGTAAACCTACAAGAAATATTTCAAAGCTTTATTTTCATTGTCATTGCAGGGAACGCCATCTAGTGCTCGATACATCCCAATATCCGCCATCTTCTCGCCACTGTTTCTTTTGCAAGGTGCTGCTGTCCTCTTTGCAGTATCCAGATTAGTGGAGAAGATTGTTTTGTTGCGTAATACATCAATTACGGGAAGATATATCACAATTTCATCAAGAACTAATGATTGCTTTGCTTTTCTGCATCGGGGCTCAAGGTAGTATTTCCAGAATGTTATAATTTAGAATGAGACACCCCACCAACCCACCCACCCCACCAACCCACCCACCCACCCACCCACACACACACTAACAGAAACTACGTACAAATGTAGGCATCATACGATGTCATAATTCTCTTGATGTGTTAAGTGCTTACCAACAATTGGTGTCCCTGCAGATTGCTGGGCTGGTGGTCTATTGATGAAGGTAGCAAGGAAGAACAAGCTCGTCTTTTTCAAGCTGGATCTACTGGGTGTGTATTATGTTGTCTTTAACTAAATGAATAGTGCTGTCATACTATTTTTCAAAAATCAGTAGTACCTTAGTTCTCTTTCTCGCTTCTATTATTTCCAGTATTCTTTATTAGAGTTTAGCAATGTGGATATACCTACTACCTGTAGTATAATTGTCAGTTACATATCCTAATCTTTGGTAGTGGAGACTCTGAAAGCTTTTTGGTGTGAGTTGCTTAAAGATGCACCCGAGGTATATACCATTTTGCAATATGCTTTTAAGGAAAATTCATGTCGATGGAGGCATGGTTCCAGTTTATGATTCAACAGAACTTCCACCAATTCTTGAAGCAGAAGCCTTAACAAACCCACTTTGCAATAGACCCAGTAATTTATGATAATATATCTTTATACTTTAAATGTAAAGTGGGCTGGAGGTATTGCAAACCTTGTTCAGATTAATTGAGCGACCTCTAAGTGGACTTGATTGTAAGAATTGTTTTCTATAATAAGTGACTTGCAGACTAGGGGTTCTCTGTTGTCCCAGGCAGGCAGGTAACATGTTAACCCCATCTTGGAAAATGATATGATGCTTCATGGAGAAGTGTGAGAAGCTCTTGATTTTCTTCAACCTCTTACATTGAACATATTGATCCATCCATTTTAATTTGAGCTTCAACTCGTCTCGTCATAGGCAAGATTTATACAATCTTCTGCACGGATAGGTTAAGTTTGTTGCCTAATTAACAGAGCTTCTTGCCTGTGATGACAATCCAGAAAACTTTACTGACATTCAAGCATTGTCATCTGTAGATATAACACATTCTGTGGTCATCCACCAGAGGTGGTGAAGAAAATGCCAAAGAAGGATCTTGCTGAGGAGGTATAATACACTATTCAAGATTTTTTTATTATTATTTAATAAATGCTGACACAAACCCTTGTTTTCATGCTTCCTTATCATATGATACTTCGTCAGTGACTCAGTATGAGATATCGAAGTTATCGTGTATTGACCTCCTATTTTGTCAATATTGCTAACTACAGGTTTGGAGACTACAAGCAGCTTTGGGAGAACAAACTGAAATCACAAAGTATAGCCAGCAAGAGTATGAGAGGCTTCAAAATGTACTATGTCTCATCTTAACTAGATATGAAATTGTGAACCTGATTAGGTATTAGTTAAGTATGATCCGCTACAACCTCCTTTCTATTTGTTTTCCTTAAAAAAGGTTAAACTGGTTTGTTTGATATTGGTGCTATTGACACGGCTGCATATAACAAAATGGACAGGATTGGCCGTCAGACTGGAAAACCGGTTGTCCGGTGGCTACTTCAGTCCACGTCCATTGTTGGGCCGCTTTTCAATTGACCCAGTTAAAAACCGGTTGACCCTGCTGGGTTTCGTAGAAACCGTGCGACCCCGTGTGTCTTAGATACCTGGCCGGGTTTATGTTAGTTTGATAAAACACCCATTTGCATGATTGCGTATTTTCTATACAAGATTTTTAAGGACTTTATTGTATTTAATGACAATTTTCAATCAGGGAACCCCTAGCGCTCTTTCAGTTTTTGTCTAATTTATGCTCTTCACACACATCTATATGTATATATTCTTTTTATTATTTTAATTATGTATCCGGTCCAGACCGCTAACCCACTGGTTGGACCGATGACCCGATTAGGCGATTACCCACAGCCTTGGCCGGGTCGATGGTTCGGGTTTTTGATAATTATGACATATTTAACCCTTTCTGGAATTGTACCAAGTGCCTGTCTGCTAGAGATTTATCTCAAGCTACATATAGGTGAATTTTGCCCCTTGGAAGGTACTATTAGTTATTCCATTGTTTTTTGTTCAGAAAAGTTGTGATGAGTATACAAACCTCGTGAAGGAAAAAACGGGTTTGCCATGCTCTTCATATGTGGGGACTCTCAGAAATCATCATTCATTATCTGAAAGAGACTTTTGCACAACCCGTCGTCTCCCTTTTTATATAAATCTTTTCTGAAACTGCCTCTGAAAATCTTCACTACGTACACCCTTGTTAGTATGCGTTTTGGCTACGAAGAAGTGATTCTCATCTGGCTCTGTCGTTTACGAGTCTTCAAGGGCTACTGCGAAGAAGGCAAGATTGTGAAAAATGATGACTTAATATTGCATAGGACAAGGGAGAGAGTTGTGTATTGTCTGATACATGTCATAACCCATAATATGCATTAGGTAATAGAGGAATATATTTTTAACAGAACATCCAAGATGCAAAATGTGCGATGCATACATTTACATGATGCTTTCAGTAGATGCAGAACATTTCTTTTGACCTCTTAAATATTTGATGCATGTCACGATGGGTGCTTGCTGATTTGACCCACTATCATCTGCCAACCTACTTACCAATGCAGAATTCTTGCTTATGGGGTTTATTCAAAGCAGTTACGTGGGGGCTTGAGGAAGAACGGTTGGGGGTTGGGGAGGGTGGGGTGGGGGTGTTGGGTTAGTCAACATGGATTCTATAATCCAAATAAACAGAGTTAGAATAGAGATTAGAGAGTCAATAGTCATTTAAACATAGGATTTTGTAGTTATGCATTAGTGGAAGATGGGGAATTTAGATTTGGAAAATTCAAAAGGTGGTTAAAACCAATTCACAACCATAAATGGCACAATCAAGAATTTCCATAAGCTTTCCCAACCCATCTTCATTTTAAATTCATTTTCTTTACCTACTGTTGTTTGAATTAAATCTACTTGTAAATTATTTATAATGGATTTATTTGTGTTATCAAAGGAAGACTCCTATGTACCAAAATTTTATAGTTGTCAGGACTTCAGTGCAACAAATATATCTAGTATATGACCCGAATCCTACAAGCTTTTGTGTTACTGTTCGGCTTTGGGTCAAATTATTTCTCCTAATCGGACCTGGGTCGAGTCAAATTCTTTCCTTGTAATAAAATTAGTTTCTTCAAATAAATTATTTTGCTCATCTCGAACCATTTATGCTTTATTATTGTGTTTTCATATGAGGTCATATCCAAACCTCAACCATTGAGGATTTTGGGTTTAGCTTTTGACCATACTCTATGATTGGGGGCTACCAATGGGTCAAGTTTGGGTCAGATTTGTGTTTTTGTTATAATATTTAATCCATATTGTTATTTAAAAGTGTCAAGGGGATATACATAAAAATTACTCTTTGGATTTTACAAAAGTCCAAATCCTAAATATCTTGGGTTTCATTTGTTGTACCTGAAATGTAATTTTAAGATAAATTAAATAATAGTAATTTTTCAAATATATTTAACTAATATATAATGTGTACTTAAGTAAAAAAAAAACAAAGTGAATGCAAGTAAATTGGTGACAACAAGGATTTAAGAATCCAGTACGGAACGAATTCCATAACGCAAAGTGACAATTACGGAATTATAAAATTTTGCTAGAATGACAATCATTTTGATTCTGAAATACAAATCCATGTTGGATTCTGAAATGCTTGTTGACTAACCCCCTTAGAGTCTATTATAGTTTTTGGTGACTAAATGGCTACTGGTTGTTGCTCTATCTGAAAATTATATCAGATGGTTCTTATTTCTCTTCCATCCCCTCTTCTCCCATCTTTTCTCAGCTGAACCTAACTCTACATGATTTTTTCCATTAGTAGTTTGCTTGGCTTCATCTTTCTTGTCCAGTCCCTGAGGTTCCTTTTTTTACTTTATTTGTCAACATTTTGATTTACGTCTTCCCCAGTACCTTCTGAAATTCTATGATTCTAACTGTTTTGGACTGGTCTATTTCTGTAGTAGTTTTTTTTTTTGTAGCTGTTTTAAAAGTGAGGTTTCTCTGTTACTGCATATCATTTTAGCCTTTTCTTTTGAGTTTTGGTTGAAGACCCACCCCGCATTCTTGCATCTGATTGGAGTTATGGTGAAGGAATTCCTCAACCCACTGATTTTTCTGATGGCTTCTTGTTTTTAGGAAAAGGTACTTTGTAGGATTTGCTACGAGGGAGAGATATCGATGGTACTTCTTCCTTGCCGGCATCGCACTCTATGCAAGTATGTTGATATGCTTCTCCAACATTCCATCTTCTTTAAATGATCGTGGCGTTTTATTCTTAGTCGTGATGCTGGTTTCCTTTTATAGTCGATCTTCTAAACTCGTGGAACTTTTTATTGTAGGCCCTGCTCTGAGAAGTGCAAGAAGTGCCCGATTTGTCGCATCCCAATTGAGGAGCGTATGCCTGTATATGACGTATAAAGCCCCTGAATTACAACTGACTGACCTCCATGATTACAGAATGGTATATAACTGTATATCAATAGATTGAAATTGTTAGCTGACTTTTACAAGGTTTTTGTCTAGTCTGCGCGTGTGTTGAAAATTACACTTAAATGTGCTCTTCCGTGTGTTTGATAATATGTACATATCAATCTACCCAGGTTTGTAAAAAAGAAACATGTATAGCTAGTTGACAGCTGACTGAAGTTAAAAGTCATTGGATGGAATATACTAAGATGTGTCTATTTTTCTGTAACTTGACATTTGTGCTCGTTCTCCATTTTGTGTTCTTCTCTTTTAACTAAATTTGTTATTGGAATATCATTTCTTGCACTGGCTCTTTCTACTGACGTCGCATGCTGAAGTTGTACTCGTACTTCAGTTTAAATTGTACACAAAATTACTATTTTTTTTTTATAATTGGTTACACAATTAATTAAATGTAAGTAGCACGACACCCTTTCTAGTCCTTTAAAAGCATCATGGGAACCAAATAGCAATTATATATGATCATAAGTCTTCTTTTAGCTAAATATAAGCATAAATAGAGACGTGAACGTGACTGATATGCTGGACAAACAAACATGAGTAGTAAGCTGTCAAAAGCTAGTTTCTTTTTGCATGAGTAAGAAACCAGAAAATTTCACTGACAGTGTAGAAGTTGGTAGTATTTGCGCGAAAAGAGGAAAGTTATGATGAAATTGCTAATATAGTGATCTCGCGCTAGTGTAACTGGTGTCAAAAAAAAAAAATGGTTGGCGCCGGTCAGACTGGTGCCGATTTATTTTTATTTTTTAATACTTAGTGCCAGTCTCACTGGCGCCGAATACATTATTTTTTTTTTTTTTTGAAGCTGGCGTCCGTCACACTGGCGCCTAAAAATATATATATTGAGCTTGGCGTCAGTGTGTCTGGCGCCAGAATTTATGGGAAAGAGGAGGTGGGGGGAGTGTTTTTGTTGTTTTTTTTCTTTTTCTTTCCTTTCTTTGTTTCTTTCTCTTTGTTTGTTTTTTCTTTCTTTCTTCCTTTCTTTTTTCTTGGTAGCATGATGGTGTTGGAGTGAGAGGGATCAAGGGTGAGGTTGATTTGATTGAGTGTGAGAGTGATTCTTTCACGCGTGAGGGTGGTTTGGACGGAAGTAAATGCTTTGGGTATAATTAAGAAGAGGAACCAACACACAGAAGCAAAAGAAGAAGAAGTAGAAGAACAGTAAGTAGAAGAAGAAGAGTTTTTGTGGAAGAGAGGTGAGTTCTATTTAGTAGAAAGAAAATGGAAGAGCAGAATGATGGTGGCATTTCTAGTGGACCTATCACCCAAAGAGAAATTCAAGAACGTGAAAGTCATGTTTCTCGACTGGTATTTACTGGAAAGGTAATTTTTGTTTACAAAACTTTATTTATTATATATTAATTTTTATTGATACATTAAATGAGTTTATTTAACTTAATAAAATTGTATTTCTAGTTGTATGATTATCTGCTGGAAGCATGTTTACGAGAACATGGTTAATGACGTTATGTAAAAAATGACGTCGATGCCGGCAAATGGGAGCTAATCCCCGAACAAAAAGACTTGGTTGAGTCTTTTAGTTTCAATTATGTAGACCAAATAGAGTTCATGCAACATGACATGGACTTGCTGTTCAGTTTGGCAGAGCGTTGGTGGCCCCAACGTAATACTTTTCAGTTGCCAGTAGGAGAGATGACAGTTACTCTCTGGAACGTAGCCAATATTTTAGGATTATCTATTACAGGTTCGATAACTTATTAGATAATTTCACAAATGATACCTTGATTTGGATATTATAATATTTTAAATTAATCTTGCAGGTGATCCTATATACTTTACCGAATGATCAGATGCCAATGTTTTGATACGTAGATATCTTGGTGTATCGGGTCCGACCGGACCGGGGCAGAAGGCCAGGTAGATCGGACGTTAGTGTTAGTTGGCTATGGAGCAACTTTATGTTTCTTGATCGTATACTTGACGGTCCGATGGTCGTAGATAAAAATCGGGTATAAAATTTGATATTTTATTTCAGATTAAAAATTATTATTATAGTTTGACTCCATAAAGATTTAATTAATATTTCAGATTGTTTGTTGCACAAGAGCATATTTACTTGCTTTGTGTGATTCAGTTCTTTTTTCAAACGGAACTGGCTGCAAAGTAAGTGTTCGTCTTTTACCATTTTTGAAAATTTGAAACAACGTACTCGACATGCATGGGGAGCAACAGTATTGGCATTTTTGTATACCTGCTTGACGAAGTTTGTTAAAATGACGTCAGATACCTGCAACATGAATCTGACTGGATGCATGCTTCTACTACAGGTATTTGTATAATGTTGTTACATTATTCTAATATCTTATACTGTAACACAAAGATGCTTAGATGCATGATATAATGACCTTAGGTATGATCCTATGAACATTTTGCTATTGGTAGATCAGTTACCAATATTCGTCGTGAAACTGGTCTATTTTCGGTATCTAAGCGATGGACGATTGATGAAGTGGACCAGATACACTGCAGAAGTCAGGTTGCCCCCATTTATCTGTCACAATTTGACTCGCTAGAACATATGGAGGTAAATAAATATTATATTTATATTATTAAAAATAAAGTTGTGTCATTGTTATTTACAGTAATTTTGGAAATAGGTTACATGGATGCCATATGCTATACGGCTCGATGCTCCCAATGTGCGAAGGATGTCCTATTCGTATAGTATGCATAGATATTATATCATATACGACTACCAGATCATGTACCATCCAGTGGATCGAGTTATGCGACAATTTGGGATGGTTCAAATAATTTCTAATGCTCCACTGTCCAGTAGCTACGCCATCGCTCAAGCGCAAGATAGAATTAATAATCTGCTTTCTGGTTGGGATTCGAGATTCGAGAATTATAGTGTTGGCAATTTGTCTTGCCAAGTGCAAACATCCAATGATTGTAAGTTTTTTTTAAAAATTTATTATGTTATTCCACTAGATACGAGAATGAAGAGGAGGTCCCTTCCTACCATGCTGGAGATGGGACTTCCTACCAGTCTGGAGGAAGTACTTTATACCATGATGGAGAAGGGATTTCCTACCAGTATGGGGACTTTCTACCATGCTGGAGAGGGGACTTCCTACTAGTACGGTGAGGAGACTTCCTACCATGCTGGAGAGGGGACTTCCTACCAGTATGGTGAGGAGACTCCATACCATGCTGGAGAGGGGACTTCCTATCTGGCCGGTCCTACAGATTGGTTTAGAGACATAGCGAAGTATGCGACGTTGTTGTCAACTCCAGCAGCTCCAGTGTCAACTCAGAAGGAAACATATTCGAATTCAGATCCACCTCTAAATCGGATTGATCCTCCAAATCTCAGACCAAATAAAGAAAGAGCCTACGCTCGATGGGTTAGAAGCAGTCGTGGTAGTTCCGGTAGATGAGTATGTTGTGGGTGCTCTAATGTAATAATTTGAAAAATAATATCTTGAATGATACTATAAAATATTACACAATGTCAATTTTATTATATTTTACAAACTGTAACATAAATCTCTCATGACCGACTTGATGGCTGATTAGTATATTTTCTTCTGTTGTGACCAAGTCTACTACAGTCACTGCAACGTAAATCTCTTGTCGGTTCATCCTTCAACTTGATGCGATTCTTTTTTGGCCGTCCAGCTTTGCGTCTTACATCTGGTATTCCAATTGTCCTCTAACCAAAGCACTTTGAAAATCGTACGGCAGTGAAATTGGTTCCAGATGCGGCTCCTATACACTTTTCAACTTGTTAGTAGAAAATATGTTGCAATAATAATTTGTGATACTAGAATTTCAAGACTTACACGCATAACAAGCATGCACACATGGTATGTACGTATGATACCACCGTAAACATGAACAATAGCCTTTATCTAAGTGTACTGCATACGTTCTTTTTGTTGCACGATCTAATATTTCAAACGTATAACCCTCAATATGCAACACATGCAGTTGGTGTTTTTCTCTATTTATCCGAGCAATTGTTTTTAGCATTCTCGAACAATACTCTGTTTCAAGATTTTGAGCAAATTGTCTATTCTTTTCTTGTAGAGATATAATCTTAGCTCTAATGCCGTCAACTAGTATTGTTATCGGTTTATCGCATAAGTTCTTAACACAGTTATTGAAATATTCTAAAAGATTAGAAGTGTTAATATCTAATCTAGGACAAGGAGAATATGCAGTAATCTAATGTGAAAAATTACGTGTTTCATCATGTACTCCTACAAGCCAATTAAACATGTCCATATTTTCGGCTTTAATTATTTCAAACCATGAATCAGCGGCTGGTTTGTTGTATGATCTTGCAAGAGAATCAAGCATTTGATGAAACTTCTTAATCTTGGTAACCGATTTCAAATTCTGTTTAAAATGCAGAATACAAAAGAAATGGCGTGATTCTGGAAATGTTAAACGCATCGCATGAAGCAACCTTTTTTGTTTATCTAATATAAATAAAATTCTACTCCATTCATTAAAAATCTTTCAAAAGATGTTATTAAACTAGTTAAAAACTATGTCCAGGATTCTGTGCTCTCACCTTCCACAATAGCATAAGCAATTGGATAAAGTTTATAGTTCGGATCATGAAGCAATAAATAAGATACCTTGGTATTTAGATGACAAAAAGGTAGCATTAGTACTAATAATTGGTAAACAACCACTCAAAAAACCGTCAGTACATGCTTTGAAACAAATAAAAATTCTTGGAAGCTATTGTTTTCAGCAGTCTTTAAAAAACAACTGCTACCTGGATTTGACTCGATAATTTAAAACCATACTCTTTAAGACTTGCATATGCATCAAAGTTAGCTACCATTTATTTCAGCTAATGCCATCTCTCGGGCTCTCCAAGCTTTAGAATAGGAAATATTTATCCGATGTTCTCTGTGTATATCCATAACAACTTGTGATGGACTGTATGACTGATTATCCCTAATTATATCAATTATCTTGTTTTTGATCCATGAACTAGTTGCCAATGGATGAGAACCTGTTGTGAGCCCAGCTAAACAAGAATGTCAGTTTTTTCTAATGTAGTAATCTGAAAAATATTACCTCTACGAATAGATCTAGCATATACTCTCCAATTGCAAGTTGGTTGATTACATGTATATATAATTCCCTCCGCATTGTTCATGATACTAGTTGAACACGTAAAATTGTGTTCAATTGCTAGGTCACTGACACTACTAAAATACAGCAATTTGGCGACGGACTAGCGACTACCTTGTGACGGACTACCGTCAGAAAGCAATGGATAATTTTTTTATTTTTTTGTGTGTCAAAATCAGTCGCACATCCGTCGCTAATTTGACGAAAATTTAGCGACGGATTAATCTCCGTCACTAATATGTCGCACATTGTGGCGACAAAATCTGAAAAAATGGCGCGATAAATTAGCGTCTAACTAGCGACGGACGTTCCGTCGGTAATCTAGTGGGTATTTAGCGACTACCTAGCGACGGATATATCCGTCGGTAGTCCGTCGCTAAATACTGTAACCTAACTTAAATTGAACCGACGGAGAAATTTTTTTATCCCCCCCCAAAAAGACTCTCTCTTCCCCCCTCTCTCTCTCTCTCCGGCGGCGAGCTCTCTCCGACGGGTCTCTCTCTCCAGCGAAGCTCTCTCCAACGGGTCTCTCTCTCTCTCTCTCTCTCTCTCAGGTATGCTCTCTCTCTCTTCCTTTCTCTCTGTTTAACATATAGGATTTCAGGTTTTGGGTTTGGGGGGGTCGGCTGTCGCTGGGGCCGGCGGGGTGGGGGGAGGGAGTGGGGACGGGGGGGGGGAGGGTGTTGAGGGCGGGGGGCAGGGTAGGGTTTAGGGTTTCGGGGTAGGGTTTCGGGTGGGGGGGGGTCGGCTGTCGCGGGGGCCGACGGTGGGGGGAGGAGGAAGGGGGGTGGGGGTGTGTGGATGGTGTTGGGTGCGGGGCGGGGGGCAAGGGGGTGGGTGTTTGCTGTCGGGGGGGGAGGGGGTGGGGTGGTTGTTTGCTGTCGGAGGTGGGCTGTCGGGGGGGGGTAGGGGTGGGGGTAGGGGAGGAGGTGGGCTGTCGGGGGGGGGTTTGCTGTCCGGTGGGGTAGGGGAGGGGGTGGGGGGGTATCGGTGGTTTCGGATCGGACCATTCCTATGAGTATCGGTGGTTTCGGATCGGAGTATCGGATCGGAGGAGGGGGTATAGGTGGTTTCCGATCGGACCAATCCTATGAGTATATCGGATCGAGGGAGGGGGGTATCGGAATCGGTATCGGATCGGGGGAGGGGGGTGGGGGAGGGGGTCGGGTAGGTGATGCTGTCGGGGAGGGGGGTCGGGGAGGGGGTAGGGGTGAGCAACGGTTCGGTTCGGTTGGAACCGAACCGGATTCTTAAAAACCGACTAAACCGAAAACCTATTTTCTAAAAACCGAAAACCGACCCGAATTTATTAAAACCGAACAAAACCGAACCGAATTAAAACGGTTCGGTTTTCGGTCGGTTCGGTTTTATGCTATGCTTAGAAACAAGTGGATTTTCAAGTGGAACCGAACCAAAAAATTAAAACCTCTCCAGTACAGAAGCATAAGAACAAGAGAAGAATAAGGAGTACTTCAAGTGGGTTTTCCTGTTAGTGAAAAAAAGAACACGAGAAGCAAGTTCTTCATGTGGGACTTCTTAAGCATAAGAAGAATGATTACAGAATCATCTTAATTAGGGGCAGAAAAAATAAATTTTAATGAAAAATTGCAAAATCAACAAATGCTAATGGACAGGACTAAAGAGACCACAAATAGGAAATTAATAAATACAAAATCAGCAAATCAACAAAGTAAAAACTGCAAGAGTTGCTCCTCACCTAGTCGAGAGCACTCGCGCGGAGGAGACCGCCGCCGGCGATAGCTGTTTCTCACCGCGGACGGCCGATGAGGGCATCGAGAGCACTAGCGCGGAGGAGGCCGCTGCCGGCGACAGCTGCTCCTCACCGCAGGCGGTCGGTGAGGGCGTCGAGAGCACTCGCGCGGCACGGAGGAGACCTCGGGGCGACCCCGTTTTCCTTCAAAGCGGCCAGGAGGCGGCCGGACTTTAATAATGCGGCCAGGAGGCGACCCCCTTTTTTTTGAGGGCTCTTTCGAGAGAGGGAACAGCAGCGGCTGACCCAAATGAAGAGAGAGAGAGAGTTGTTTTGGATTTAGGGTTTTTTTTAGGTATATATATATGTGAGGGGGTATTTAGGTAACTTTACTTGTCGGTTTTCGGTTCGGGTTGGGAAACCAAACAGCAAACCCGTAACCCGAACCGAAAACCAATTTTCTCATACACTGAAACCGAACTCCGACCCGATTTTTAAAAAATCGACCCGAAACTCTATTTCCGGTCGGGTCGGGTCGGGTCGATTTTCGGTTGTAAAACCGTTTTTTGCTCACCCCTAGGAGGGGGTGGGGTGGGGGTGGGGGATGGGGGGTACCGTGGGGGGTGGGTGCTGTTGGGGAGGGGGGGTGGGGGAGGGGGGTCGGGGAGGGGGGGAGGGGGGTCGGGGAGGGGATGCTGTCGGCACACACACATACATACATACACTCACAACACACACAAACACACACACACACACACACACACACACACACACACACACACACACACACATATATATATATATATATATATATATATATATATATATATATATATATATATATATATATATATATATATATATATATATATATATATATTCGGCACACACGCACGCACACACACACACACACACACACATTGAGTATCGGAATCGGTATCGGTATCGAAATATATATATATATATATATATATATATATATATATATATAATATATATATATATATATATTATATATATATATTATTTCGTTGAGTATCGGAATCGGTATCGGTATCGATATATATATTATATATATATATATATTTTAAAAATATATATATATATATATATAATATATATATATATATATATATATATATATATATATATATATATATATATATATATATATATATATATATATATATTTAAATAAATAAATAATAAATAAATAAATATATATATATATATATATATATATATATATATATATATATATATATATATATATATATATATATATATATATATATATATATATATATATATATATGTGGATTGGTGATCGCAGGGGCATGGAGCAGAGCTGGGCTAGGCGTGCTAGATTGAGACTTGCTGCGTCAGTTTGGCATGTCTGGCGGGAGAGGAACCGGCGCATTTATGAGGGACTATCCACCCCAGTGGTGGGCATACTCCATAATATTGAGTCGGATGTACTAGTTATGTCCCCCTGAGTTGGGATTGTATCTTATGTTGTAACCTTATTGAGATGATGGAATAAAATTTACCCTTTTTCCAAAATATATATATATATATATATATATATATATATATATATATATATATATATATATATATATATATATATATATAGAGGAGTATATATATAGAGGAGTATATATAAATATATAGGAGTATATATAAATTTTAGTACGTTCGAAACCGAAACTGAAATCAAAACCAAAACCAAAACCAAATCAGTATCGGTATCGGGCTATTCCTATGAGTATCGGTATCGGTATCGGACTATTTCGTTGAGTATCGGTATCGGACTATTTCGTTGAGTATCGGAATCGGTATCGAAATATATATATATATATATATATATATATATATATATATATATATATATATATATATATATATATATATATATATATATATATATATATATATATTCGGCACATATGCACACACACACACACACATATATATATATATATATATATATATATATATATATATATATATATATATATATATATATATAGAGGAGTATATATAAATATATATATATATATATATATATATATATATATATATATATATATATATATATATATATATATATATATATATATATAGAGGAGTATATATAAATATATAGGAGTATATAAATTTTAGTACGTTCGAAACCGAAACTGAAATCAAAACCAAAACCAAAACCAAATCAGTATCGGTATCGGGCTATTCCTATGAGTATCGGTATCAGTATCGGACTATTTCGTTGAGTATCGGTATCGGACTATTTCGTTGAGTATCGGAATCGGTATCGGTATCGAACTAATTATGTTTAGCTTACGATACAGATTTTTACATCCAAATTGAAATGGATCGTTATTTCGTTGATCGTACATGGATGTACCAGCGGATCAATCTCCTCGACCGTAGGTACTTATAAGTATTGACCGTATCGGATTAGTATCGATCTATTGGTTTGGTATAGGCCGTATCGGTTGGTATTGGTCTTAGTGAATTGGTATCGTCCTATCCGATATGTATCGGCCGTATAGCTAGGATTCGTATTGGCCTTATTGATTTGGTATTGGTCATATCCGATAGGTATCGACCGTGTTGGATTAGTATAGACCATTTTGGATTAGTATCGTGAAAGGTTTAGTAACAACTGTACTTGGATTTCTCTCTTCTAGAGCTAGATTACCATTGCAAGAGAGTCACGAGAGCGTAGCTGGCCAGTTACAGAACATACATGTTTTCTTTTCAATCTCGCTTTTCCTGATGGAAAAGGAAGCATGTACGTTACTGTAACTGGCCAATCACGATTTGGTGACTCTCTTGCAATGGTATTCTAGCTCGAGAAGAGAAAAATCCAAGTACAGTTGTTACTAAACCTTTTACGATACTAATCCGAAATGGTCGATACTAATCCAACACGGCTGATACCTATCGAATATGACCAATACCAAATCGATAAGGTCAATATGAATTCTAGCTATACGGCCGATACATGTACATATCGGATAGGACGATACCAATTTGTTAAGGCCAATACCAATCTGATACGTCCTATACCAAACCGATAGACCGATACTAATCTGATACAGTAGATACTAAGTACATCCGGCCTATACCAGCGGATCTACCAATTACTGCACGATAGGTCCAACGACTCCAGTTACATTCGGTTATTGGTGAGTACATGATTACGTAGTAATTCCGTTAGTCTTGTGATAATTTTTTTACCTCCAATCTGTGATGGATCGTTACTTCTTTGATCGTACATGGATGTACAAACGACAACACGAGTGTAGCAACGTATAAGTAGTGTACAGTTTAGTAACAATCTAGCTAGGAATTAGTCAAGAATAATTATAATTAATTCAGGATTATTAATTCTTGATCAAGATCATCAATCAAGGTCAAGAGTTGATAACCAAGAATAATGTACAATTAATCAAGATGATATAGAACGTAGTGTAGATGCAACGTATAAGTAGTGTACAGTTTGGCATGTCCCGCTCCGATACTGACCGATACCCGATACTGACCGATACCGGTCCGATACTGTCCGATACTGATACAGTTTGGCATGTCCCAGTATTGGTATCGGACTATTCTTACGAGTATCGAAATCGGTATCGGTATCGGACTATTCCTATGAGTATTGATATCGGACTATCCCTATGAGTATCGGGGGTGGTTGGCCGCAGGGGGTCGGAACATACACACACACACACACACACACACACACACACACACACACACACACACACATATATATATATATATTCGGCACACACGCACACACACACACACACACACACACACACACACACACACATATATATATATATATATATATTTTATATATATATATATATATATTTATATATATATATATATATATATATATATATATATATATATATATATATATATATATATATATTTTTATATTTTTTATATTTTATATATATATATATATATATATATATATATATATATATATATATATATATATATATATATATATATATATTATATATATATATATATATATATATATATATATATAAAATATAAAAAAATATATATATAAATATATATATATATATATATATATATATATATATATATATATATATATATATATATATATATATATATATATATATATATATATATATATATATATATATATATATATATATATATATATATATATATTCGAGGAGTATATAAATATATAGAGGAGTATATATTAACTTTGGACCGAAACCAAATAAGTAAATTTAGTATATTGAAAATCGAAACCGAACCGAATTTAGTATATTCAAAACCGAAACCGAACCAAATTTTTTAAAATCGAAACCGAACCGAATAAGTAAATTTAGTAAAATTTAGTATATTGAGGCTCTCGCCTGTACACACACCCACCCTTAACACACACACATTTGACTAGGACACACACACACACCGTCCAACTCTTTCACTCTCACTGTCACACCCTTAACACACACACATTTGACTGAAACACATACACATACACCCCTCATCATATCACTCTTTGTCTATACACACAATGTTATCTTGATTGGGCTAGGAACTTGATCCTGACAGCGCAATGTTATCCTGTTCTCAGAAGAAGAACTATAAGGATATATCTTTTCACAATATTTCACATTGTCAAAGACCCTTAATGTGAATATCATGTTACCGTGGTGTCGGAAGACTAACATGTCATAATTTTCTAAGCCGTGTACTTTGACGCGCGCGCTAGGACGCGCCATGGGTGGTGGCACGCGCAGGCCCAATCCCTACGGGACGTGCCATGAATCATGGCGTGCGCCAGAGACCCCCCCTCCTGCTGTCTTCTCTGTGAGCCCCACCAACCCCCCCCACACACCCCTCCAGCGCGCGCCATGGGTGGTGGCACTTTCATAGATGAATTTCATCTTGATTTTATTTGGGATGTTTCTTATCATGACTGTGGTCTTCCAGCAGCCTTCGTCTTGTTCTTTGAACTGGAAGTCCTCGGGAGAAGGAAGCGGAAGGAAGCTGTGGCTCCTTCGACCGACTCTACACTTGCTCTTCAACACCATCCTGGGAAAATCGCCAGCACCTCCAGCAAAACCTCTGTACTTCCTCCAGGTCATGCCATTGGCTGTGCTGCTTCCTCCCTCTTCCTGCCCACTTTTTCTCCCTCGACTCTACACTTGAGCTGGATATCATATGTGGCTGAGAGAGTCAAATAAGAAGAAAGGAAGTAGGGAGGAGCAGATGGGTCCAGAGCCATGGTGGAGGAGAGGAGAAGGAAGAAGCTTGATCAGAACAGAGGAATGGATGGATGTAAGAGAACTAGAAAGCACTGATCCTTCCTGTTGTGAGAACTATGAAGAGTGAGAAAGGAGAGAGGGGTCTTTGATTTTTGCGTTCATCATCATTAGAGGGAGCATCACTGGAAAGGTTGTGACGTTGATATCATGAGAGAGGGAGAGGGGGAATGAAGGGAGGAAAGTGGCTGCATGCCTTTGGCTCACTCGAGCGGTATTTGTGCGTCAGTGTCCCTGTTATTTATAGGCGTCCCCCTAGCGCGCCATGGGTGGTGGCGCGTCACCCCCCCTCCCGTCCGACCACTACGACATGCCATCTCCAATGTCGTTTTATTACTCCGATTACAATTTCGATAAACTTCTTACTTTTTTTATAATTTGAGTAAATTTTTTTTACCCTATATAAAAATTTCTGTTGTCAGAGAGATGGCTCCCAAGACTCCCCGAGGTGGTGCTGCTAGCCGAGGAAGGGGCCGAGACAAAAACCCTTGGAGGTCGATACGGAGGAAGTACCCGTCGTCAAACAAGAGCCGGTGACTGTTAAGGAGGAGGTGTTACCAGAGGTCGAGGTCAAGGAAGAACCGATGACTATCAGGGAAGAGATTGCTCCCAAGGTTGAAGTTAAGGAGGAGCTATCGTCAGAGAATAGTAGCATCGGGATTGACCCTCCTGTCCCTACAGAAGACCTCAACCAGATTGAGCCTTCGTATGCAAAGTGGCTGAGAGAATGGTACATGCCTCAACGCAGCTATGATCCCTGGCTGTGAGGATTCATCGTCTGACTTGCGATCTTTGCTGAGGCCAAAGTCAATTTTTTTATTGAATATTAAATATTTATGTTTAAATATTGAATATTTATGCGTTTTGTGTGAACAATTTGAATGCTTGGGATATTTGTGTGTTGGAATTGTTTGTGTGTTTTGTATATTGGAATATTTGTGTGTTTTGTATATTTGTGCTTGGGATATTTGTTTTATTGAAATTGAATATTTGTGTTTTGTATATTGGAATTATGTATATTGGAATTGCTTGGGATTATTTGCGTGTTTTGTATATTGGAATTGTGTATATTGGGAATGCCTAGTTTTATGCTTTTTTTCAAAAAATTCTCAGCTACCGACGGACTGGCGACCACTTTCCGACGGACTATCCGTCGCTAACTGGGAATCGCTAACTGGGGGATTCCCAGTTAGCGACGGATGGACGACTAAAACCCGACGGGTTATCCGTCGCCAAGGTCCTGGAATTATGAAAGATATCCAGGAGCCTGTCGACGGAATATCCGTCGCTACTCCGCCGCTAATCCGACGAGGTTAGCGACGGATGAGCGACGGATGTTGCGTATCAGAAACCCTCTGATACACGTTCAGCGATGATTTAGCAACGTTTTGTCCGTCGCTAATCTTTGCTATATTAAAATTTTAAACTGTCGAAGTTGACGGAAAGCCGTCGGCTAGCCGTCGTTAACTGTTTTGATTTAGCTAACGGTAATCCGTCGCTAAGTAGTCGCTAAGCGACGGACTAGTTTTAGCGACGAGGTTATTCCCGACGGATTTTTTCAGCCCGTATCCGTCGGTAATCCATCGGTAATTTCAATTAGCGACGGATTAGCGACGGATAGGGCCGTCGCTAAATCGTTATATTTTAGTAGTGTGATAAAAATTCTAAATGCAGAATGACTATCGAAATATTGTCCGACAAATAATTCATTTATGGTACCATTATTGCCATTATCTTCAAGATCATCATCTGGGTTTTCAACTAAATCATCACTATCCGCAATACTTTGAAAATTATCAAAACCGTCGTTACTATCTAAAGTTAATGTATCATCTTCTTCATGAGATGAAATAAGAACTTGTCTAGAAGAACTCGGACCCGCTTCGTAATTAGAAACACGTTGAATACTTATATAGTCAAGTCTTTGTGATACTTTGCATTACAAAAATACTTATAAATGGCGATTGTAAATTAATTTCAAGAACAAAAATCAAAGCTTGTTCACAATCTAATAAAAAACGTGTCTCATAAACGTGTCTTAATATAAATTCATACTGAATAGAAAAACTTTCAAGAATCAAATTGCGTAAGCTATCTAATATAATACTATGATCAGTTATAATAATTTGGGTAAAACCTTCTTCATATGATAAACCATTTACTGCACCTCCATGCGAGCACCACAGTCTTAAACTTTGATCCATTGCAAAATAAAGTGTTTTGAATACATCAGAAACTTGAGAGAGGTAACTTTTGAATGAAAACTTGCTCAAACTTTGGAGTGGGAGCTTCCGGTTGAGAGAATGAAAAGAGTTAGAAACTCTGGTTTGGTGTGAGTGAGAGCTATGACATCCTTTTTTTTTTTTTTTTTAAAAAAAAACTATCCAATGGTCGAAAAAACGAACATTACAATCCGAAAGTTAAACAATTTTTTTTAACGACCGGTGCGAGTGTCACTGGCGCCAAAAAATAAAACTGCACAAATCCCTCGCCCCCCACCCCATCAAAAGAAACAAAAGAAAGAAAAGGAAACAAAAGAAAGAAAAACAAACAAGCAAACCAACAACACCCCCTCCCCCCCTCCCACAAATTCCGGCGCCAGTCACATTGGCGCCAAGCTCAATTTTTTTTAGGCGCCAGTGTGACTGGTGCCAGCTTTATAAATTTTATTTTTAATGTATCCGGCGCCAGTGGGACTGGCGCCAAGTATAAAAATATATTTCGGCGCCAGTGTGACTGGCGCCAGCCAATTTAATATATTTTTTGGCACCAATTACAATGGCGCCATATTATTATATTAGCAATTTTCTCATATATTTTCACTTTCACTCAAATACTACGAACTTCCCCCCTGTCAGTGAAATTTTCTGGTAAGAAACCGATGTCATTTATTTCCCCCTCATGACCTACGTGGAACTGCACATGTTAACCGAGGATACGTGGTGGCCTCCCGTTGGTCCTGACTGGGACCAACCAAAATCGATCCCCCCCGGCTATCATCAGGATTCAGTCCGGACCAATGGGGGCTGCCACGTGTCCTCGATTTACGTACATGGTTTCTCCCGTCGGCCTGTGTAGCAGAGTTCTATTGACAATGCAAGGAAAATGATGATAAGGTTCTCTCCAATGGGGATTTCTAGAATTGATTTTGTATCTTACTTGGTTTGTACTATAAGAATTTTTTTATCCTAGTTGGCAGATTTTCTACATAGAAATTGCACATAAAAAATACTCTCCAAATTCTCAATTTTAATCATAAGCGGTGTTAGAATAATATAAAATAAATTTTTTTATGATTTTAGCTTGAAAGTAGAATCCATTATTAAGATGAAGTATTTTTACTAGATTTTTATTGAAATTTTTCATCCTACATCAACCGCCATGTTGATAAAAATTGGATATAAACCAAGGCAGATTTTTTTTTTAAAGTATCTACTATTTCTAGTAGAGAGAAATTCTCATTGGAGTTGGATATGACCTACCAGTGTTCGAAATGGAGATTGCAACTCACTTTTTTTTTTTTTTTTTGCAGTCGTTGCGACAAACCCACGAGGAAGTGAGAGACCAAGGTACCAGCCATGCTCTCATCACGCCTACATATGATTTTGAAGCAATCACTTTCTAACAGAAATAAAAAGCTGAAACGTACATCTAACTAGCTAACACACGAGTGATTGATGGTGCAGCACCTCCTGCCAAGAAACCTCCAAGTTAGCTATCATAACAACTGTTCTCGACTTGGGAGGTTTTTATTTTATTTTATAAGAGATATTTAAGCAAATATTCTTATTCTAAACGTTGAAATTAGTATATAGTTTCACTTTTTTTTTTAACTAGAAAATATTTCCACTTCTGCATAAAACAACAAAAATTTGGTTAAAATAGTGAAAGTATATTTTAATTTTTTTTACTGTTCCGTACGAAAAATATGGTCATTTGCTAGTTAAAAAAAATAGTGAAATTATATGCTACTTTTAATAATTAGAATGTGAACATTTACTAAAATCTCTCTTTCTATAGTGGTGACACTTTTGATGGAGTAATAGCTTCATAGAACACAAGTCAGAATCGTTGAGGCGTGTAAATCACTGTCCTCAAGAAAAGATCGTCCGTATACGTTATTGTAAGGCTCGAACGACGACTTTCCACCAGGATACAACAACGAGTTACAGATAGCAATACCTATCTGCAACCTACTATCGAACAGAGAAGAAGACGAACGACAGCGTTTCTGATCTCTCTCTTTGGGTTTTTTTGATCTCAGCAGTGATATTTTGAGAAGAATGACTCCTAAATATAGAGTTGCAAAACTCTAAATCTGTTAGATCGTGAACCCAAATATCAGGAGTAGAATCAGGAACGGCGTGTTGAATGAGTAGTCGAGGTTAGTTAATGGGCCGCATAAATCGCGGGCTCACTACCAAGAGAAAGTGTAGAAAGCAGAGTCGTGTTTCGCCCACGTACGAGGCTTAACGCCCCGGATTTGCACCCCCCTGCGCGTGCGACGTGGCCGCACATGCGCATTAAGATTTTCTGAAGCTTTTCACCAAACCGGGTGCATTCTAGCTCAATGCCCCCCCGGACGCGCGAGCACCCTTCTTACTACCCACTCATCACAACCATGTAGAAGATATGAACATATATAAACCCATTCACAAGTGTGGGTTCTAAGCGATGTGGGACTAAACAAAGGTCTCTTTCCTTTTGTCTATGGTGTATTTGAAATACTCAATGTGGAACTAAACAAGAGTTCCAACAATCCCCCACTATTTCAAAATACACCACACATGCTATGCCATACCGACTACACCTCTCCTACATATTTTGAAATATGTGGTTGTCTGTCACGCCCCAGAACCAGAATACCGGAGAGCGGGGAAAATGACTCAGCCAGCTACGTATTACGGGTAGATGAATACCGTATAATACGATCAATGCTGTCTAAAAGACGAGGGGGTGCATACTACATGAAAGTCTCACTATGGTCACTCAACATCTATTGTCTCAATCATTCAAACAAGAAACAATAATAGAGAACATATAAGATAAAGCAGTAAGGCATCCCAAACGCTCAGTCAAAATGTTCTTGAGATCTGGCTTTACAAAACATAGCCATATGATGTAGCAAGGTATACACAATTGTTATCAGCTGCAGTCTGACTTAGTTACAATTATGTAAATGTAAGTACAAGACAATCCGACTAACATGTCGGTACCAAGTGGCAAAATGTAAAGTAAGTAGCAAACGAGCGAAAAAGTAAGAAACCCACTCATGTCCTCCTGCAATCATCCCTCTATTATTGACCATCTTGGAGGTAGAAGTAAGCTGAGTCCTCGAAAACTGGCTCCAAATCTGGCCATGCAAAACTAGAGAGGTTAGACCTCTAATAGCAAGTACTACAAGGAAGTACGACATGAGAATTAAAACCAGTGATAAGAGTTAAGAATATAATAATAAGTCCCTGCTTGCTACTGGAATTCACACAACATCCCGACACTTCAAACCAACTTCCCAACCAAACAAAGACAGAAGTTGACCCGTCATGTCCTGACATTCTAATCATCTCAGTAGTTAACAGAGTAGGTACAATACACAAACAAATCAATTTAAACGGCCATGTAACTACTACGGCTTGCTACTGTAAGTTCCAAATTGTCTTGGAAATATACAATCATGATTCCTCAGTTCTTACTATGTACAAGCAAGGCCAGTCTATCCAATAATCAATTGCGTCAATTACGAATTATACGAGTCCCAACGGGACGTCCGTCATCAATATACAATAAATAATATAAGCATACACCGCTCCCTGTCCGTGTGGCAGATTTACAGTATCTGTGGGAACTAGCCGGCATGTCGGGGCACCAATTACCTGGGGATGGCTGCCATGTAAGAACTCCGGAATCCATTCTCTCTCCATGCAATCGTTATTTTATTTAACTTAATAGTCCCTATGTTGATTGAAATCCCATGCTGTGGATCATGGTCATTCAGAATGAGTACTTTCGTACAAAGTACGATATGTATAACTCTACAACGATGTCCGTGCGGTTAGGTTGTAGGTCTTACATAGCGTAATACAACAATCACACCTAGTCACGGAATAATCATGCCTTGACTGTAAAGTACACATGCTGCTTCTTGTAGAAAATCAGTTGAAGTCTACACGTGTCCATATGCCAATGTTTGGAATCGGCTAGTCGATTGTAATAGTTCATGTTAATATGAACGTGTCTCATTCAATTTCAATAAGACGACTAGCCAGTCTCTTTAGTTCTAACTAGGAACGCATGATCAATCATTCAATCAAGGTAACAATCAATGTCAATTCGTGCCAAGGCATAACAGTCAAACTGGTATTTAATATGGTCGAGTCTATAACTCTCAGGGTTAAGTTCCAGTCATTCTAGGCATCCATAAACCAATCGAGACACAGGGCACATTCCACACAATAATATGTATTAAAATATTAACATATCATGATTTTATCGAGTTCATGCAAAAAGGCGTAAGGATAAATAAGAGATGCCATGTACGCCCAAGGAGTACGTTCAATAAAAATACGTCAAACCAGAAGAGTACGCCCGATGAAATACGCGTAAAGAAGATTTACACGTGAGGGAAGTTTACGCGTGAAGGAATAAAGCTAATACGTAAAGGAGTACGCTCAATAAAGGAATAAAGTTGCGCATAAAAACTCGTCTTACGCCAAACCAGAGGAGTGCGCGTAAAGAATAGAGTTACGCGTGGATGAATACGCGTAAAGTTACTCATGAAATATTGCACGCGTAAAGAATAACATTACGCGTGAATCATTGTACCCGCGTAAACTTGTACGCATAGAATTATATTATTACGCGTAAAGGAGTACGCGTAAAAGGGGAATTCATTACGCTTAAAGGAAATAACGTTACGCCTGAACTTGTACGCATAAAAAGAATTAAAATTTTACGCATGAATCTTGTATGCGTAAAGAGTCAAAGTTTACGCATGAATCTATACGCGTAAAGGAAATACGCCAAGCCAAAGTAGACTTGCGTAATCCAGATTCACGCTGACACAAATGATCATGGGCATAGAGCTCGATATTATGCTAGCACGTATAAACGTGGGCGTAAGGCTAGATATTACATGGGCACGTATGAACGTGGGCATAGAGAACTTCCAGAACTCTAAATTCCATGAATCCCTCAATCCAAGCTGAAAATGGGACTTCCACGGATCAAGATGAGTTGTAACACAAATCTCAACAACCTGGAGCGATCAAAACTTGAAAATAAGGAAGTTTGATAGATCAAAACCCCCAAAATCCGAAAATGACAAATTCTAGATCTACAAAAATAAAACTTTCAAATGCAAAAATGTCAAGTTCTAATCTCTCTTAGAATCACGAGAGGAAGATATTTGAACCATAAAAATAGGTTCTCATGTGGAAGCAAGATGTACTTGCCTAAACCTCTTGGTAGGTGGAGAGAGTTATGAGGAAGAAGAAGAGTAAAAGAGAATGAAAAGTAATGAAGAGAGAGAGAAAGGGGTTGGGACTTTAAATGGAGGTGATGGTAGGTTGGTCGGGTTCATGTTGAACCACCCAAATCCGGAAATAAACCAACCCAAGTCGAACCCAGAAGCAAAGCTAAAGCATAAAATAAAATACAGCAAAAATAATTAGCGTAAAATTAAAGAATTTAAATACAGAACAAATGCATGATAAATATTAAATAAATACATTCAAGCAGTACACATATAAAAATACGTATTCTGAAAACGGGGAGTGACACCTCTATCCCCTTTAGAAAAATTTTGTCATCGGAATTTCAAATCCAAGCAGGATAGAAACATCGGGGCTAAACTAATTCAAGTACAAGCAAGTTTAGCGAGCAAGCAGTCATCTTACAATATCAACAACAAGTAATATATCTATACTTATCAATCTATGACATCAAGCAATTTCTACTCATAAGTTGATAAGCATGAGGAATCAAGACAATCAAGGTACACGGAAAGAAATATACCTTGTGAGTCAAATAGGTGCGGGTACTGTCACCCTCATTTCCCGTATTTCCTGTATTTCGTATTTATACTCGTATCTGGATTTTGGCATGTATTTTTTTTTTCTTAACTTGTGGAATTTCAGTATTTCTCGTATTTTGGATTTTTGACATGGCTCGGTTTTAATTGGATTGGTTTGGTTTGGTTTAATATGTATTGGAACACCTTAGCCTATGCTCCACCCTCAACACACCACATCCCACCCTCTTTAAAACTCTACCAACTTTTTCTCTCTCCTCATAAACCTCCATTAATTTCTTCTTCTCCTTCCTCTACACAACACTCTTCTCCTTCCTCTCCACAACACCCACCCATAGGCAAGTGCACCTTGCCACCACATGAGAACCCTATTTTACTTGTTCATTTGATAGATTAGGACATGGTGATCAACATTAGAACTTGGTATTTTGTGGTTTGGAGTCTCCATTGTTCTAGATCTAAGTTTTCTCTATTTTTGGTTTTGTATGGTTTTGATCTACTTAAGTTGGATTTTTATGGGCTTTGATGTTTCCATGTGGAAGAGAGTTCAATTCCACCCTGGTTGGAACTTTGGAAATTCGGATTTGGAGTTCGGATGGCCAAGTTGTGATGCCTTGAAGTTTTGGAGCCATGAGAGCTTCTTCTCAGCCATGGAGAAGAAGACCCCTTTCCTCTGTGTGCGTGTTTTTACGCGTACGCAGCTCTCCTGCGTGCGTGCTTTTGTGCGTACGCAGCCCCTCTGCATGCGTGTTTTTATGCGTACGCAGCTCTCCTACGTGCGTGACTTTTCTCGTACGCAGCTCTCCTGCGTGCGTGACTTTTCTCGTACGCAGCTCTCCTGCGTGCGTGACTTTTCGCGTACGCAGCTCTCCTGCGTGCGTGATTTTTCTCGTACGCAGCTCTCCGGCGTGCGTGACTTTTCGCGTACGCCGCTCTCCTGCGTGCGTGACTTTTTGCGTACGCAGCTCTCCTGCGTGCGTACTTTAGCTCTCCTGCGTGCGTGCTTTCGTGCGTACGCTGTGCGTGCCCTTGTGCGTACGCTGCACCCTGAACCCCCTTGCTTAACCCATTGGCTCTTGGAGTTTTGGTCTTATTTCTTTAAGCTTGGCTCTTCTATAGTCCTGTATATCGATATTCTATTAGATATTTTACGCCCATTTTATATCCTTACGCCTTTTGTCATGAACTTGATTTTTACTTAATATGTTTGGAATGACTATTGTACATGACATGGTATGACAAGGAACTAGCATAACACGACAGTGACCCGTAGTGGTGCACTCCTGACATGACCAACCTGACATGATAGTGGCCCGTCGTGGCGCACTCCTGACAAGTACCCTGACATGATTTATCTTGATAACTTAACTTGACTTGCCTTGACACCGTGGGTAGTTCTTTCTTGCTTGCTTGTTAAATCCACTTGTCCTGTCTCGCATCATGTCTAGGATGGGACTCCTGAGTACCACGGTCAGGAGTACCTACTAAAATGTATTAAGGTTAATAACTAGAATAACACAGTAGTCATGAAGAGATGACACAGCTACAGGCAATTCCGTTACCTGGGCGCTCTTGGGATCTGTAGCTTGCCGTCGAGTAGGGCACATTTCCAGCACACCGTCGCGTGTTGTACCCTCTAAGTCACCTAAGGGTACATTTGTCTCCCGGACGATGTACCCACCTGAATTCAACCCCTAATTTTCGACCTGGGTAACCTGGATGGTCTGCAGGGCTTGTGGCTGTGGAACAATCTCACTGCATCTTGTTAGTAATTAGGCCTGTGATAACCCTAGTTAGTTAAAGTAGTAAGCCGTAGCGTCTGCTTGGCCGTGATTGATTGAATGAGGTATAACCAGTTTAGCCATGTCTTGATCCAGTACAAGATTGCTCCCTGTCTTAATTTTTTGTATTATTATCTTGCCGATAAATGGTGGGAGACCAAGTTCTGTTCAGATGAAGGGTTACAACCCCGGTCCTTGTTTGGTTTACGGGTTGTAACCTGGCTATCGGAATAGTTCCATGGTTATCTCGTCGTATATCATCCTGACATATTTTCGTAAATTCTAGTTTTAATATTAGATTTTCTTGTGCTAATTGCTGGCTTTTGTTCTTATTTCGTGGCCCCCTTGTGGCACTTGCTCTTTCTGGGGTTGACCCAGCTGGTTTTGTATGGCCAGATTTCGGAGCAGCTCCCGAGGATCTACCAAGCTTCCAGCCCAATGGTGGCGACTAGAAGGAACACGGGCTACGAGTGGGTTTTCTATTTTGTTTCGCTCACTCTATTGTAAAATTATTCTTTTGAGACGTTTAGCCGACGAGCACCTGTTAGCTCGATGCACTTTACTTACTGTCTGCCTACGGGCTGTAAACATGATTAACAAATCCTAGGGTTGATCATGTATGACTTAACTCTTGCTAGTCCCCGCATTTTGTACGACTAGCTTCATGATCAGCTGAATATGTAATATTTGGGACGCCTTATTATTGTATATTTAATTATCATACATCTTGCGACCTTACTTACTTGCCTGTGATTGAGACATTAGGCTTGTTCATGACCATAAGAGACTGTTGGCTTGTAGTAAACCCTCATATTTCTAGACAGCCGTGACCGTATATCGAGGTGGTTTCCATTTCAATATACGTAGCTGGCTATATCTGCCCCCGCTCTCCAGTATTCTGGTTCCGGGGCATGACAGGTACCGTGATTGGATATCATCCTCACGTTCCTACGTTGACTCCTCTAAGGAATGATGACCCCAAGCAACACAGACAAGACTAATTGTTCAGTTCTTGAGTATCTTCTTCTTTCGGTCCAAAATGGACACCGGCTGTTCCTCGTAAGACAGGTTGGTACCAACAACCAGCTCAGAATGATCGAGGATATGGCTTGGGTCCGATACATACCTACGCAACTGAGATACATAAAATATATAATGTACCTCTCGTAACGAAGGCAGAAGGGATAAATGATAAGCAACATCGTATACCCTATCAAGGATATCAAATGGGCCTACGTATCGCGGACTCAACTTCCCGCGAATGCCAAATCTAATGACCCCACGAGTAGATGAGATCCGCAAGAATACGTGGTCCCCAACAGAAAATTCTAGCGGTCTACGATACTGGTCTGCCCAATGACGATGTCGATCTTGCGCAACTTGAAGTCGCTCTCTAATTTCCTTAACCACTTCAACCGTCTGAACAATCATCTTTGGGCCTAACATCTTCCTCTCCCCGATGTCATCCCATGCAAGTGGCAATATGCACTTCTTACCATATAGTGCTTCGAATGGTTCCATATGGATACTGGTTTGATAACTGTTGTTGTATAAAAATTCAACTAAGTACAGGTGACTCTTCCAAGATCTTCCAAAATCTAGGGTGCAAGCTTGTAACATATTTTCTAAAGTCTGAATTGTTCTTTTTGATTGCCCGTCCGTCTGTGGATGGTAAGCCGTACTAAATCTTAACTTGGTACCCAGACTATGATGTAAACTCTTCCAAAAATGTGATGTAAAACGGATATCTCTATCTGATATAATACTTACAGGGACCCTATGCTGCCTGACTATCTGCTGCATATACAATTCTGCCAACTTTTCTGTAGATTGCCCTACTCTAAAAGGAAGAAAATGTGCCACCTTCGTAAGCCGATCCACTATTACCCAAATAGCATCCTTACCATTTGGTGATCTCGGTAAACCGGTCACAAAGTCCATGGTGATATGCTTCCACTTTCATTCCGGGATAGGAAGTGGTTGTAATAATCCAGCTGGCCTCTGTTGTTCTGCCTTCACTTGCTGACATATCAAGCAACGAGAAACAAATCTAGCTATCTCTCTCTTCATTCCGTTCCACCAGAAGTGCTGCTTAATATCTTTGTACATTTTGGTCCCTCCGGGATGTATAGAATACTGAAAACTGTGGGCTTCTGTCATAACCTCCTGTCGGATATCTCCACTAGGAACACATAGACGTGATCCAAATCTAAGTGTACCATCTTCGTAAATTTCTATCTCCTTTCTGAGTCCTGACTCACATTCTGTCCTAAGCTTCTGAATCCTTGGGTCTTGTGCCTGAGCTGTCTTGATCATGTCTACCAAGTCAGATTGAACTCGTAGACTTGCCAGAATTTCTGTATCACTAGGAAGTATATATAACCTCGATGCCCATCTCTTGAAGACCTTCTAAGATATATTTTTGTGATGTCAACATAAATGTGCCACCTCTCCTGCTAAGAGGGTCTGCTACCACATTAGCCTTGCCTGGATGGTACTGAAGCTCTACGTCGTAATCCTTGATCAATTCTAACCATCATCTCTGTCTCATGTTCAGTTCCTTCTGAGTAAAAATGTACTTCAGACTCTTATAGTTTGTGTATATGTCCACCCGATCACCGTACAAGTAATGCCTTCATAGCTTCAAAGCAAATACCACTGCTGCCAACTCCAAGTCATGAGTTGGATAATTTTTCTCGTGGTCTTGAAGTTGCCTAGATGCATACGCTATCACCTTCCCATGTTGCATGAGGACGCACCCAAGTCCTTTCCCTGACGCATCACAATATACAGTGAAACCTCCGGGTCCAACCGGTAATGTAAGAATAGGTGCCGTGATCAACTTCTGCTTCAAATTCTTAAATAATGCCTGACACTCTGCCGACCAGACAAATGGCACATCCTTTCGTGTCAAGCGGGTCATGGGTGTTGAGAGTCTTGCAAAGTCTGATACAAACCTTCTATAATATCCTGTCAATCCCAAGAAACTTCGCACATCTGCTACGGTATTAGGTACTGGCCAACTCTCTACTGCTTCTACCTTCTTGGGATCCACTGCTACTCCAGCTCCTGATATGATGTGCCTCAAGAATGAAATGTGATCCATCCAAAACTCACACTTGCTGAGCTTGGCGTACAACTGGTTCTCTCTCAGAACCTGTAACACTTTTCTGAGGTGATCTTCATGCTCTTCTTCACTAGCTGAGTATACGAGGATGTCGTCAAGAAATACAACGACAAATTGGTCTAAGTACGGCACAAAGATGCGGTTCATCAAATCCATAAATATTGTTGGTGTATTGGTTAAACCAAATGCCATTACTAAGAATTCGTAGTGCTCGTACTTAGACCTGAATGCCGTCTTGGGAATATTCTCTTTCCGAACTCTCACTTGATGATACCTGGATCGAAGATCTATCTTGGAGAAAATTCTTGCTCTGCTCAACTGATCAAACAAGTCGTCTATCCTTGGTAGTGGGTACTTGTTCTTTACTGCTGCCGCGTTGAGCTTTCTGTAGTCAATGCACAATCTTGATGACCCATCCTTCTTTCCTACAAGTACCACTGGTGTTGCCCATGGTGATTCGCTAACTCGAATGAACTTCTTCTCCTTCAATTCCTCTATGTGCTGATATACTTTGGCCTGCTCTGAATCTGTCATTCTATAAACTCGATCTGATATCGGTTTAGTTCCAGGTGCCAATTTTATACTGAACTTAATATCCCTAACCGGTGGTAGACCTGGAAGTTCTTCGAGAAATACATCTAGAAACTCTTCCACTACCTTCGGAACTTGAACTTCTTCCATTGCCGTCACTACTCCTTCTTCTTGTTGAGTTGTCACTGATCTGACTAAGGTAAACCGCTTCATGCCTGGAATATTAAAAGATACACTCCCTCTACGACAATCTATTGTCGCATGACTGTCTTTCAGCCAGTCCATGCCTAAGATAACGTCGAAATTTCTAACAAAAAATTCTATCAACCTGGCGGGTAAGGAACGCCCGCAAACTACAACTCTACATGCTAGAATAACCCTACTAACCCCTACGAGCCCATTACCAGTGAGTATATTCAACCTCCCTGGCAATGCCTCGAATTCTATTCCTCGTCGTGTCACAAATTGTACAGATATAAATGAGTGTGATGCTCCCGAATCAAACAATGCTACTGCGGAATATGAGACGACGAAAATATTACATGCCACAATATCTTCCGATGCCAATGCCTCTTCCAAGGATATATTGAATGCCTGCCCTCGGCCTCTTTGTTGGTTCCTATGCTGCGGCCTAGCCTGGTGTTGCTGCTGGCCCCTGCCTTGGTGATGCTGGGGTGGTCTTTATTGTTGCTGCTGCATCGGCGGTCCCTGCTGCCGAAACATCTGAGCCTGTGGCATTATTGGGCGTTGTGCCAACGGTCTCAATGCTGCCGCTGGTCCTTGATACTGTCCTGCCCCTGGTGCTGGCAGAGCAGAAAATTGTTGTACTGGTCCTCCTGACCTCGAATTCATAGGACAGGTGGAAATTCGATGATCTGGACTTCCACATACCAAACACTGTCCGTTCAATGCCCGACGCACACCTCTAGTGTGCCCTGTCTTCCCACAACAGGTGCATCCCGCTGGGGGTTGCTGATTCTTCCTCTACTGCTACTGCTGCTGTCGTCTGACTGGTGGTGCTGGCCCTCGCATCGCCACATCGTGAATGTGAATGCCAAAAGATGGTGTTGTTATTCGGGAAGCTACTCCTCCTCCTCTTTTAATCTGATTGTGAGATCTTTTCTGACCTCCAGTCCTTGATGTGATCCTCTGGATTGTGATCTCATGCCTTCGGGTTGCCATCAACACCTCATCAAAGGTCTGGTAGTTGTGTCTCTCTATCAATTGCAAGAGTTCAAGATGGAACCCTTGCTGAAATATTATAGCCCTCTGGCTCTCCGTTGCTACCATCTCTGGGGCAAACCTACTCAATCTGCAGAACTCTGCTGCATAAGCATCCACTGTCTTGCCGGCCTGCTTGAGGTTGATAAACTTCTGTTGTAGCTCAAACTGTGCCACAACTCCATAGTACTTCGTCTTGAATCTCGCAGTAAAATTATCCCAAGCTATAGGACGTCTGATGCCCACTTTTTCTGATTTCCACCAATCACGTGCGAGGTCATGTAGTAACAACTTTACTTGATCCACACGTTCTTCTGTCGGTTCCTTAGCCGCTGTCAGAATAGCCTCAATATCTTTAAGCCATGCATCTGTTGAAATGGCATCCTCCGTGCCTTCGAAACGATGGGGGTTGTACTTGCAAAATCTGGTTGATGCTCCTGAATCGGTCCTCACCCCTCTTTCCAAAGCCGATTGCAATCCTTGGTTGAGCAACACATTCTGCTCTTGTAGCTGAGTGTGCATGCGTTGCTGGGCCAACATCTGATATTGTTGTATAGCCATCATCCCTTTCATGATCTCCAGAAGGGCTGGTGTGTCTACTTCTACAGGGGTAGGTGGAACTATTGGTGGTGTTGGAACCTCCGGATACTGCGATCCAGCTGTTGGTTCCACTATCAGCTCTTCTTGGATGGTCTCTTGAGGTAGCACTGGCCCTTGTTGCTGACCAACATAGTCATGTTGTTCATGCTGCCCTTGTTGTCCTTGTTGTTGCTATCCAGCTCTGACAGATGCGGACGAGGTGCCCCAAAGAAAAGGGACAAGAGAACAATGAAACGATCAGACAGGAAAGATCAATGAAGTCAAAGGATACCGGAATGTCAAGCTCGAGTCGAGAGTAACGAATCATGAGATCAAGAAGAAACATGTGTGATTGAGACATCCTATAAATTAAATACCCCACAATTTTGAAATAAGACCTGCATGGGCCACCACTAAAACCTTGTCACGCCCCAGAACCAGAATACCAGAGAGCGGAGGAATGACTCAGCCAGCTACGTATTACGGGTAGATGAATACCGTATAATATGATCAATGCTGTCTAAAAGACGAGAGGGTGCATACTACATGAAAGTCTCACTATTGTCACTCAACATCTATTGTCTCAATCATTCAAACAAGAAGCAATAGCAGAGAACATATAAGATAAAGCAGTAAGGCATCCCAAATGCTCAGTCAAAATGTTCTTGAGATCTGGCTTTACAAAATATAGCCAGATGATATAGCAAGATATACACAATTGTTATCAGCTGCAGTCTGACTTAGTTACAATTATGTAAATGTAAGTACAAGATAATCCGACTAACATGTCGGTGCCAAGTGGCAAAATGTAAAGTAAGTAGCAAACGAGCGGGGAAGCAAGAAATCCACTCGTGTCCTCCTGCGATCATCCCTCTAGTATTGACCATCTTGGAGGTAGAAGTAAGCTGAGTCCTCGAGAACTGGCTCCAAATCTGGCCATGCAAAACCAGAGAGGTTAGACCTCTAATAGCAAGTACCACAAGGAAGCACGGCATGAGAATTAAAACCAGTGATAAGAGTTAAGAATATAATAATAAGTCTTTGCTTGCTACTGGGATTCACACAACATCCTGACACTTCAAACCAACTTTCCAACCAAACAAGGACAGAAGTTGACCCGTCATGTCCTGACATTCTGATCATCTCAGTAGTTAACAGAGTAGGTACAGTACACAAACAAATCAATTTAAACGGCCATGCAACTACTACGACTTGCTACTGTAAGTTCCAAGTTGTCTTAGAAATATGCAATCAGGATTCCTCAGTTCTTACTATGTACAAGCAAGGCTAGTCTATCCAATAATCAATTGCGCCAATCATGAATTAGACGAGTCCCAGCGGGACGCCCGTCATCAATATACAATAAATAATATAAGCAGATACCGCTCCCTACCCGTGTGGCAAATTTGCAGTATCTGTGGGAACCAGCCGGCATGTCGGGGCACCAATTGTCCCAGTATGGCTGCCATGTAAGAACTCGGAAATCCATTCTCTCTCTATGCAGTCGTTATTTTATTTAACTTAATAGTCCCTATGTTGATTGAAATCCCATGCCGTGGATCATGGTCATTCAGAATGAGTTCTTTCGTACAAAGTACGATATGCACAACTCTACAACGATGCCCGTGCGGTTAGGTTGTAGGTCTTACATAGCGTAATACAACAATCAGACCTAGTCACGGAATAATCATGTCTTGACTGTAAAGTACACATGCTACTTCTTGTAAAAAATCAGTTGAAGTCTGCACGTGTCCATATGCCAATGTTCGGGATCGGCTAGTCGATTGCAATAGTTCATGTTAATATGAACGTGTCTCATTCAATTTCAATAAGACGACTAGCCAGTCTCTTTAGTTCCAACTAGGAACGCATGATCAATCATTCAGTCAAGGTAACAATCAATGTCAATTCGTGCCAAGGCATTACAGTCAAACTGGTATTTAATATGGTCGAGTCTATAACTCTCAGGATTAAGTTCCAGTCATTCTGGGCATCCATAAACCAATCGAGACACAGGGCACATTCCACATAATAATATGTATTAAAATATTAACATATCATGATTTTATCGAGTTCATGTAAAAAAGGCGTAAGGATAAATAAGAGATGCCATGTACGCCCAAGGAGTACGTTCAATAAAAATACGTCAAGCCAGAAGAGTACGCCCGATGAAATACGCATAAAGTAGATTTACGCGTGAAGGAATAAAGCTAATGCGTAAAGGAGTACGCTCAATAAAGGAATAAGTTGTGCGTAAAAACTCGTCTTACGCCAAACCAGAGGAGTACGCATAAAGAATAGAGTTACGCGTGGATGAATACGCGTAAAGTTACTCGTGAAATATTGCACGCGTAAAGAATAACATTATGCATGAAACATTGTACACGCGTAAACTTGTACGTGTAGAACAATATTATTACGCGTAAAGGAGTACGCATAAAAAGGGAATTCATTACGCGTAAAGGAAATAACGTTACGCCTGAACTTGTACACATAAAAAGAATTAAAATTTTATGCATGAATCTTGTATGCGTAAAGAGTCAAAGTTTACGCATGAATCTTGTATGCGTAAAGAGTCAAAGTTTACGCATGAATCTATACGCGTAAAGGAAATACGCCAAGCCAAAGTAGACTTGCGTAATCCAGATTCACGCTGACATGAATGATCGTGGGTGTAGAGCTCGATATTACTTTGGCACGTATAAACATGGGCGTAAGGCTAGATATTACGCGGGCACGTATGAACGTGGGCGTAGAGAACTTCCAGAACTCTAAATTCCATGAATCCCTCAATCCAAGCTGAAAATGGGACTTCCATGGAGCAAGATGAGTTACAACACAAATCTCAACAACCTGGAGCGATCAAAACTTAAAAATAAAGAATTTTGATAGATCAAAACCCCCAAAATCCGAAAATGGCAAATTCTAGATCTACAAAAATAAAACTTTCAAATGCAAAAATGTCAAGTTCTAATCTCTCTTAGAATCACGAGAGGAAGATATTTGAACCATAAAAATAGGTTCTCATGTGGAAGCAAGATGTACTTGCCTAAACCTCTTGGTAGGTGGAGAGAGTTATGAGGTAGAAGAAGAGTAAAAGAGAATGAGAATAATGAAGAGAGAGAAAGGGGTTGAGGCTTTAAATAGAGGCGATGGTAGGTTGGTCGGGTTCATGTTGAACCACCCAAATCCGAAAATAAACCAACCCAAGCCGAACCCAGAAGCAAAGCTAAAGAAGAAAATAAAATACAACAAAAATAATTAGCGTGAAATTAAAGAATTTAAATACAGAACAAATGCATGATAAATATTAAATAAATACATTCAAGTAGTACACGTATAAAAATACGTATTCTGGGAACGGGAAGTGACTGTCTCATCTGCTAGCCGTAGCACGAACACAATGCCTAAGTACTAGTGCCTTTCAGCTATGAACCAACCATTAGGATAGCAAAACTTGTTCATAGGAAGTTGGTGAAACGTGTTTCTATGAACCAACAACCTTTAATGTGAACAGAGTACTCGCATCCACATTGTAATTCTTAGTTCTTCACTGTTCTGCGGTTTTGTGCTTTGGCCCTGCGCTGATTCCTAGTTTTTCATGACTGTACTAGAGAGCCTGCCAGAAGCTCTTATAGGAACCGACCCAGTTCCTCACTCGTATAGGTAGATTTCCATCAAGTTTGTAATACAATTTAGACACACCACCTCAAGATTTGGGATACAGATTCTATTAAGAGCAAAGCTCAACCTTCTCACTGCAGTAGTTGTATTAATAAATAAAGTACTATCTCGTCATAAGAATGAAACATCTCAAATACAATAGTCGATAGTACCCAAAGACAACCAGTGACTTGTTCTTACCCCTATGAACCTAAGTCATGGGATCACCAATCAAATAGATAGGGTTACCATTACTCTTGTCTTCTGTTTTAGGCATAAGTTCCATTCCCCTCGACGTATCTTCCACTTGCCTCGTATTAAGTGGTTTTGTCAGAGGATCGGCCAAATTCAACTCTGACCTCACATAATCCAAGGATATAACTCTGTATTTTAACAGTTGTTTTACCACTGTATGTCTTAAACGTATATGTCTACTTTTTCCATTGTAAATTTTGCTCTTTACCATTGCGATAGCAGCCTGACAATCACAATGCATAGGCACAGGCGGAGGAGCATTTACACTAATGGGGAGATCCGCGAAGAGGTTTCTAAGCCACTCAGCCTCAGAACATGCCTTCTCTAAGGCGATTAGCTCGGACTCCATGGTTGAACGAGCTATACAAGTTTGCTTGGTAGATTTCCAAGACACTGCACCCTACCGAGGGTAAACACATAACCACTAGTGGATTTGATCTCATCTGAATCTGAGATCCAGTTAGCATCACAATAACTCTCTAGCACAGGTGGGGACCCTTTGAAAGATATCCCATGATTAATGGTACCTTTTAAATACTTGGCTAATCTCTCAATGGCAACCCAGTGTTCCTTACTAGGACTCTGGGTATATCTGCTCAGTCTGCCAACTGCATAAGCTATGTCAGGCCTCGTACAGTTCATCAAGTATATTAAGCTACCAATAATTTGGGCATATTCTTTCTGAGAGACACTATGTCCTTTGTTTTTCTTAAGATGGATATTAGCATCATATGGCGTCGACACCCTTTTACAGTCATAATATCCAAATCTTTTCAAAAGCTTCTTGACATAGTATTCTTGACACAATGTAAGACTATCTTTTGTCTTCACAATTTTAATACCTAAGATTACATCAGCTTCACCAAGATCTTTCATATCAAAGTTTGAAGCTAGAAATCTTTTGGTCTCATTTAGAATATCAAGGTTAGGTCCCAAAATAAGCATGTCATCCACATAGAGACAAAGCATAGTATAAGAATTACTAAAAGACTTATAGTATACACATTTGTCTGCATCATTGATCAGGTATCCATTAGACACCATCACAGAATTAAATTTCTCATGCCATTGTTTAGGTGTCTGTTTCAACCCATATAAAGATTTAACTAATTTGCATACTTTCTTCTCACTACCCGGTACAATAGTACCTTCTGGTTGTGACATATAAATCTCCTCTAAATCACCATTTAAGAAAGTATTTTTTGCATCCATTTGATGGATAATCAACTTGTGAACTGCCGCCAAGGCAATTAAGATTCTAATAGAAGATATTCGTGTCACAGGGGCGAAAGTGTCAAAATAGTCTATGTCTTTCTCCTGGAAGAATTCCTTCGCTACCAACCTAGCCTTGTATTTCTCAATAGAGCCATCTGCTCTTAGTTTATTCTTGAAGATCCATTTTCAACCTATAGCTCTAGCACCAGGAGATAAATCAACAAATTCCCAAGTATGATTAGACATAATTGAGGTTAACTCACTATTGATTGCTTCTGTCCAGAAATGTGCGTCTCTAGAATGCATAGCATTATCATAGGTTACCGGATCATCATCCACAAGAAACATGTGAAAATTATCACCAAAATTGGTGGATATCTTCGCTCTTTTACTCCTTAATTCAAATTCTGAATTTTTAGGAGTCTCAGAGATACGTTTAGTATGGTTAACAGTTCTTTCGAGACTAGTCTTCCAAGAAAAAATTATTTCGAAGAAATCATCATTTTTGGTTTCCAAAGTAGTATTGACAGTAACCTGGTAAGAGTCACTTTAACAACCAAAAATCTATAAGCAGTACTATTATTAGCAAAACCAATGAACGCATAATCAACAATTCTAGAACCTAATTTTGTCTTTTTAGGTCCTACTAACAGAACTTTGGCGAGGCACCCCCACATTCTGAAATATTTTAGGTTAGGCGTATAGCCGTTCCATAACTCATTAGGGTGTCTTGCCAGTTGCCTTATAAGGTATCCTGTTCTGAACAAAACAATCAGATAGGACGGCTCCCCCCCACAAGTTCAGGGGTGCACCTGAATTAACCAACATAGCATTCATCATCTCTTTCAAGGTTCTATTCTTTCTTTCAGCTACCCCATTCGATTCAGGTGAATATGGAGGGGTAGTCTCATGAATCATGCCATGTTGTTCACAATAATCAGCAAAGGGATTAGACTCATATTCACCTCCCCTATCCGGTCTAAGCCTTTTAATTTTTCCTATCTATTTGATTTTCAACTTCAGCTTTATATTTCAAAAACATCTCACCTGCTTCATGCTTGTTTTTAAGGAGATATACCTTCGTGTATCTAGAGTAATCATCTATAAAGGTAATATAATAATATTTTTCTCCTCTAGACATTAAGCTCCTAAATTCAGTAAGATCGGTATGAACTAAGGTAAGCAAATCAGTACTATTTCTAGAAATAATAGGTAAACAACCCTTTTTGATGGCTTTAACTTCAGCACATACTTCGCACTTATCATTCGTTGGTTTAGTGATGTTAGGTAATAAACCAATTTTTCTTATTTTCTTAATATAAGGTGTAGAAATATGTCCTAGTCTACCATGCCACAAATCAAAAGAGTCAACCATATAAACAGAAGAAGCAGAATTTTCATTAATAACAGTTTTGAGTACATTCAAAAGAAATAAACCCTAGTTACAATACTCTTTCATATGAACGTATCATTCTTAGAAAGTACTACCTTGTTGCATTCCATGTTCACTTTGATTCCAGCTTGAACCAAAAGTGACACAGAGATCAGATTGCAGCGAATGTCAGAAACATGCAGTACATTACCCAGTGAAAGGGTTTTTCCAGAAGTCAAGTTGAGAAGAACTGTGCCTTTTTCCAGGACGGGTACAAGCCTAGAGTCACCTATATGGACTCGTTCTTCTCCATCTTTCACTTGGGTGTACTCTGAAAAATAATTTAAGTCACCACAGATGTGACGGGTTGCTCCAGAATCAATAACCCAATCTTTTTTCTCAGCCACCATGTTCACAACAGAGACAACTGCAGCAAAGACATCATCCTTCACTATATTAGCTTTCGGAGTGACATCTTTGTTATCTCCATCCTTCTTGTGTCTGTATTGAAAAGCATGATGTCCAGGTTTTCCACAAACATAACAATATCCCTTATTCTTCTTAAAAGGATGAGAATTGTTAGTCTTCGGAGCAGAAGATTTCTTATCAATTTTCTTAGGATTTCTCCTAAACTGACTAAAACTAGAACTGAGATTACCTTCCACAATATTAGCCTTAGAGTCAAACTCCGTAGCTAATTTTGCGTCAAGTTTTCTGTTTTTCTCTTCAATTCAGACATGAATAATCACGTCTTCCAGACTCATCTGCCTCCTTTTGTGCTTCACTTTGTCCTTGTAGTCTTTCCATGATTCAGGTAATTTCTCAACCAAACAACCAGAGATGAAAGCGTCAGGGAGTTCAATATCCTTAGTTTTTAAATCATTTAGAAGAACTTGAAATTCAATGATTTGAGAAGAGATATCTTTAGAGTCAACAAACTGGAATTTTAGATAATTCCCAATAGCATACTTTTGAGTACCAGCATCTTCGATTATATACTTCTTATTCATATTTTCCCAGATATCGTAAGCCGATTTATGTGAATAGTATATATCGAAGATCTCATTCGACAGGGTATTCAGAATAGTGTAACGACATACCTTGTTTCCTTGCTGCCATTCAACGTGCAATCTTTTCAAAATCATCATAAGTGTTCGCAACATCTTCTATGTTAGTTGAATCGAACTCCATAGCCGTAGGTTTTGTCGGTTCAGGTTCAGTCAGGTAATTCGCATAGTTCAGCACGTCTAGGCTAAGATAGATTCTCTCCCTCTAGCGTTTGAAGTGGGTACCATTGAAAGCTTCAATCTTCGATACGTCAGGAAGCCTCGAACGAGATTGAACCAATCCAGCAGCGAGATCAGTATTATGAGAAGTCATCTTTTCTTGAGATTGATGGAGTAATAGCTTCGTAGAACACAAGTCAGAATCGTTGAGGCGTGTAGATCGCTGTCCTCAAGAAAAGATCGCCCCTATACGTTATTGTAAGGCTTAAACGGCGACTTTCCTCCAGGATACAACAACGAGTTACATATAGCAGTACCTATCCGCAACCTACTATCGAACAGCGAAGAAGACGAACGACAATGTTTCTGATCTCTCTCTTTGGGTTTTTTGATCTCAGCGGTGATATTTTTTCGGAGAAGAACGACTCCTAAATATAGAGTTGCAAAACTCTAAATCTGTTAGATCGTGAACCCAAATATCAGGAATAAGATCAGAAACGACGTGTTGAATGAGTAGTCGAGGTTTGTTAATGGGTCGCATAAATCGCGGGCTCACTACCAAGAGAAAGTCGTGTCCCGCCCACGTACGAGGCTTAACGGCCCGGATTTGTACCTCCCCTGCGCGTGCAAGGTGCCCGCACATGCGCATTAAGGTTTTCTGGAGCTTTTCACCAAACCGGATGCATTCTAGCTAAATGCCTCCCGGGTGCGCGAGCACCCTTCTTACTACCCACTCATCACAACCATGTAGAAGGTATGAACATATATAAACCCATTCACAAGTGTGGGTTCTAAGCAATGTGGGACTAAACAAAAGTCTCTTTCCTTCTGTCTATGGTGTATTTGAAATACTCAATGTGGAACTAAACAAGAGTTCCAACAACTTTAAAGTACAAATGCTACTTATTGTTCATAACTATATAGTACACTTAAAATGCTTCTATTTGTTTTCTCATCACTTTAAAATGCATTATAAATATATGAATGAACATTTTGTCACAAAATATTATGACGTTATTTTAAACACAAATTTACTAGTACAAATAAAAAAGTATAAATTTACCATCAAATATTTTTATCAACACAACATAAAAAACTATTTCACCCTAAAGTTGACCTCCAAATAACACTAAATCAAAAATTATTTAATAATATGGAAAGTAGATTACTTTTTGCATCGAAAATTATTTAAGTGTTAATTTTTAAGCCAAATGTCCATTTTGGGCCAGAAATAATTTGATAATTTGAATTTTTTGTATTTTTAGAACTAAAAAAGGGAAAGAAGAAGGAATTACAGTTGTTTGGACATATTTTTATAATAGTTAGATTTATTGAAGGTTACAATGGTCTTTTTTGTAGTTACATGCTAAGTGGTCAATTATAAGCTGAAGATTTGAGCTTACATTTTATCACTTAACTCTTATAAAATATATCACTATATAGTGATAAACACTTTAAAGTGTAAAAAATAAACACGTTAAGTTGGTGTGCTCACTTATTTGAGAGCATTGTAAAACATGATCAATAAAATCCATGAAGGGGCTCACATCCACCTATGGATTTTCGTAAAATAAAATGGGCAATTTGAGGACTTGAACAATGTTCCATATACTTACAAAACAAGCTATTAACTATCAGACAATCAACCTTTGGTGACAAGTGAAATTCAGTAAGAACTTTAATTTTTTGATATTCCTAAAATATGAGAAAATTTGGTACATCTATAGGAGCAAGTCATGACACTCCCCTTTAGTCCAGACGTGTGAGACTAAAGTGAGATATACAATAATAATTAACGAACAATTACATGATTACAAATCAACACTCTTACTCAAGTTGTTGCATAAATATTGCACATTTGCAACTCTAAGAGCTTAGATTTTTTTTTTGACTCGAGATGGAATGTCTACAACTTAGATCTTTTGTTTTACTTTTTCCTCCAATTTATACTTAATAAAGAATATGTAAATCTCAACATGCTTGGTTCTATAATGCTGAACAAGATTATGTGCGAGCAACTTTATTATCAAAATAACTGCATATGCTGTGTCTAATTCCCAAATCTAATAGAAGCTAAAGCCATAAAATATCACAATTCTCTAGTACCATACTTCTGTATTTGGCTTCTGCACTCGATCTTGCAACCATATTTCGCTACATGTCGGTCATGGTAGTCTCAACTTGGACAACGGGGACAACAAGTACAACATGGCCAACATAAGGGGCTGATGTTATCCTATCTATAAGAGTCTTGACACTTTCTATATATGACCAGAGTCTAGTAATAGCGGTAACAACAAGTGATAAGACTGAATCATGCACCTGAGGTGCAGAAAAAAGAAGCAGGCGGAGGAGGTGTGGAAAACAGTGACACCTATACTGCTAAGGAGCCATTATCATATATGCATCCGTCTTTTCCTTTCCCGCCAACGAAATTTATAGGTAGTTATCTTCAACGGGCTTAGACTGCTCGACACTCTCATTTGCCCTCTTGGGTGCCCCGAGAGGATATTTCAGTCCGTAGAGACTGGAACACAACTTGTACACCCACTTTTTTATATCCTAAGATGTTTACAAATAACCTATCTTTGGACTATTCTAAGTTTTTTCAACTATCCTAAGTTATGTTCAAATTAATATAGTATAACAAAAATGGAAATTGTTTAACAACTATAATACTTATAAATGTCTTGCTTGTCTTCTCGTCTACACATGTTCCGTCCTTCCTTTTCTGCGTGTGCTCGAAGACCTCGACACAATATATAAAGTACTATCGATGATTATATGATCCCTAGTAATTCATCAATGTGTAAATTTTTCATTATCTCCATAGTAGTTATACTTCATATATATATATATATATATATGTATATATATATATATATATATATATATATATATATATATATATATATATATATATATATATATAAAAGTTGATTATATGATCCCTACTGCTGTCGGTCTGTCTACTGCTGGTGCCGGTCCGTCTACTGTTGGTGCCGGTCCTTCTTCCATCGGGCGTCTTTCTTTTAACCCTGCTGTCCCTCTGGTACCGCCTCCTACTGTGATGACACTCCTTGACCTGATGTCGCCAGAGCAGCTATGCCAACTTCCAGACCATATCATCGACGGATTGCCGCCATACATGGTGGATGTGTATTTACGTCGGGCGCAGCAGGGAGTACCACCAGCGGACGATCGAACTCCTCCTCCTCCTTGATGTTGTTGGCCCATTCTATGGTCA
>JANAVB010027397.1:11819757-12078252 GCA_029216955.1 Iris pallida | reverse complement strand
TCATAAAAAGACGGTGTTCATGACGGACAGCAGCCAAGGGGGTTCCAGTGATCGCCAACGCATCGACACTCTGGAGGCCATACTGCTTGCCTTGGTCAAGTCTGTGGACGAGATCAAAGCGGGCCTTCCAACTCTGCAAGGAGGGACGCTGGCCAAACAAGCGCGGGTTCCGCGGTCAATACGACTTGAATTCAGCGGCACCGAATTCGGGCAACAATCCTCCTGAAGTAACGGCCCCCACTGCTGTGGATGAGGCCCGAGAAGAGAGAAGAGAGGTCCAGGAGCTCCGAGCCATGTTTCACGCTCGAAAAAACTCTCAAGACCTCAGAATACGGCAACCGTACCCTGCTGCCTGGAGGGATGTTCCATTCCTACCAAGATATAAGCCGTTTAATATCAATCCTTATGATGGCAAGACCTCCGCAAGTCGGTACATCACTTACTTGAGGTCACTACCGACCATCTGTCCCATGACGATGCCATCCTCACACGGTTCTTCATTGGGGCATTGGAAGGAGTCGCCTTCGACTGGTATCGTAACCTGCCAGACAACTGCATCCCTTCGCCGGCTTCAAGTGCATGTTCTTGAGAGATTCTACGAAGTAGGGCAGGACATCACAATGTTCGTCCAAGAAGAGAAAGCTGACGAGGAATTACATTGAGCGGTTTCGCCAAACCGCAATGAAGCTGCCGTCTGGAAATCCGGATTCCTCCTTGATTGAAATTTTCCAAAAGAGATTGCTCCCAACAATCAGTCTCTGGATGCGCAAAAGTCAATTCAAGGACTGGAAGACGTTCATCATTAGTGCCACAAGCACGAACGATTGAAGAAGGCTCGCCAATTGGGATTGCACATCTCGGACGGAGAGAACAAGGGCAAGCGTCCTAACACCAATAACGACAATGGGGTAGCCCTCCAATCGGAACAGCAGGGGTAAGCAGGCTATGGTGGCCGACACAACACAGAAACCTGAGCCAAAGCCGGCAGACAAACAATGGCTGCAAATCACTTACTCCTTCGAAGACGGTCACGTCAAGCCCATCTTAGACATGCTCATACAAGGAGACAGAATTCAGCTTCCTCCACCAAGACGGGAACCTCGGCTGACAGACATAGAGAACCCAAAGTACTACCATTACTACCGCTACGTCTACCATGCCACACACGACTGCTACCAGCTAAAACGGTACATCCAAAACCTCATCGATTCGAACGCTTTGGCTATCGATTTCGAAGAGGTAACCGTGGCAGCCAATATGTTATCGGTACAATTCGGCAGCTTCCCTCTAACGGAAACTCAAGACGGTGTGGTCCCCATCCCTCTGGCGTCCATGGAGATTGCTAATCTTCCACCTCCCCGAGATCAGGCTGCTGGTCTAGTACCCCTCACCACATCACGAGGGGAGGTCATGTGGGTCCATCCAGACTTGGTATCAGAAGTGACTCTTTCCATACCATCTTCATTTACAAGAAGAAGAGTGGGAAAGTCAGGTCCTGCCGCACAATCTCGGCAGATACCGAAGAAGCTACAGCCGTCGTCACTCGGTCTGGGGCACAATCCAACCTGTTGCTGACAACTCGGCTGAAGATCATCAGCCCGCTACAACCGACGCTCGGGACCGGCTCAGCCTCCGACGACCGACAAGCCTAGGCCGAAGGAGACTCGCTTTGACAAATCCCTCCGAAAAGAGGCACCGCAGGGGCTGGAGAAGCCCTACAACTTCGACATCTTGGCACGATTGGCTAACACACGACCAAGTTGTCATTATACGAGCTTCTGAGACTCTCAAAGGATGTTCGTGCGACTTTGAGCAATGCACTCCAAAATGTCGACGTATACCTGGCTCATGTCAACCTCACGGGAGAGAACCCGCCTGCAGATCTCTAAGACAGCGCTTGTACGGAAGCAATGCCCAACATTGTCTTCACTCCGTAGACATGCTCATCAAAACCAACCTGCACGATCGCCCGCTATACTACACTGGATACATCGACGACGTAAAGGTGATCGGATGCACATTGATCCTGGCTTCCATAAGCATTATTCCGAAGGGTCTGCTACATCTCCACATCCCAATGCATCGCCTGACGCCTACAAGCTCCGCCATCAGCGGTTTCAATTCGGGCAGGAGCTATCCTATTGGAAAGATTCGTCTGAAGTGTCAGATTGGCGATCTAATCAGAAGTCACCTACTACGTCATAGATGCAGACACTTCTTACAACATCCTCTTGGGGTGCCCGTGGATACACGATTATATGATCGTGCCTTCCATGCTGCACCAGTGCTTCAAATATGTCGATAAACACGGCTTCGTGAGGATGGAATTTGCCGACATCGATCCCTTCAAAGGGGTCGAATCCTACTACTCAAACTCCTGCCTATAAAAAGTCGAAGAGGCACCTTGATGAAGGAGATGTGCAAGCTCGTACCGAGACAGCCACAGGATCAGAAGAACCTCTGACGATCTACCTCCAAGCTCGCAAACCTGGCAAGTCCATACCCCTTACAGCCACTCTGCGTAAGGACGCAATCAGCCTCTCGGCATAAAAGAGCAAAAGATAATCGGCTGCCAAGGTCTGGCCAAGTGCCAAGACCCAACAGAGCCACTGACAATCAGGCTGCCGAGAGTCGGCCAGCCGCAAACGGAGAAGCTCAATCCCTCCGACAAGCCAATGGCGATACGCCTTCCCAAGAAGGGTCTTCACCCCGATGCAAGGCCTGGAACTTCCACGAACCAACCACTCCCTGCCCAGCATCGAGCACCAGACTGGGGGCCGCTAGTCTGCCGACAACTCCACGCTCTGCTCCACCAGCTGAACCCTAGACGATCAAGCTGCCCAGGTCGTCCTCTCAGTCTTTATTTATACAGGGGGTAGCCGAAGAGGAACCGAAGCTAGCCAAGTATGTGGCTGCCCACACTGATGTTCCCTCCGCAGATGATGTAATCCCGCTAGAAAAGATACCTTACTTCATCAATAAAGGGCTATCTTTGAACTACTCGAGCTTAATAAGCTTTGTACAATGTATGCTATGGAACACGGTATAGGCACTACCTACACACACAGGTGACAAATGTGTATACCGCAAACCAGCTTACTACAGTAGAAGACGCTTATCGCATAATCGAGGGAGGGGACCATCCAATCATCTTCGATCGGAAGGACGATCCGCAGCCCTTCACCATAGAAGAAGTCGACCTAAATCAGATGCCGGAAGACTACCTCTGTATCTTTATAGCCCCTAATCCAAATATCTTATGCAAAAAAGGGTATGATCTGGCAACTATACCAGGCTTGAACTACGGCACTGGGCGACAACTACCTTTGAAACCACCGGTCCCGGCTGGCAAACCATGGGACTACTATAGCAAAACTCGATGTGGATTAGGGTATATACACCCACAACGACCCCTGAAAGTTCAGATAAAAAATGTGACTGGCATTCACATTCAACCGAGTCACCAACTTCTGACTCGGATACAGCATCGGAGACGTATTCAGACAAGTCCTGTCAGTCAACATGGCATTCGCCGACGCTTATAAGAAGATAAAGATTCTGGAAATCCTCGAGTTAGAACCGTGGGCCCAACAGTTGGATGCACAATGGGAAAAATATCGAACAGAGAGAACCGCCTACTGAAGATGAAGTTATACAGGTCGACCTCGGCAGCAAATCTTCTCCGAAACCAATCTTCGTCAGTAAAAGCCTAACAGACGAAGAGCGAAAATCGCTGCTGGAACTTGTCAAGGAATATATTGATGTGTTCGCCTGGAGCTATGAAGACATGCCGGGGTTAAATCCCGATATTGCTCTTCACAAACTCAACATTCGACCGGATGCAAAGTCAGTCAAGCAACAACAACGACGCTTCCGCCCGGGCATCATGGATGCGATCGAGGCCGAGGTCAACAAACTGATAGCCAGCGGCTTCATTCGTGAGGAGCAACATCCTGACTGGGTCGCCAACATAGTACCCGTCCTCAAGAAAATGGAAAGATTCGAATCTGCATCGACTTTCGCAATCTGAACGAGGCATGCCCTAAAGATGAATTCCCCCTCCCTATCACAGACATCATGATCGACAACACGTGCGGCTTGGAACGTATGTCATTCATGGATGGCTTCTCGGGGTACAACCAAATCAAGATGTCTCCTGACGACGAAAGCATACATCATTCCGAACACCGATTGGCACATACTGCTACACAGTCATACCTTTCGGTTTAAAGAATGTCGGCCACATATCAAAGAGCATGAGCATCATCTTCAGAGACCACTTACGTAAGACGATGGAGTGCTATGTTGATGACATCATGTCAAGAGTCGCTGTAAGGGAGACCATCTGCAGGATCTGAGGACGGTATTCGACCTGATGCGAGCGCACAATCTGAAGATGAATCCCACAAAATCCTTCCTGGGCGTATCCAGCGGGAAGTTCTTGGGCTTCATCATCACCGCCCAGGGTATCCATGTAGACCCTGAGAAGACATAGGCAATTATGGAGATGGGTCCCCGAAATCTCTGCAAACTCAGAGGCCTTCAAGGAAGGCTAGCTTACATCAGAGGTTATTTCTAACCTCTCCGGGCGATGTCGACCATTCACCCATCTCATGAAGAAAGGCGTCTCATTCGTATGGGACGAAGAATGTCAGCGGGCCTTCGACAGCATCAAAGAATATTTGTCGAACCCTCCAGTCTGGTGGCCCGGTTGCTGGAAAACCATTCCTGCTCTACGTATGAGCAATGAAACATTCCCTCGGGGCTCTGCTAGCACAAAACAAATGCAGGCCATGAGCAAGCCATATATTACTTCAGCCGAATGATGATTGGGCCAGAGCACCGATAACCGCTGTGGAGAAGGAATGCCTCGCCTGGTGTTCGCCATTCAGAAGACGCGGCACTATGTCACTGGACAAACAATACATGTGATCTCACGAGTCAACCCTTCAGGGTCCTCATGACTAAACCAGGGGCACTCAGCTATCGCCTCGCTACATGGCAATATTGCTATCCCCTATCATATGATTCGTCCCACAAAAGGCGATCAAAGGTCAAGCCCTGGCAGACTTTTTGGCAGCCCACCCGGGCTCGGAGTCGTCCAGATATATAAGAAATCCCAGATGAGGTCGCCGATTCGTAATACAACCTCTCACGATGATATATGGCGAATGTTCTTCGACGGTGCTTCAAAACTGGACCCAAGGGCAACATCGTCGTCGGAGTCGGGGTGGTGCTGGTTTCTTCTTCCGGATTGGTGATCAATCGCGCTTACTCTCTCACAGAACCCTGCTCTAACAATGTGGCTGAGTACAACGCTCTGGTCATTGGCCTCCAACTTGCAAGAGAGCTTGGGGTAGAATATCTTGAAGCATACGACGATTCTCAGTTAATCGTCAATCAGATCCGAGGTTCATACGAGGTCGCCATGAAGACATGATCCCTATCACCAAATAGCGATCGACATCATCTCGTCATTCGAGGGGTTCTTCATCGAGCATGTTTCCAGACTCCAAATATCGAAGACGATGCCTTAGCAGGCCTGGGCTTCCCTAGCAGTGCCAAATCATACTCATCAATCGGTGGATGTGATAGGCCACGAACTGGTCTGCCCCAAGAACAACGTTCAATTCGTGGTGAGTTATTGCCTAGATAATCGACGATGTCCCAGATTGGAGACAACCATTCATTGACTTCATCGTCTACGACACTGCCCGAGAACCCAAAGGAAGCCACCTCCATCAGACGGTGTTCTCTCAGATTCTTCTACGATACAGAGACAAAAATGCTGTATCGCCGATCCTATGATGGATTGTTGCTTCGGTGTCTGTCAAACAGAAGCCAAAGAAGCCGTACGAGAAGCTCATGACGATGTCTGTGGGCCCATCAGCCTGGCCCTAAATTGCAAGACCGTCTTCGCCGAATGGGCTACTACTGGCCCAATGGTAGCAGATACAATAGACTATGCGAAAAAGTGCAAAGCCTGCCAAGTCCACGCGGACTTCATTCACCAACCATCCGAATTTCTACATCCGACAGTGGCTCCTGGCCGTTCGAAGCATGGGGAATGGATATCATCGGTCCGATTACCATCTTTCTCCCGAGGGCGTCGCTTCATACTCGCAATCACAGATTACTTCTCCAAATGGACGGAAGCTATCCCGCTTGCAGAAGTAAAACTTCAAACGTGATCAGCTTCCTTAAGCATCACGTCATCTATCGCTTTGGACTGCCCCGGAGGATCATCCACGATAATGGACCGCAGTTTGCAAGCCATGCCTTCTATCGGTTCTACGATAAGCACCGCATCTAGAATATTGCTTCGACGCCATACAATCCAGCAGCGAATGGGTTAGCAGAAGCATTCAACAAAACCATCATCAAGTTACTCAAGAAGTTGTCGTCCAATAAACGCGACTGGAACGAGAAGCTTGGTGAATGCTTATGGACGTACCGTACCACAGTCCGAACGGCCACAGAGAACATACCATTCTTCCTGGTGTACAGGAGTGAGGCAGTTCTCCGTTGGAGGCTCAAATACCCTCGCTCGTATCGTGCTCACTTATCAATTGACGACGGATGATAACTACCGTCGCCGATTACAAGAGTTAGAGGCCTTAGATGAAAAGTGCCTCCTGGCTCAGCAAAGATCGAGCTATACCAAGCACGCATCTCTGGAGCCTTCAACAAGAAGGTTAAAATCAGAACATTCCAAGTGGGCGATCTCGTTCTGGCAGTCCTGAGGCGATGGTCATGACTCACAAGACCACCGCAAGTTCCAGCCAAAATGGAAGGTCTATTTATCATCGAGGCTGTATTCTCCAACGGTTCTTATCACCTCACAAAAAAAATAGAGACTTGCTCATGTTTCCCGTCAACGCAAGTTCCTGAAGAAATATTATGTCTAAACGGCATTTTCCAGATCATTGAGTCATGTACCCGCTGTGCCGCTGAACTCACTTTCACAGTATCCCAGATTATTGAGTCATGTACCCTCTGGTGCCGCTGAACTCACAACCACAAAATTCTAGATTATCGAGTCATGTACCCGCTGGTGCCGCTGAACTTACAACCACAAAATTCAGATTATCGAGTCATGTACCCGCTGGTGCCGCTGAACTCACAACCACAAAATTCCAGATTATCGAGTCATGTACCGCTGGTGCCGTTCAACTCACAACCACTCATTCAGATTATCGAGTCATGTCCGCTGGTGCCGCTGAACTTACATCCACAATATTCCAGATTATCGAGTCATGTACCCACTGGTGCCGCTGAACTCATTTTACAACATTCCAGATTATCGAGTCATATACCCGCAGGTGCCTCTGAACTCATATTCGGTCACTCTTTCAGATAGTAAGTCATGTATGACCATACCTTTGAACTTTTTTCCTGGAAGAGATCCTCCCTCATGATCCACTACCCGCACTCCCAGTGCACAAAAAGGGTAACTGATCCACAAATTTCCAACGGCCATGTCCTCATTACCTCTGAGTCGTTTTACTTCCGCCAAAACAAATCACCCCTTTACATAGAACTTCCATGTCCTATTACCTCTGAGTCGTTCTATGTACCCTCCTTCATTCAGCCCACTCCTGCCATGTCCTTATTACCTCTGAGTGGGAAGGCTCCGTCGAAGAAACCTTCATGCTTGCCATGTCCTATTACCTCTGAGTAAGTATGATGATTCCCTTTCGACTTATTATCTGTACCCACAACCGGAGTATGCCAAGGATAATAGGTCCATAAATATTTTCTGCTGAGTCCGTCCCTGCCAGTCCTATTACCTCTGAGCAGGAAGACTCCACGTTAAAACCTCCGTACTTACCATGTCCTCATGACCTCTGAGCAAGTATGTTGGTTCCCTCTCGTCTTATTATCCGTACCCTGAACCAGGGTACGCCAAGGGTAATAGGCCCACAAATGTCCTATTGACCATAAATATCCTCCGTTGAGTCCACTCTGCCATGTTCTCATTACCTCTGAGTAGAAAGACTCACGGTAAAACCCTCATACTTGCCATGTCCTCATTACCTCTGAGTAAGTATGTTGGTTCCCCTTCATCCTATTATCCGTATCCTAAGTCGGGGTACGCCAAGGATAATAGGCCCACAAATGTCCTTTGCTAAGTCCCTTGGTACAGGCCCACCATTCCTCATCATGTCCCGGGAGCCCAGCTGCTCATGGCACTCTATCCCCGATACTTGGAACGTCACAACAACATTACCGTGGAGCTGTTCTAGGTATCCCCAATCAAACTTGTTATCCGTACCTAAAACCAAGGTATGCCAGGGGTAACAGGTCCACAAACAAGTCCCCCATGCGGGGAAACATCACCACAATACTACAGGCACAAACGAGCAATACAAATGAAGGGTATAATGGAAAGTACTCTTTATTTGAAAGACGAAAAAAGCATTACATGTTTTGGACCACGTCCCTCTCAAAGAGAAAAGAAAAGGGAAAACAGGAACAAAACCAAAAAAGCCGACTATAGTTCGGCATTACACAACTCCAAAAGGCGGTTTCTCACCAAGGTAGTCCCTCGCTCAAGCCGCTGCCTAACTCGGCGCTCGGCGCCTGGGACAACTGCTCCACATCATTCAAGTACATATATGCCTGCCAATATTTTCCATCTTCTTCAAAGCAAGTTCCAGATTGGCAGAAGCTCTACTAAATTTGTCAGCCTCCTGAATAGCAAATCCTTTCTAGTACGAGCAGCTTCGAGTTCGGACTCCAAGAAGGCCAGCTTTCTTTGGAGCTCGAGAATCTGCTCCGGGTGTCAGCTACCCCGCGGAGGCAGTCGCTTCCCTAGCCGCTCAATCTTCAGAGCGACGGCTCCATTGATCGTACAACTCAGTCAGATCCCGGCGATCCTTCAATATAGCTGGCTTGAGCGTTCCCGAGCAATCCTCACCTTCTCTACCGCAGTTGTGAGAAAGTACGCTCTTGATCTATTCCACTGATAGATCAGCCTGTCGTAGTACACGAAACTGGGCCACAAGACGATCGACCTCTAACAGCTTAGGCTCCAGAAGCGCCGCTAGTCCCGCCCCACCGGGAAGTGTTCTAAGGATATTAATTTGGCACTGGCGCATTGACGGGCCATAGCAAAGGGAGTCCCCCTCTCCACAGCTGTCTCGATCCCCCTCTTCAGGTGGCGGTGGAAACTGTCGACCACATCCTGGGATACTTCATCCAAAACTTCGTAGAGGACGGCGTCAAAGGGAGTGTGGCAGGCAGTACCGAAGGAGTAGCCTCAGAACTTGCCGTCCCTGCAACTAGGGAAACAATTCTGTGCGAAAGGGACATGGATGGCAGCTAGCCTCTTCCGCCCCGAAGAGCCTGGATACTTGGTAGAGCGAAATTAACTCCCAAAACCCTATTCGCAGAGGAGGGCGCGAAAGCGTCGTCCCTTGCTGTCTTATCACCAAGGCTCCCGAACTTGACCCAGCTGGAGGCCCCTCAGTATGGGTTGGAAAAGAAGGAGGCACACGTGCTTCCATCAGATTCCCCCGGTAGAGCCGCCCTGGTAATGTCATCACCGACAATAAAGGGGTGGGACCTGCACGTCCAAAGCAATCATTAATCCACGAAGGACAGGATGATAGAGCAAATAGGCCTCCTCACAAGTTAAGAAGCTGGTTTATCTTACCAGGGGAAGAGCTCGGAGGCTGCAGCTCGTTCGAAGCTGGCATAGTCTCCCCACCCGCAACTTTAACTCAAATTCAACTGGTTTCTCTGCCCCAGCCACCCCTGAAGGGGAGCCAGCCAGGTCAGTGTCATCCAGTTGAAATTCAGCTGTCTCTGGGACAGGGGCAGTAGAGGCCCCGTCCCCATGAGTTGAGGTCTCAGTAAGGTGAGACCCGACCCTCCGGAAGAGCCCCAGCGGAAGTGATGGCGGTGCACATATCATTGATCAAAGTGGACAAGGCTGGATCGACTTCAGTAGTCGAGTCCCGAGAAGCAGACTCCCCGGACGCCTACAAAGAGCAAAAAAAATGATTAGGCCATAACTTAGAAAAAGAAGGAAAAAGCAGTTGAAATTTAATCACCTCAAAACAGCGTCAACATCAATAAATAGCCTGCGACGTCTTACCGCAGCCCGCTTTGTGGAGTAGGTCCTGCCATCGTCAGTGGACAGACGCCTGCCTCGTTGGCACGAAGCACCAGGCACAACATGTGGATGATCCTCCACCTCTTCGTCCGGCACAGTAGGAGGCTGGTCCCCCACCTCCTCGTCCGAAGAATACGACGAGTCATCGGCCTGCTCGTCATCCTCTTCGTCCGCCGCAGTGGACTCCGAGTCTGGCACAGGAACCCGATTCGCCCCTCTCTTTCTCTTCCTGGAACCCTCGGGCTTTTCTGCCAAGCCGGTCCCGACAATGAAGCTGGTATTCATGTCAAAGTTCACGGGAGATTTGCTCGCCGCAACATGATAAAGAGCCGCCATGTATAGAATGTCCCCTTATGTATTAGCGTCAGGGACTGAGAAGCTAGCCCGGGTATGAACAGCATATAATAATGCCACGCCCGGATACCGTCAAGGACACTGCCCTCGAAGCCCAGGCAAGTACTGGGGCAGTCAAGGAACAGCTGACTATACCGAATTGACGAGAAAACCTGCAGGCAAATAAGGCTCCAAGTATACGTTATTTCGGTAACGATATACTAGGTGCGCGGGGCAAATGTTGCGCAGCCATAGAAGCATCTTCTCAGATAAGAGCTGGGGAGGTTCGATGCCATCAATGTACCCCCCTCACTTCTCTAGGGAAAACTGAGGAAGAGACACAAAGAAGTCGGGCCCGTCAACTCTCGCCAACGCCCTCCGACAAGCCGGCATGGTGATACTCCCAAGATTGATGCAGTATCGAAAAAGGAAGGCATCATCAGCGGTGACATCATCTTCTGTCCCGGGCCTCATTAATGACCGATAATGCATCAATAACCACCCCATGAGGTAGTGGTATGGTAGCTCTATCCGCTCAAAGTCCAGCGTCGTCTCGCAAGCAATGACTTTAGACGAAAAGGCACGGAGGCCGTGGTGTATGCTACACCATAGCCGGAAGAAGGGCCAGTCTTACTTTGAAGACCAGCTTCACAGGGAGAGTGAAGTGGCGGCAGATCCTTTCAGTAGAACCTGCCCCTCCCGAGACTACGTAATTTCGTAGCCATACCATCAAGAACCCGGCCAAGATTGCTTTCTCGGACATCTGTCGGGTATCGTAGTAGAAATAACTGAAGGAGTCAGTACGGCTCCCAAATCTATCGCGGGTGGACCTCGACCTTTTTGCATTCAACATCAGGTCCTTTACCTCCGTTGGGGTTTGAGGACCCTGAGAAGAAACCCGGCCGGAAGAACGTAATTTGAAAAGATATACGACCCAGGCCGTAGTATGAGGGGCGTTCCCTTCTGAACTATTATTCTTCTTGATAGCAGTCTGGTGACAGATGCTATGGTGGCACAGCAGCTCCCGGTACACAGCGACGAAACCAGGAAATCGTCGATCCAGATTATCGAATTCCTCATTCGTCGGGGTGTATACTTCGAAGGCCTCGCCTCCCCACGGCAGCTTAGAAACAGCATGCATTTCATGGAGAGCAAGTCCCAACTCTCCCCCGGGCGAAGAAAGTCCCCGTACGCCGGCTATACATCTCCAAAAGGGCCATGAACAGCGGCTTGTTAGTAGGCAATCCGTAACAGGTGCCCCGAATGGCGTAGTAAAGGTCAATCTCCGAAGGAGTTCCTCGTAGTTCCTCAGGATCCATGAGGAAAGATTGGCCCATGTGGGAATGGGGTTTATCTAATTCAGCAGCGATAACCTGCCCACATGATAGGACCCCTTGCGAGCGAGCTGATTCAGGAAGGTATCAGCTCGGGTAAAAGTGAAGTTAGGACCAGACACATTTATAAAAGTTCCAAGAATCAGCCCCATCACAGTCCGGCTGACTGACTCCCTACTTGCACATGCTGACCTAATCATATTATAGTGGATGTTGCCCACGAACATCCCCTGTTGGGTTGGAGTTAGAGAGCCCACCATTTTCTGGCTCAACGGCACCATATTAAACCACGAGAGGGAAAAATGCCGCTCCATCTCGGGAACATGGATATCCACCCCGTCCACAGTGAAGTCTCAGTTCTCAGAAACGTCCAACATTGGGAATTCTTTATGGATAAAGCATCTCCAAAGAGAAAAGCTGGTTTCAGATATTCTCCGTCCAGTTTTCGAATTCATCATGGTGCAAAGAAAATGGAAAGGCTGGTTGTTGATAGCAGCCACCCTCTCCAAAGGCTCATTAGGGGAAGTTGATCTGTCATATGTCGAATTAGGCCGTCAAGCCGCACACCCACGGCAAACTGAGCTGAACCCACCAGAAGCTCTCCGGCCGGGTTGGTTGGGAGGTTCACTAGAAAAGGACAAAAGAAACAGGATTAGAAGATAGGTTAAAACAAAACCACTTAAAGTTTCTCAAAAAAGAAGTTTCTATGAGCCTATGCGGCTCAGATCGACGAAGCCTTATGCGGCCCAATTCAGCTGGGTTTCATGCGATACGGTTTTAATAGAGCCTATGCGGCTCGGGTCAACACAGCTTCATGCGGCCCAATTCAGTAGCTTATGCGGCTCTGATTAAAACTTATGCGGTTCTATCTCGCAGAGGAGTTTATGCGGCGCGACTCAGCAAAATTCTATGCGGGCCAGTTTGTCAGGAATATATGCGGTTCCGCTCAAAGGAGGTTCCATGCGGTTCAAACCCAGAGGCACTCCTGCGGCTCAAATCTTTCTCATGCGGCTCAAAACATAGGGTATCCCCTATGCGGCTCGAATATGAGAGGGTTATACGGCCCATACAACATATGCGGCTCCATCATGGTCGAGCTTGGGCGGTTCAATGAAAATGAAGGATGAAGACTTGTGCATATGTTATGCAACAGAGCCATGGGTCCTTGGGGGTTCCAAGTATTCAAATCAATTTCTTACCCTTGAAAGCAGGGCGGACATCAGGGCGCACTTCGGGCGCGGCGGCCGACGAGGAGGCCACTTTCTTGCCCTTTGCAGCAGAGGAGGCGACCTTGGAAGACTTGGGGGCCATTTTCGACGGTCTGAGAAAAGAAAGTAGAGATTGAAGAGTTGGAGACGAAAGAGAAAGTAAAGAAATCTCTCTTACTGAATTCGTCCCTATTTATAAACAAAAGCAGGGCGTTTCGATTCTCGTGTAACACAAAAACCGACCCTTCGGTTATCGAGGCGAGCTGCCTAAAATGAAGGCCAAACTCCTAGGATCCTCCTCCGAAAAGTAGCCTTAAAACTGAACAGATCAATAGCATTTAATGCAAAAGATCTTCGCACGTGGCAGAATGACGTGGCGAGGAGCTCATGCGGCCCGAAAGTCCCTGCGGCTGATTGACTCAATGCGGCTGAAACATCCATGCGGCCGAGTCATTCATGCGGCTGAATCATCCATGCGGTCGAGACATCCATGCGGCTGAGACATCCATGCGGCCGAGACATCATATGTGGCCAGAAGAGTTTATACATGGCCATGCTTCTTATTCAAAGTATTTCAATTTTGTAAATTGAAAACTTTGAAGGGGGTCTTGTAGAAGCATGGAAAAGAATAAAGAAAGATCCATACGGCCAGAGAGCCCCATGCAGCTTAAAGAATTCATGCGGCTCAAGGATCCATGCGGATCAAGGATCTATGCGGCTCAAAAAAGTCCTATGCGGCTCAAAGAGGAGCCACATGGCCTGCAAACAAGCTCTTCCGTTTGTCCTTTACTGCATTAAATGCCTTGACGGCTGACAGCTCTGACAAGGTGACATTTCTGACACAAAGATATCATTATGACTCCTTCATAATGACGGACTCCTTGGAAAGTGAAGAAAATCTCTGACACGATCCCCCGAGAGTCAAAAACTGTCATACGGCCTTGACACGTAGACAGTCGTATGCGGCCCGAGCGAAGACTCCCCCATACGGCCCAAGCGGAGGCTCCCCCATGCGGCTCACGAAGATTAGCCTCATACGGTTCACAAAGACTAGCCCCATGCGGCTCACGAAGATTAGCCTCATGCGGCTCACGAAGACTAGCTCCATGCGGCTCACAAAGACCATCCCATGCGGCTTACGAGGACTACCTCCATGCGGTTCACTCATGCGGTCATCCACACTCATGCGGCTCAAATCATTACCATGCGGTTCAAATAGTCAGGGAGCCACTCTCAGGCAGCCTGGACACGTGGCCAGCCCTATGCAGCCCAATAAGGAGCAACTCTCCTGTGGCTCAGATTTTGCTGTTATGACACGTGGCATTATAGCAGGGCACGTGGCATCAGATTGATCGAAATCCTCAACAAATCCTAATAAAATATTGGGATCAAATCAGATCATTTGCAAATAAGCCAATTAAAGATACGTGTCGAGGAATCCGAGGTTAGCATGACAAATTAGGAGGATTTATGTCAATCAGCATTAATTACCCACAAAAAATTTGATGCAATCATTTATTGCTCAAATCTCGATGAACGGCCCAGATCCAGTGATCCTTGGCTGCCGACTTTCAAGAATAGACAATCATTGTAAACCCTAATGAGGCCCCCACTCTTATAAATAGCAGGGTGCCATTCCCTTGAGAAGATAGACAGACATATACGGAGAGATATAGAGACATACACAGAGACAGAGAGAGACATAGAGAGCCAGAGAACCTGAAGAGAGAGCATTTCTTCATCAACGCCCAACAGTTCTTCTACAAGCCAAGGCTGCACCCGATCGTTCAAGGAGTAAGGCAAAGCTGTGTCGCTTTCCCGAGCCTCTACCGTCACCCCCAAGAATCTAAAATAAACAATTGTACTTAGATTGCTGTACCTAGGTTTTCGTCCCTAGGCTTTCTTTGTACAAGCGAGTTTGTATTGTGAAGTAAAAGTCCAGTCCTCCGATAATTGTTCTGTTCTTTTATATTTCATGGCAAACAGGGCATATTAACCTAAGAAGGATTCAAAGACTGGTTGAAGATGGACCTTTGAGTTCATTAAAAGTGGAGGCACTACCAGTCTGTGAATCCTGCTTGGAAGGCAAAATGACCAAAAGGCCTTTTACGACAAAGGGGTATAGGGCCAAAGATGTGTTGGAATTGGTATTCTAATTTGTGTGGACCCATGACTATCCAAGCTAGAGGTGGCTTTGAATATTTTGTCACATTTATTGATGATTATTCAAGGTATGGTATTATTTGATGCGCCGTAAGTCTGAGTGCTTTGAGAAATTCAAAGAGTACAAGGCTGAAACGGAAAAACGTCATAGAAAATGTATCAAGTCATTACGATCAGATCGTGGTGGCGAGTACCTCTTTGGAGAGTTTAGAGATTATTTATCAGAGGCTGGGATTGCATCCCATTTGACTGCACCTGGAACGCCCCAGCAGAATGGTGTAGCCGAAAGAAGGAATAGAACTCTTATGGAGATGGTTAGAACAATGATGAGTTATTCGGATTTGCCAGATTCGTTTTGGGGATATGCCTTAGAGACTGCAGCTTATATTTTGAACTTGGTTCCTTCTAAGTCAGTACCTCTTACTCCATAGAGCTGTGGATTGGGCGTAAGCCTAGTCTGAAACATGTTCGCATTTGGGGTAGTCCAGCACATGTGCTGAATGGGAAAGCAGATAAGTTGGAATCTCGTATAGAAGTACGCTTGTTTGTAGGCTATCCAAGAGGAATGAAAAGAGGTTTTTTATAGTCTAGGATCAGAAGGTCATTATTAGCACCAATGCCCGATTCTTAGAGGAAGACTAAGTGATGAACCATAAACCCACAAGTAGAGTTGTTTTAGAAGAACTGAGATGTGAGACACCAAGTACTTCAGTACCAACAGTACAAGAGGATGAACCACAAATAACTGCACAACGTGTCACAAATGTTACACCACAACCGATAGTGCCTCGTCGTAGTGGGAGGGTTATGATACAACCTGATAGATATATTTATTGGGAGAGTCGTTAGACTTCGTCCCTGAGGAACAAGATTATGATCCCTATACCTACAATGAAACACTCCAAGATAAAGATGCAGAGTCTTGGCAAAAAGCAATGATATCTGAAATAGAATCTATGGATTCTAATCAGGTCTGGGAGCTTGTAGAACCACCCGTTTGTAAAAGCCATTGGATGCAAGTGGGTCTATAAGAGAAAAAGATGATCATATGGTAAGGTTGAAACCTTTAAAGCTCAGCTTATAGCAAAAGGTTTTACTCAAAAGAGGGAATCGATTATGAGAAAATCTTTTCTCCTGTAGCCATGCTTAAGTCTATCCGGATTCTTTTATCTATTACAGCTCATCTCGATTATGAGATTCGGCAAATGGATGTCAAGACAGCTTTCCTTAATGGAAGTCTTGAGGAAGACATCTATATGAAGCAACCAGACGGGTTCATTGAAAAGGGCTAGGAGCATCTTGTTTGTAAGCTCAAGAAGTCCATTTATGGACTTAAGCAAGCTTCCAGATCTTGGAACATATGTTTTGATCAGGTGATAAAATCCTGTGGATTTGATCAATGTCAGGATGAATCATGTGTATACAGAAAGTATGACAAAAATGTGGTGGTGTTCCTAGTACTTTATGTGGATGACATCTTGCTCATTGGAAACAATGTGAATGTGTTATCTGATGTAAGGGTATGGTTATCCAAACAGTTTGATATGAAGGACTTAGGAGAAGTAGGTCACATCTTTGGGATCAAAGTTCTACGAGATCGCAAGAAAAGGATGTTTGGCTTATCCCAAGCTTCCTATATCGATACTGTACTAACTCATTTTAGTATACAAAATTCTAAGAAAGTTTCTTACCTTTTAGACATGGAATTGCTCTATCAAAGGAGCAGTGTCCGAGGACACCTAAAGAGATAGAGAATATGAAGGCAGTTACTTATGCTTCAGCAGTAGGAAGCTTAATGTATGCAATGCTATGTATGAGACCCCATCTGCTTTACCGTAGGCATAGTCAGCAGATATCAGTCTAACCCAGGACAAGAGCATTGGACTGTCGTAAAGCATATTTTAAAGTACCTGAAAAGGACTAAAGAGTATATGCTAGTTTACCAGGCAGATAGTTTAGTTTCCTTGGGGTATACAGACTCAGATTTTCAGTCAGATAGGGATTCCAGAAAATCTACCTCAGGTTATGTGTTTACTTTGGGAGGTGAAGCCATTGTGTGGAGGAGTATCAAGCAAAAATGTATTGCTGATTCTACCATGGAAGCCGAATATGTAGCAGCCTCTGAGGCAGCCAAAGAAGCGGTTTGGCTCAGAAACTTTCTGTTGGACTTGGATGTGGTACCTAGTTTGCCAAAGTCTATTATACTTTATTGTGATAATAGTGGTACAGTTGCAAACTCGAAGGAACCACGAGCCCATAAGATAGACAAACACTTTGAGCGCAAGTACCACCTGATACGAGATTTCGTAAAGAAAGGAAAAGTTGATGTGATTAAGATAGCATCAGCTGACAACCTAGCTGATCCCTTTACAAAGAGCTTACCAGCTAAGGCTTTTGATAGTCATGTTGAGGGAATGGGAGTCAGATGTGTAGCAGCATGGCTTTAAGTATAAGTAGGAGATTTGTAACAGTATACTGAAAAGCAATGCTTTCAGTATAAACGGAGATTGTTAGGGTTATATAGTAAAAGCATCACTTTTATAGTAACCTTATTTCTTAAATTTTGAATGAGAATCATATGGGCAAATGTTTGCATATTGTATTTATTGCAAGTTAATGCAAATGTCTGATATTCTATATTGTAGATAATATGGTGTGTCGTGCCACACAGAAGATCATATTATCAGTTCCCTATGGAGTATATAATAGTTCACAACCTAGATGGACTTGGACAATCTATTGGAAAGATTGTAGTGTAATCTGGTATTAGTCTATCTTGACTATAGGTTTACACTAGTACACTTTGTGTGTATTGAACAGGACCACTTGAGGTTATTCTTTTTGTACTGACTACATAAGCGAACAAACACCTCTGTTATTATGGATGCTTGTGCTCTTAATCCGGATATAATAACGGACATATATATGTAGTGTGTATTACTTTAACTCATAAAAGAGTGAGATTCATTATGGATCAACAACCTCTATGAATTGGGTAATAACATTGTATGTATGATGGACTATTGATTATAAATGGAATCCATGTTCCGATACATCGGGTTGATAATGTCTCCTTAAGGAGCTCATAAGGATTGTCATGTAAACCTGCAGGTGGATTATATCCGACATGACAAATAAAGTTGAGCGGTACTACTTAAGGATAAAAGATGTCGAATCAATATAGTTGTCAGTAACTTAATTTGATCGACGGACATATGATATCTTAACATGGGGATCCAAACGAGCATATAATAAAAGGAGCCCACAAACATAATTTGGGATTAGGAGGTAGTGCAAAATAGCCCATTAGTGGACCGAGCTATTGTTAATGGGCCTGGATTGTGTGTTCGGGCTGAACACGGATATCCAGATCCGTTAGGAGGCCTAACCCTAATTTTTCCTCATGGTCCCTACCGTAGCCTATATATATCCTCTATTCTCTGGCCGCCAGATTAATGGATCAGAAATCTGAAACATTCTCTAAATTCGTGATTCACATAAGGAGAGAAAGAGAGGGCTGCCAAGGAGAAGAAAAGGTTGGAAGATCGTCGCCCACATGACTTCCAACTCGAGGAAGGAATACGTGCAGAAGATCTTGGGGTCGTCCGTTCAAGATTGCCAGGAATTACTTGTCTCCTTTCTGTCGCAGGTATAATTCGTGAACCCTAGTTTTCGTATGAAGGGTTAGAACACGTATTAGATCTGTTTAACTTTCTATCGATCAATACGCACACCAAATGAAGGGTCCTGGGAATCCCTAGTTCCATCAACGTTCACGTTCGAGTCGGACACGAATTTACATGGTCATGGATAACTTGTGCACAAGGGTGACTGCTTTCTGACGGTATTAGAGGGACCGATCCGACCCTGGGGAAGTGTAAACGTACTTTAAGGGTACGTGGTATCGAAACATTTCATTCGGGCTCGTAACCCGATGAAATGAAGCGTCAATTACCGTTGAAGTCCTATATGGCAACATCCTAAGTGGTGCACTAACACCAGTGGTTATGTAGTCAGGATGCAAGCTAATGAATTTTATGCAGGCAGAGTAAGTATATCTGCTAACCTGTATTTGATGCAGGTACGAGGAGTCGGCTATCGGTAAGAAATTACTAAATGTGTGATATATTCAATATATATGTTGGTTTTTGCCTGCTTAACATGAAAACACCAAGTATGCTAGAATGATGCCTTACTATGAACGTTGCTCAATCGTGACTTGTATATTAAACTATTGCTATAGAAGAGAAATATGAGAATACATGTTGCCCCTGGTTTGTTGTTGCTCCCACATGAACAATGCTGTAATCCTACTTATAAGTTTTTAATATTTCTGCTCATGAACTGTAAACTGATGCTAGATCTCAAATAGAAAGATCACTCCAATAAATGCTTGCTCAAATGACCACTTAGTGTCGGTTTAGGCGAGTGGGCTGGTTCTGCTCGCCAGTGCATAGATAACGTACTGACCCACGTTGTGGACACTCTTTTTAGGTGCTTATGTTTGGGAAGTTCTGTACACGAAAATTGGCTTGATCGGTCCTACGACATCGAAGATTTGTTGGACATGCAGAAGCTCTCATTGCAAAAGATGATATTTTCTATTTATAAAGGTCATAATGTATGGAACATTATAATCAGTTGTACCAGTAAGTTGTAAGCTTTGTCGGTGTATCCAGTTGTAATCCAATGTGCCAAGTATCAAATGTAAGCCTAATAGCAGGTGTTTCAGTTGGTTGTCAATGTAAAGTGAGATTTGTTGTAAGTATTGTATTTTACTACAAGTCTTGTACTTTTCTTCAATTATTAATAAAGAGAATGCAAATCTATATATCTCTTATGACTTCAAGTTATCTGCTTATTTTTGTTGCTACAAATCAAAAATGTGTTCTATTCGATAGGAAAGATATGTCCTCATTATCTTCAATTTATCTGTTTCTGCCGCTGCGATGTGTTTATATTTGAAGATTATCAATTAAGTGCCTTATTTGCCTTGTACAAGTGCAATACCTGACTTGTACGATATCACGCCCAAACGAGGACGAACGATTCTGCGTGAATCAAAGCGAGGACGAACGATTCTCCGAATCGGGGCGTGACACTTATGAAACTTATAAATTGTGAACATAATCTAAACGTCTAACTATATCCTCCTAACGTTATTATTGTCACAATTATATAAGTCTCTTTTTACTTAACTAAGCTAACGATACCTACCATTCTGTCTAATCCTAACTATACAACTGATATGTCATAATAGTAAATGGATTGTGTTAGGCTGTTTAGGTTCTTCTTGTATAGGGTCAATCTTTACACTAAAACTATCACTATATTCTTGATCAAATGACTACCAAGCGTAATCTAGTATGATCATATATTTATTTCTATACGGAGGACGTCTATCTACCTTTGGTCATACTACCCCATCAAATACATGATGCTCTAAAATTTTATAACTTTTGCACACTAGTTGCAAAAATCACTACCACTAGATATCTATGGCATATATGGCATCTCTAATCCCCTCATATCTAACAAGCAACCAAAATTCAATAAGCAAACTAATTTATAAGATATATAACTTAATTAAATTCTATAAAGTACGATTATTCGTCACTCCGAAATAGGAAGGGACGAGAGGCAATGGCATGAGAAAACAAAGGAAGAATAGTCAATAGCAAATACGAAGTTCAAGGAGGATAGAATTTTTTTAAAAGAATTGTCAAGGCAGTTGTTAAGGGTTTGATCATATTCGCAGGCCTGTTCGGTACAATAACGTAACTGAAATGACTAACTCAACCTGTGTGGACCACCAAAGAACATGTAATGTCCCAGTCCCAAAATACGTAGGACTAGAAGACGTATACATGCCAGCTATGTATCGAGTGTACTCTAGCCCAACTCAGATACGTATAAGCTGTCTAAAATAAATTATAATGTTATAACAACTATCTATATCTCAATCCGCTGAAGATAAACTCATATATAAACCAAGTAGACTAATGCTGGTCAGACAGTAACATGCCGGTTCCTACAAGTAACAAAAAAAATATATAATAAAGTGGATCAGACTCTATTGCAATTATCTTGAACAAGCTTCTGAAGAATAAATAAGCTTACAAAACTAGGCTATGAAGCAGCATGGTCAAAGTAAAATAAAATATAAAATTGGACGAATATGAAAATGTATTAACTAAATAATACCTGTAATCTGGAGAAAAGTCATTAATCCTCCATCAAATCTACAAATGAGCTCAGCAAACTTAGAGAGATCACCAGGCCTTCAGAGGGACAAGCAAGATACAGAAATATGTGGAATATAACAGTATAAAATATACAAGAAAAAAAGGAAATAGTCATGAAAGAATCAACTAGACGCAACTAGGACATAAGGAATCTCGACATAAGGAACCTAAGACACTGGCATGCCATACGAGTGGCTAATAGGTCAAATCTATAGACTGTAGTCAATGAAGCACTCCCAATCTATAATGTCTCAATCGTAGTCAAGGCAAGCACTCACAATCGAGATTGAAGCCATTTCTAGTATCAAGGATAAATAATCCTATAGATCATAGCCAAGGTAAGCATTCACAATCTATAAAATGTCCTAAGTCAAGTCCTACATGTCAAGTTAAGTCATGTCAGGAGAAATAGTAGTATAGGACTAGACTCTATCACGAGACACCTATGAACACGGAAGCAATATAACAGATAATGAACATATAATATGAATCAAGAATGTGCATGTATACTAGAAGCAGGATAAAGTAACATGAATATAAGAGTATAGGGAAAAAATAATAGGAAGTAGAGATCGTGCATATAAATATACTGTACAAGTTGGCAAGTTATACTTGCCTGGAGGTAGCAAAATGTCCCACAAGTAACTCATCAAATTTACGAGCCACGAAACCTGAACTCCCGCAAACGTCTTCGGATGCTGAAACAGACATCACTAACATTTCTGTCGCAATAAAAATATCTAAGTTTTGCTACCCACAAGTTTAATCCTAGACACAGGGGCAAAACGAAAATTTTGGGTCAAAATAACGTCTTTTGTTGGACCTGCTTTGCACCGAAAAACGTACCAAAACCTATGGTCTCTAAAGTCGACAAATTATATACCTACGATTCCAATTTTTTGATAAACTCAATGGTATGCCCAGATTTGAATTTGATGAGCCGTGCACAAAATCGTCCGTTGAGTCAGATCGCGGGCTAGCCAAAATAGCGTTCCGGTCGACCTTCTCAGAATTGGACCAAACTTGGCCCACAGACCAAAAAATGATGCAAGTCCAGTGGCATAAGTTTCGTCACGAGGTGACTAACGTGCTCAAAATAATTGGGGTTTTTGCAAAGAGGTCGATACAGTATACCATGATCGATATGTCTTGAATTCGTCGCGCACACGCAACCAATTTAAGTTTTGTCAAAGCCCACACGTCCGAAAAATCTGTACGCACCTTTCAATGCTCTCGGGTTATGACAAAGTTGTCCGATTTGTCAAAACAGATCCCGTATCGGTGTTTTTGGATTTTAGAAAACTATTTTTCTTAGGTTTTTAAAACTTTTTAACCAAACTTTATTATCAAAATAGTTTATAATAATACAAAATAATAAGTTAATTTATGGAAAATAGTTATAAATATTATTTATACTAGTATTATTTTAATGGTAAAAACTCAAGCATAATAGTTCATGTCGATACTACAACATTAATATCACAATTGGCTTTCTAGTTGAGCACCGAAACAACAAATAATTAAAAATATTAAATTCTAAAAAAATAAAAAATTATTTAAAATAAGGTTTTCAACATTAATCCTTGCACAACAAATGTTTAGTAGAGTTTTATGAAGTATTGGAACTTTTGGATACAAAGAACATAAGATTTTCGGAGTTATGGTATTACGATAATGTCAAGAATTTTTAAAAATAAAAATGAATTCAAAACCTAACAAATAGACATGAGTTGAAATATATCGATATCTAGTTCTGAAAAAAATATTAGAAGGATCGAATCTGACCTTAGGTAGGTAAAAAATTGCTCGCAATAGATCTCATCAGTTGTGGATACCCTGTTATAGAATCGACACCACGGACAAACCGTTTGGAACTAATGATCTAGCTATCAAAGATTAAAGTAGACACATAGGGATAACTTTTATTTTGTTTTGAGGAGATCAGACGAAAAAAGTATATGAAACCTGGTCTACAAGTCGACTAACCTGCTGTGATGAATTCAGCACAAGTTCGGTCGACTTCGGGTGCCTTTCGCGCCTCGTATCGACGAAATTAGGGACTGAGGCTCCTCGAGAAGGTGTCAGGGTGTTAGGGGTTTCCTATGGTCGAGATGAAGATGGTAGAAGGGGTGGGGGTAATGAGTTTCTTTTGGATGAAAAAAAAGTGTGAAAATAGAAAATAAATAGGAGGGGCTCGGTTTCTAGAGCATAAATATATAAAGTATATTCAGTCGTCATAGAGTGAAGGGGTCTACATGAGAAAAAAAGTGGGATTCATTTGGATTTGGTTTGAGGGAATTTGGTTGAGATTTGATGGTTTAAATCAAAGGTGTATCTCAAAGAGATTTGATTGGATCCAAATTAGGAAAATGGTTATAGGATTTGATTTAAATTAGATTTGATTAATGTGACTGCATATTACTCTATAAAAATTAATTAAAATAGGTGTAAGAGATTAGGGCACCCTAGAATAGGCTCTACGAATCCTACTTGGACTAGTTTTGGGTCGGTAGAATTTTGAGATCGATTTGAGTCCATATGTCTATAGTTTGACTTGTGTGCCACTTAAGATTAAATAGCACATGGGAACCCAATTGAGTGGCACACTAGTGGCATGTGCATAGTAGGTTCGAAATGGAAATTGATAATTATTGTGCTTCAAAAATCAAAGCTACGGAAAAGTAATATATAGTCATAAATAAAATAAAATATGGTTTAATATATAAAAATCATTAAAATAAATAAAAAATAATTTCTAAAAATTAGGGCTCTTACAAATGTAAAATAATACAAAATCAAGCTAGACAATAGAGATACAATGTAATAGTAAAGGAACATGTATATGAAATGTAAACGATAACATGTTCAAGAAACTACTAATAGGAACATGTATGAACAAGACAACTGAAAATGAACATGAACAAGTAAAACTAATCAAACAGTGCTTTAAAATACCTTTCGACATATGAATGGCTGGCCTAATACGACACATCATATAAATGGCTATCTATATTTTTGGTACGGCCAATCCATACATGAGGTGTATGACTTAGCTATCCACATTTAACATTCATTAGGGTTTGTTCACACGTCTACTTAGCATTTTCCCTCCCAACTCACTAAAATGTCAATAAACGAGCAATGATACAATCAAGCCTATCGTGTCACAATCGCGTCTCAATAGGATACCCAATGAAACACAATAAAAGATATCATTATAATGTAACAAGCACATAAAAGCAATAGTGTACTTGCCTCGATTAGTTGCAATTATTGTGTGATTTGATCATATTGGCACAGAATAGTCACATATGTCATAACTACGCAAGATGGTCTCTAATGATGGATCAGACCATGTCAATAGGTCCGGGACATTCCGATTTGCCTAGGGTCGATTTGAAGTAGTCAGAATCATAAGAAATAGGAACATATGACTAGTCACGGTCAAGATAGAAATTGAAGAGAATTTGATAAGTAAATAAATAAATAAAATTATTTATAAAAAATATATTATTTTGGAGACTATATTTCACTAGTCAAACTATTCTTGGTAAATACTTAAAAATATAAAAAAATTATTTTTATATTAAAACTATAATTTAGTTAGATAGATAATATTACAATAATATTTTTAGGTAAATACTTGAAAATATAGAAATAATATCAAGACCAATGGTTCACATCCCAAATTAATATTTATTTAAAAGAACAACTATATAACTCCAATATATAAATCAACTATATATATAAAGCCTAATATAGAAGCCCAAATATATTATAAGCCCATGATATTTATTACTCCTAAGTCCAATAATAATAAATAGGCCCACAATTATTTATACTAAAACCCACAGCCCAAACTAGATAATTATTTTAAACATAATTTAGAAATATTTACATTTATTTATAAAATATAATATTTAATGATAAAATGACACTAATAATAATACCAAAAATATTAAAAAAATTAATTTAACAGTATATGTATAACAGTGTATGTATATCTACATACATTATAACAATACATATGTACGTACTCTATCTTAAAATTATATATATCAGCCTATTATATCTAAAGCCCATACCATAGGCCCATGCTTAATAACCAAACCCAGCCCATACCTATTCCTTCACCTAACCCAATTCTGGAAGAGAGAGAGAGAGGGAGAGAGAGGAGAGAGAGAGAGAGAGAGAGAGTCTATTAAATTCTCTCGAAGAAAAAGAGTGAAGGAGAAGAAGAAAAAGTAGAGAGCTCACCTTCAAAGCACTGGCGGCCGAGCTCGGAGAAGAGGACCGTAGGTGGTCTACTACTCTGGAGCAGGGTCGAGTAAGGGAAGGCGACCACTCGGTCGCCGGGCCGCATGGATCTGGGTCAGAGGCGGGGTGGTCGAGTGCGACTTCCAGCGCTAGGGTCGGAGAGCTTCGAGGGCGGTTGTCGGCTAAGCAGAGGCGAGGGTCGAGACGCTCCAGCGCTGTGGTGGTCTCAGTGGCACAACGTCGTCGGTCAGTAGCATGATGGTGTTTGCAAAAACAAAAGTTTTATTACAAACTAAGAAAAGAGTGCAAAAGTACAATTAATTTCTGGGAAAGTACAATTGTAGTAATCTGATTAGAAGACGATCACTTTATCTCTTGGATGATATGATATTGAAGTGACAAGCCTCTGGAGAATGCAACAACACTTTTTCAGGAGATTATGATCATTAGTGATGCTTTGGAATTGATTTAAAACTCTATATATAGAGTTCTTGAAATAACGGTTAAGTAGTTATTTTGAGTGGCGCACACTTCAGGTTGCGCGCCTCTTGTCCAGTTGCGCGAGCGGTTACTTCAACTGCTGGGGACGCATGGCATCGTTTGAGTGAAATATGCGTGATCGTGGGCAGTGTAGTGGACACGTTCTTCGAGATTAGTAGCATGCACGTCACGTCATCCTATTTTTGGACATAAAATTTGATCAAGTAGCTCCAACTAGCCAGGTTGCGCACGGGCGCAACTCAACAACTGGCACATTTGACTGGATCTTCTGTACTGTATTGATTAAATCTTGCGCTACTTGACAACTTGTGCGGGCCAGCTGTCAGCATTAATTACATACTGACAAATTCTTCTCGAGGGCCATGTTGCGCAGGATTTGAATAAATTTTCTTCGATTTTCGTGCTGTCAGTAATGATAACAGTCGTTACAGCTTCTCGAGGAGGCTTACCACGTGGCACCATGCACCCTGGCTTGGCACAAGCGCAACCTACTAATCTAGCGCCACTTGATGATGGCGCACTTTAATGAGTGGCGCCCCTTGATTTTTAGCTTCTACAGATGGCTGGATCGTGGCTGCCGGGATGATCTGGTGACAACGGCCGCTCACAAGTCGGTAGCGATGATGGGAATTAGAGTTCGAGCGAAGATCGACGTCGGCTTTAAGAACGGTGGTTGAGATGGCAGTAGAAAGTTGGGGTTGACGGTGGGCGCGTTCGTAGAGAAGGGCTCCGGGGTCGGGACGAGGGATCAATGACCGAATCTGGACTCGACGATGGGCGATGGCACACTCAGGTGATCAAATCTGAACTTTGGGGGACGGTTGCATGTGGAGGCCAGAGTAGGGACGTTGTGGTGGCACGGTGGCAGGATAGGGGATGCCGCTGTCGAGTGGTGGGTGGAGGCTGCGGTCAGATCTGGTAGCAACGTTGGTCCGCTCCCGTCATAAGAGGAGGTAGCGGCGAGGTGGCGTAGGGTACGACTCGACAGAGGAGAGGGGACGGGGTCCTTTGACGCTGACGTCGGGGCGAACGACGTTGGCTCAGTTGATCGGCTGGGATAGGGCAGCCGTGGGGATTAGGATTAGGGATTTAGGAATTAGGGTTAGGGATTTAGGATTCGTGTCGTGTCCTGTGTGACACAGACATAGGATTGGAATTGGTGTCATGTCCAATTTGTTGGACACAATAGAGAAAACATGTACTTGTAATAAAAATAATGGAAGGAAAATAGGGACACGGACACGGTGCACGCAAGATTGGTCTTGGTGGATGAAAATTGGCAATAGTGGTGTGAAACATTTATGGAGAAAATAAAGGAAAGCCTCATCTATATATAGGAGTAGAGTTTTCCTATATAGGAAATGATTTGATTCATGATCAAATCTTTCCATAGATTTAAATCTATTAATTTAGATTAATCAAATATAAATTCTATAATTGATAACAACAAGAATTTAAATAATATCTAATATCTAATATATGTTATTTCAAATAACAAACTTAAAAATCAAAACTTTTAAAAAATAATTTATGATAATAAACCATATAATTCTATATTTATAATTATGAAATTGTAAAATAAAATAAACAATTCTCGAATATATTTCTATAAATAGAAAATTAATTTTAAAAAAAATCGATAAAGCCCTTCCTTAATCAGAATACCTTTATAGATTTAAAAATAAATAAAATATATTTTCTAACTCAAAAAATATTTAAAACTAAAAATAAATAAAAATTTAAAAAAATTCGGGAAGTGGGCTTATACTTTTGGTCCCAAGATGCAGTGATTCGTGCCTGGCGAAGGAACTTTATATAAGAGCTTCTTCTCATCCTTTTCATTGTGGTTTTGTTGGATATTTTCGCTGCTTGGCTTTAATGAATGCATTTGTGTGTTGTTTTTGATGATTGATTTTTATTGTTCGCTTTCATCATATTTTGTATTTATTATGAATCTTAAGAGAAGGATATCAAAGTATGTTGATCAATTATTGGTACAATTTTAGAACGCATAAGTGAGGTGTGATCGTTGTATGCAGCTCCTCTTTCTCTCAGAGAGATTCATTTTAGTGAATTGATGTGGCTGGAAGATCCTTTATCTTCACGCCTTAATAAAAAGTATATTTTGCTTCCTTGTTGCATCCCTGTGATAAATGATACCGTTAATAAAGAAAGATAAGTTAAAAGACATGAATCACATGTTGGAAGATTCTGCTCTTTGACTCTGATCTGGTGGTATCCTGACCGCAAGTCTATCTTCGAGAACACTGAAGCCCCTTTGAGTTGATCAAACATGTCATCTATCCTCGGGAGAGGGTATCTGTTCTTGATTGTCACTGAGTTCAAGGTACGATAATCTACACATAACCTAGACGTACCATCCTTCTTTTTCGCAAGAAGCATCGGGGCTCCCCAAGGCGACCCACTTGCACGAATGAATCCCTTGGTCCTGAGTTCTTCAATCATCTTGTACAAAATCTCCAACTCTGAAGGCGCCATTCTGTAGACTCGCTCTGATACTGGTGCTGTTTCGGGGATTAAGTCTATAGTGAACTCGATCTCCCTCTCTGGCGGCATCCCTGGAAGTTCCTCTTGGAAGACATCTGGAAATTCTTCAACTATCCGGGGCAACTGCACTGCTGCTACTGCCATCCGCAACACTGGAGAGGATGGCTCCACCGCGCCTCTGGAAATTGAAAACTCTGGCTCGCCTGGAATACTAAAGATAACCCTGCCAATATGGCATCCTATCCTAGCATACTGGTTCCTCAACCAATCCATGCCTAAGACTACATCATAGTCTGCCATAGGGAATTCTATGAATCTAGCGGGGAACTCTCTACCGCTAACTACGATCTGACACGAGAAAAATACTCGATCTACTCCCACAAGACCATTACCAGTAAGTATATTGAGCCTCACTGATAATGACTCGGGCTCCAATCCTATCCGTGTCGCGAATCGTGCAGACATGAATGAATGCGATTGACCAGAATCAAATAATACCAATACTGGAGAGGAGTTGACGAGAATAGTACCTGCCACTACCTCACCTGGTGCAACTTCTTCTTCCATATCCATCATCATGGCCTGACCTCTAGCTGCGGGTCCCCTCTGCTGGAAACCTCTCTGTCTCCTCTGTACTGGAGCCTGGGTACACTGCTGCTGGAATACCTGGGCCTGGGGCAACAATGGCCTTGGATACTGCTGCTGCTGCATGGGTGCTGGTCCCCTAACCGATGGACTGGTTAGGTTGGAAGAGGAAGAACTACCTCTATTCGGGCAGGCTCCTATCTTGTGATCTGCCGCTCCACAAGCTAGGCACAATCCTTGCGCCCTACGACAATCTGCCACTACATGGCCTGGCTTCCCGCAATGTGAACATCCCATTGCGGAAGTCTGCTTTTGCTTCTGCTGCTGCGGGTACGTCGGGGTCGAATGCTGAACCGACATTACTGAGGCCGCCCACCTTGGAGTTCCAATGGTCAATCCCCTATCTACTGGGGCTGGAGCTGATGATTGCTGCATCTGACTGTGGGACCGCTTCCTACCTCCGGTCCTATCTACGATCCTCTGGGAGGTGTACTCATGCCTCTTAGCCGCTCTCAATACTGCATCAAACGTCTGGTGCTCGAACTGCTCGACTGCCAACAAGATCTCCAAATACAGTCCCTGCTGAAACCGCTGGGCCCTATCAAACTCGGTCGCCACCAAGGTAGGGGCAAACCTACTGAGCCTAGAAAATTCAGATGCATAACTGTCGACTGTTCTGCCTCCTTGCTTCAAGTTGGTAAATCTGGTCTGCAGGTCGTACCGAGCCACAGCATCGAAATACTTCGTCTGGAATCTCTCTATGAACACCGCCCAAGCAATGGGTGCCACTAATCCCATCGCTTGTGCTGCCCACCAACTGCGAGCTAAGTCCAACAACTGCAGGCGTACCACCACCACCTTCTCATTCTCAGGTATCCTAGCTGCTTCCAGAATCACCTCGGTATCCTGAAGCCAAGCGTCCGCAGCAATCGCAACTTCGCTGCCGTCGAAGAATGGAGGGTTCAAGCGCTTGAAGCTGTTGGTCGCGCTGTTCCCTGGGTGACCGCCTCTGGTCAAAGCATCTGCCACAGTCTGGTGCAAGGCGTCTCCTCTACGGTCCTGAGAAGCTATCAAGGTACTGATGAGACCTACCAAGGTGCCATCATCAAGTTCCACAGGCTGGACGGGCCGAACTGTGGGTTCTCCTCCAGTATGTATAACTCTGGAGGCTACTCCGGAGTGCTGGGCTTGATCTCCAGTTTGCTGCTGGTCCACAGGAGGTGCTCCTCCTTGCTGATCGACGGGGTCAGGTACAGTACCGCTGAAAAAGATGACACAGGAAAACAATAAGGAAGGACCAGGACAGATTAACGATACAAGCACATGATCAAGGCAAGAATCCAGAGATTCAGAGGATATGAACGGAGATCAAGGACGAGTAATGATTGAGACATCTATTGGTAAACCCTCACATTTCTTGATTGACAAGACCTGCATGGGCCACCACTTAAACCATGTCACGCCCCAGAACCAGAATACTGGAGAGCGGGGGCGAACATAGCCAGCTATGTATATTGAAATGAAGTCCATCTCGCTATACGGTCACGGCTGTCTAGATATGAGGGTTTACTACAATCCAACAGTCTCTTAAAGTCAAGCCTACTGTCTTAATCTCAAGCAAATAATATAATCACAAGATGTTTGACCACCAAATGTACAATAAAAGGCGTCCCAAATATTACATATCATCTGATCATGAAGCTAGTCGTACAAAATGCTAGGACTAGCAAGAGTTAAGTCATACATGATCAACCCTAGGATTTGTTAATCATGTTTACAGCCCGTAGAAAGACAGTAAGTAAAAGTGCATCGAGCTAACAGATGCTCGTCGGCTAAACGCCTCAAAAGAATAAATTTACAATAGAGTGAGCGAAACAAAATAGAAAATCCACTCGTAGCCCGGGTTTCTTCTAGTCGCCACCATCGGGCTAGAGGTTCGGAAGATCCTCGGAAGCTGCTCCGAAATCTGGCCACACAAAATCAGCTTGGTCAAACCCCAGAAAGAGCAAGTGCCACAAAGGAGGCCACGAAATAAGAACAAAAGCCAGCATATCAGAACATAAGAAAATAGAAGAAAGGTACAGGTAATAAAAGTACAGCAGGACAATAAACGACTAGGGACATGGGACCATTCCGGGAGCCAGGTTACAACCCTTAAACCAGACAAGGACCGAGGTTGTAACCATTCGCCTGAACAGCACTCTTTCTCTACCCATTTATTGTTAGAGATAAGTAAAACAAGCATGTACAAGAGTAGCCAGGTACAGGGACCAGACAAGACTTAGACAAGGCTGGACTTCATCTATTCACAAGCGGCCATGCAATTACTACGGCTTACTACTTAACTAACTAGGGTTATCACAAGCCTTAATTACTAACAAGATGCAATGAGAATTTCCCAGTCCCAAGCCCTGCAGACCATCTAGTTATCCTTCCGTGGGTTGAGAGTATGGTTGGGTACATCGCCCCGGAGACGATATACCCTTAGGTGACTTAGAGGGTGCAACACATGACAGTGCGCTGTAAATGTGCTCTACTCGTCGGCAAGCTACAAGTCCAATTAAGAGCGCCCAGATAACGAGATTGCCTGTGACTGGAAATTTTCCATGAACTATAGTTTGGTCTAGTCATTAGCCTAATCCATATTCAGTATGAATCCCTGACCGTAGAAACCAGGGAGTCACGTCCTAGACATGATGCAAGACAAGACCAGTGGATTGCACAAGAAAGCAAGCAGGAACACCCACGGTGTCAAGTTGATTATACGAGTCAAGTTACAAGTTACAAGTCAAGTCAAGTCAGGAGTGCGCCGTCACGGGCCACTATCAAGTTATCAAGATAAATCATGTCAGGGTACTTGTCAGGAGTGCGCCACGATGGGCCACTATCATGTCAGGTTGGTCATGTCAGGAGTGCACCACTACGGGTCACTGTCGTGTTATGCTAGTTCCTTGTCATACCATGCCATGTACAATAGTCATTCCAAACATATTACGTAAAATCAAGTTCATGACAAAAGGCATAAGGATATAAAATGGACGTAAAATATCTAATAAAATATCAATATACAGGGTTATAGAAGAGCCAAGCTTAAAGAAATAAAACTAAAACTCCAAGAGCCAATGGATTGCGTAAGGAGTCAGGGGGTTGGATTGCGCAGGAATGGTTGACGCAGGCTGCGAAGTGCGCAGGCTTAGACTGCGCAGGCAATGGATGGCGCAGGATGCAGACTGCGCAGACAATGGATGGCGCAGGATGCAGACTGCGCAGGGGTCAAGCGCGCAGGAGCCGATGGCGCAGGGTTGGTTGCGCAATCGGGCAGCGACCAGGCTGCGCAGTCAGCGACCAACGCTAAAGAGCGCGACGCGGGGAGGCTGCGCGGTTCAGTGCTGCGCTAAAGAGCGCAGACTGTAGATCTTCTTCTCCAGGCCCAGAGGAACATCAAGAACACCAAAAAATTCAATCTTTCATATCTTAGTCAAATCAAAGCCAAATCTAGATTTTCAAAGGTCTAACTTGAGTAAAATTGAATTCTCTTCCATATGGAAGCATCAAAACCCACAAAAATCCAACCAAAATAGATCAAAATCATGTAAATCTGAAAATAAAAAAACTTAGATCTAGAACAATGGAGACTCCAAATTATAAAATGTCAAGTTCTAATGTTGATCACCATGGCCTAATCTAGCTAATGAACAAATAAAATGTGGTTCTCATGTGGTGGCAAGGTGCACTTGCCTATGGGTGTTGGTGTTGTGTAGAGGAAGGAAGAAAAAGAAGATAGAGAAATAAATGAGAGAATTATGGAGGAGAGAGAAAAGTAGGTAGAGTTTTAATGAGGGTGGGTTGTGTTGTGTTGAGGGTGGAGCATAGGCTAAGGTGTTCCAATGCATGTTAAACCAAACCAAACCAAATCAAACCAATCCTCCTCCACAGTATAAACCAAGCCAGGTAAAACCCAATTACGAGAACCAAAATTTGTAAGTCAAGCCAATTACAAGTACATGCCAAAATCCGAAAAAATAAATACAGGTCTGAAATACATGCAAGCTTGATAAAATACGTATTCAGAATATGGGTGTTACAACTCTACCCACCTTAAAAGAATTCCGTCCTCGGAATTTAATTAAGAGGCTAGAGAGACAAGGACAAGCTATATTAATCACAGGCAAGATATAACCAGACAAGCAATCAGACAATCATACATGCAAGCAAGGGATGGAAAACATAAGGCATAAGGAAGACATTATACCTTACGAGTCAAACAGGTAGGGATATCGCGATCGGATATCATCCTCACGCTCCCACGTTGACTCACCTAGAGAGTGATGACCCCAAGCAACAAGGACTAAACTAATAGTCTTGTTCTTGAGTATCTTCTCTCTCCGGTCCAATATAGACACGGGCCTCTCCTCATACGAAAGGTTGGTACCAACAACCAGTTCCGAATGGTCTAGGATGTGGCTCGGGTTCGGGACGTACCGTCGTAATTGGGACACATGGAATACATCATGTACCTCACTTAGCGACGACGGAAGAGCAAGACGATAGGATACATCTCCTACTCGTTCCAGGATATCGAACGACCCTATATACCTAGGACTAAGCTTTTCCCGCACGCCAAAGCAAATGACGCCGCGGTTAGGCGAGATCCTAAGGAATACATGGTCGCCGATAGCAAACTCTAGGGGTCGCCGATGAGCATCGACCCAATGGCGCTGGCGATCTTGGGCAACTCGAAGACGATCTATGATCTTTCTGACCACTTCAACTGTCTGGGCAATCATCGCTGGACCAAGCATCTGCCTCTCTCCGACATCATCCCATGCTAGCGGGGATCTGCACTTCCTACCATACAGAGCCTCGAACGGAGCCATCTGGATACTGGCCTGGAAACTATTGTTGTACGAGAATTCCACAAGATGCAGGTGATCTTCCCACGAACCACCGAAGTTGAGCGTACAAGATCTCAGCATGTCTTCAAGAGTCTGGATAGTGCGCTCTGACTGGCCATCTGTCTGCGGATGATATGCCGAACTGAACTGGAGACGAGTTCCCAAACTCTCTTGCAAGCTACGCCAAAAGTACGATGTAAACCTTGAATCTCGGTCCGAGGTGATACTGACTGGCACACCATGAAGCCTGACAATCTGCCTGAGGTACATCTCTGCTAACTGAGCCGTTGACTGCCCAACTCTGAATGGGAGAAAATGAGCCACCTTCGTGAGCCTGTCAACCATAACCCAAATAGCATCTCTACCAGCTGGGGATCTAAGCAATCCAGTCACAAAATCCATGGTCACATGCTCCCACTTCCATTCTGGAATCGGCAAGGGCTGAAGAAGTCCAGCGGGCCTTTGATGTTCAGCTTTAACCTGCTGGCAAACCAAACACCGAGAGACAAACCGGGCTATCTCCCTCTTCATGCCATTTCACCAGAAGTGCTGACGGATATCACGGTACATGTTCGTACCATCGGGATGAATAGAATACTGCGAACTGTGAGCTTCTGCCATGACTTCCTGTCTGATATCTCCACTGGGTACACAAAGATGAGTGCCGTGTCGAAGCGTACCATCTTCATGGATATAAAACTCTGGCCTTCTTCCTGCCTCATACTCTGCTCTGAGCCTCTGAAGCTTGGAATCTGTAGACTGCGCCACTCGGATCCTCTCAACTATGCTGGACTGAACCTGTAGACTGGCCATCAATGCCACGTTGGTAGGAAGAACCACTTCAATTTCCATCTTCTGAAGATCTGCCAATAACTCTGGTTGCGCCGTTAGGAAATAAACTCCGGCTCTCCTGCTCAACGCATCTGCTACAACGTTAGCCTTCCCTGGGTGATACTGCAAATCCACATCGTAGTCCACCAATAGCTCAAGCTATCTTCTCAGCCGCATATTATGGTCCTTCTGGGTGAAAACATACTTCAGACTCTTGTGATCAGTAAATATCTCTACTCTATCTCCGTACAAGTAGTGCCTCTACAACTTAAGTGCAAACACTACTGCTGCTAGCTCCAAGTCGTGGGTCGGATAATTCTTCTCATGATCACGAAGTTGACGCGATGCATAAGATATTACCTTCCCATGCTGCATCAAGACACACCCCAATCCTCTGCCTGAAGCGTCGCAATAAACTGTGAATCCTCCGGTCCCATCTAGAAGTGTGAGAATGGGAGCCGTTATCAAACCTCGCTTCAACTTCTCAAATGATTTCTGACACTCTGCTGTCCAAACAAACGGCACATCCTTGCGGGTCAACTGGGTCATCGTGCTAAAATCCTTACAAAATCTGAAACGAATCGCCGGTAGTAGTTGGCCAATCCAAGGAAGCTGCGAACCTCTGCCACTGAGCTGGGTACTGGCCATGACTCGATAGCCACAATCTTCTGGGGATCTACTTCTACTCCTCCTCGGGTAATGATGTGACCCAAGTACGAAATGCGATCGAGCCAGAACTCGTATTTACTGAACTTGGCATACAACTGGTGCTCCCTAAGCGTCTGAAGGACGATTCTGAGATGCTGCTCATGCTCTGCTTCGCTCTTACTGTAGACCAAGATATCATCTAGGAACACGATCACGAACTGATCTAAGTAGGGCATGAAAATGCGATTCATGAGGTCCATAAATACTGCCGGCGCATTGGTCGCTCCAAAGGGCATAACAAGGAACTCCCAATGTCCATACCTCGATCGAAAAGCTGTCTTCAGGATGTCCTGCTCTCTGACTCTGATCTGGTGGTATCCTGACCGCAAGTCTATCTTCGAGAACACTGAAGCCCCTTTGAGTTAATCAAACAAGTCATCTATCCTCGGGAGAGGGTATCTGTTCTTGATTGTCACTGAGTTCAAGGTACGACAATCTACACATAACCTGGACGTACCATCCTTCTTTTTCACAAGAAGCATCGGGGCTCCCCAAGGCGATCCACTTGCACGAATGAATCCCTTGGTCCTGAGTTCTTCAATCATCTTGTACAAAATCTCCAACTCTGAAGGCGTCATTCTGTAGACTCGCTCTGATACTGGTGCTGTTCCGGGGATCAAGTCTATAGTGAACTCGATCTCCCTCTCTGGCGGCATCCCTGGAAGTTCCTCTGGGAAGACATCTAAAAATTTTTCAACTATCCGGGGCAACTGCACTGCTGCTACTGCCATCCGCAACACTAGAGAGGATGGCTCCACCGCGCCTCTGGAAAATGAAAACTCTGGCTCGCTTGGAATACTAAAGATAACCCTGCCAACATGGCAGTCTATCCTAGCATACTGGTTCCTCAACCAATCCATGCCTAAGACTACATCATAGTCTGCCATAGGGAATTCTATGAATCTAGCGGAGAACTCTCTACCGCTAACTACGATCCGATACGAGGAAAACACTCGATCTACTCCCACAAGACCATTACCAGTAAGTATATTAAGCCTCACTGATAATGACTCGGGCTCCAATCCTATCCGTGTCGCAAATCGTGCAGACATGAATGAATGCGATGCACCAGAATCAAATAATACCAATCCTGGAGAGGAGTTAACGAGAATAGTACCTGCCACTACCTCACCTAGTGCAACTTCTTCTTCTATAGCCATCATCATGGCCTGACCTCTAGCTGCGGGTGCCCTCTGCTGAAAACCTCTATGTCTGCTCTGCACTAGAGCCTGGACACACTGCTGCTGGAATGCCTGGGCCTGGGGCAACAATGGTCTTGGGTACTGCTGCTGCTGCATGGGTGCTGGTCCCCTAACCGATGGACTGGTTAGGTTAGAAGAGGAAGAACTACCCCTATTCGGGCAGGCTCCTATCTTGTGATCTGCCGCTCCACAAGCTAGGCACAATCCTTGCGCTCTACGACAATCTGCCACTACATGGCCTGGCTTTCCGCAATGTGAACATCCCATTGCGGAAGTCTGCTTCTGCTTCTACTGCTGCGGGTACGTCGGGATCGAATGCTGAACCGACGTTACTGAGGCCGCCCGCCTTGGAGTTCCAATGGTCAATCCCCTAGCTGCTGGGGCTGGAGCTGATGATTGCTGCATCTGACTGTGGGATCGCTTCCTACCTCCGGTCCTATCTACGATCCTCTGGGAGGTGTACTCATGCCTCCTAGCCGCTCTCAATACTGCATCGAACGTCTGGTGCTCGAACTGCTCGACTGCCAATAAGATCTCCAAATGCAATCCCTGCTGAAACCACTGGGCCCTGTCAAACTCGGTCGCCACCAAGGTGGGGGCAAACCTACTGAGCCTAGAAAACTCAGATGCATAACTGTCGACTGTTCTGCCTCCTTGCTTCAAGTTGGTAAATCTGGTCTGCAGGTCGTACCGAGCCACAACATCGAAATACTTCGTCTGGAATCTCTCTCTGAACACCGCCCAAGCAACGGGTGCCACTAATCCCATCGCTTGCGCTGCCCACCAACTACGAGCTAAGTCCAACAACTGCAGGCGTACCACCGCCACCTTCTCATTCTCAGGTGTCCTAGCTGCTTCCAGAATCACCTCGGTATCCTGAAGCCAAGCGTCCGCGGCAATCGCATCTTCGCTGCCGTCGAAGAATGGAGGGTTCAAGCGCTTGAAGCTGTTGGCCGCGCTGTTCCCTGGGTGACCGCCTCTGGTCAAAGCATCTGCCACAGTCTGGTGCAAGGCGTCTCCTCTACGGTCCTGAGAAGCTATCAAGGTCCTGATGAGACCTACCAAGGTGCCATCATCAAGTTCCACAGGCTGGACGGGCCGAACTGGGGGTTCTCCTCCAGTAGGTATAACTCTGGAGGCTACTCCGGAGTGCTGGGCTTGATCTCCAGGTTGCTGCTGGTCCACGGGAGGTGCTCCTCCTTGCTGATCGGCGGGGTCAGGTACAGTACCGCTGAAGAAGACGACACAGGGAAACAATAAGGAAGGACCAGGACAGATCAACGATACAAGCACATGATCAAGGCAAGAATCCAGAGATTCAGAGGATATGAACGGAGATCAAGGACGAGTAATGATTGAGACATCTATTGGTAAACCCTCACATTTCTTGATTGACAAGACCTACATGGGCCAACACTTAAACTATGTCATGCCCCAAAACCAGAATACTGGAGAGCGGGGGCGAACATAGCCAGCTACGTATATTGAAATGAAGTCCATCTCGCTATACGGTCACGGCTGTCTAGATATGAGGGTTTATTACAAGCCAACAGTCTCTTAAGGTCAAGCCTACTGTCTCAATCTCAAGCAAATAATATAATCACAAGATGTTTGACCACCAAATATACAATAAAAGGCGTCCCAAATATTACATATCAGCTGATCATGAAGCTAGTCGTACAAAATGCTAGGACTAGCAAGAGTTAAGTCATACATAATCAACCCTAGGATTTGTTAATCATGTTTACAGCCCGTAGGCAGACAGTAAGTAAAAGTGCATCGAGCTAACAGATGCTCGTCGGCTAAACGCCTCAAAAGAATAAATTTACAATAGAGTGAGCGAAACAAAATAGAAAACCCACTCGTAGCCCGGGTTCCTTCTAGTCGCCACCATCGGGCTGGAGGTTCGAAAGATCCTCGGGAGCTGCTCCGAAATCTGGCCACACAAAACCAGCTGGGTCAAACCCCAGAAAGAGCAAGTGCCACAAAGGAGGCCACGAAATAAGAACAAAAGCCAGCATATCAGAACATAAGAAAATGGAAGAAAGGTACAGGTAATAAAAGTACAGCAGGACAATAAACGACTAGGGACATGGGACCATTCCGGGAGCCAGGTTACAACCCTTAAACCAGACAAGGACCGGGGTTGTAACCATTCGCCTGAACAGCACTCTGTCTCTACCCATTTATTGTTAGAGATAAGTAAAACAAGCATGTACAAGAGTAGCCAGGTACAGGGACTAGACAAGACTTAGACAAGGCTGGACTTCATCCATTCACAAGCGGCCAAGCAATTACTACGGCTTACTACTTAACTAACTAGGGTTATCACAAGCCTTAATTACTAACAAGATGCAATGAGAATTTCCTAGTCCCAAGCCCTGCAGACCATCTAGTTATCCTTCCGAGAGTTGAGAGTATGGTTGGGTACATCGCCCCGGAGACGATATACCCTTAGGTGACTTAGAGGGTGCAACACATGACAGTGCGCTGGAAATGTGCTCTACTCGTCGGCAAGCTACAAGTCCAATTAAGAGCGCCCAGATAACGAGATTGCCTGTGACTGGAAATTCTCCATGAACTATAGTTTGGTCTAGTCATTAGCCTAATCCATATTCAGTATGAATCCCTGACCGTGGGAACCAGGGAGTCACGTCCTAGACATGATACAAGACAAGACCAGTGGATTGCACAAGCAAGCAAGCAGGAACACCCACGGTGTCAAGTTGATTATACGAGTCAAGTTACAAGTTACAAGTCAAGTCAAGTCAGGAGTGCGCCGCCACGGGCCACTATCAAGTTATCAAGATAAATCATGTCAGGGTACTTGTCAGAAGTGCGCCACGACGGGCCACTATCATGTCAGGTTGGTCTTGTCAGGAGTGCACCACTATGGGTCACTGTCGTGTTATGCTAGTTCCTTGTCATACCATGCCATGTACAATAGTCATTCCAAACATATTACGTAAAATCAAGCTCATGACAAAAGGCGTAAGGATATAAAATGGACGTAAAATATCTAACAAAATATCAATATACAGGACTATAGAAGAGCCAAGCTTAAAGAAATAAAACCAAAACTCCAAGAGCCAATGGATTGCGCAAGGGGTCAGGGGGTTGGATTGCGCAGGAATGGTTGGCGCAGGCTGCGAAGTGCGCAGGCTTAGACTGCGCAGGCAATGGATGGCGCAGGATGTAGACTGCGCAGGCTTAGACTGCACAGGCAATGGATGGCACAGGATACAGATTGCGCAGGCAATGGATGGCGCAGGATGCAGACTGTGCAGGGGTCAAGCGCACAGGAGCCGATGGCGCAGGGTTGGTTGCGCAATCGGGCAGCGGCCAGGCTGCGCAGTCAGCGACCAACGCTAAAGAGCGAGACGCGGGGAGGCTGCGCGGTTCAGTGCTGCGCTAAAGAGCGCAGACTGTAGATCTTCTTCTCCAGGCCGAGAGGAACATCAAGAACACCCAAACGTTCAATCTTTCATATCTTAGTCAAATCAAAGCCAAATCTAGATTTTCAAAGGTCTAACTTGAGTAAAATTGAATTCTCTTCCACATGGAAGCATCAAAACCCACAAAAATCCAACCAAAATAGATCAAAACCATGTAAATCCGAAAATAAAGAAACTTAGATCTAGAACAATGGAGACTCCAAATCACATAATGTCAAGTTCTAATGTTGATCACCATGGCCTAATCTAGCGAATGAACAAATAAAATGTGGTTCTCATATGGTGGCAAGGTGCACTTGTCTATGGGTGTTGGTGTTGTGTAGAGGAAGGAAGAAGAAAAAGATGGAGAAATAAATGAGAGAATTATGGAGGAGAGAGAAAAGTAGGTGGAGTTTTAATGAGGGTGGGTTGTGTTGTGTTGAGGGTAGAGCATAGGCTAAGGTGTTCCAATGCATGTTAAACCAAACCAAACCAAATCAAACCAATCCTCCTCCACAAAATAAACCAAGCCAGGTAAAACCTAATTACGAGAACCAAAATCTGCATGTCAAGCCAATTACAAGTACATGCCAAAATCCGAAAAAATAAATACAGGTCTGAAATACATGCAAGCTTGACAAAATACGTATTCAGAATATGGGTGTTACAGTATACCCTCACCTTTGGGTATACTAAAATATAACTTGACATTTCGATACCTATTACTCAATGACATTACCTAAGTATCTGTCACGACCCGCACCCGGTATAGGGCACGAGTGTGTGACAGCGCCCAGCCTACGCCGCAGCATCGATGGTAGAACGCTGTCTAGGTCACTAACTAACAATCTCACACAATGATATAAAGTACATGTAGTAGATCTCAACTCCGAATGGAGGACAAGTATAAAGATAACATTGAACACTAAATCACAATCTAAAGCACGATAAGATATCAAGAAATCTAATAAACTACAAGGTCGAAACATCAACAACATCCAACTATAATATCATAATTCAAGTCTCAAGTACCATAATAAAATCTCTATTATCTTTGCATGCCAATAGTTCTAACAGAGAATCTAACACAAGTCAAAACTAGAACTACGTCCCTCGGTAATTACTTATGAGAATTTGGACCCATGGTAGCTATCGCCTCCTCGGATCCGTAGTATGTGGGACACAAATCCCCTGAGCAATCATCTAAAAAATATATCCAGTCAGGATAGAACGAGCACACCTCCTCTAGCAGTTTCAAATAAATGACAAAGCCTACAAAACAGTTATAGTAAGTAATACTTGATGAACATGGAAACAGTGGGTCAGAAAATGAAATAGAACAACAGTTAACTAAAGTACAAGGAAAGTAAATATGGTGAATCAGACGAACATGACAATAAAGACTGTAATAGAAATAACTGAACTAGAGCATGTGTGATGTGAGTCCAGACAGTATAATATGAGTCCAATGTGGATCCAGTAGAATCCACTAAACCAGTGTGTTTTGAAATACCGCTTTTGATATGTAAACAGCTAGAGGGTAAATACGGTACATCGCATGCTTGGCAAGCGTACGACGACTATCTTTCCAGATTAGACCAGTAGGAGTGGTTCCAGTATGATTGTGAATGTTTACATGTCTACTCGAGTATTTTTTTGCCCCGACTAGTACAAGTAAATCCATATTCCGACACATAAATCAAGTAAAAGTCCAGCCAGAAAGTAAGTGGTGTTAGTAGGTGTTTCTAGTAGGTGGTTCCAATGAGTGATTCCAGAAGTAGGTGCCAGACAAGTATAATACATCTGTCGCAAGTGAATGAATCCAGAAATACCAATCTGTGTCATGACAGAGAATCTGGTAATACTATACTAGAAGCTGAATAATAATAATCATCAGATAAATAAAAACTATCAGAGAATGTACTCGCCTGCGGTCCAGAGCAATGAATATGGATCGATACCCAAAGTGAAGTCACAAGGACCTATATATGAGATATATAGAGTTACATGATGTTTCAGGGTAAACAATATATTTAAATTTATTAATTACATGCTTCTAGGCCTTTTCTAGGTCAATCTTGGTCAATACCTTGCTAAACGAGGTCGATTCTAGGTTCCTAGGTCGTTACCTTGTCATACTATGGTATCCTAATTCACCCTAGGCTACCTTAGTCTCTAAATTGGCATTTACCTAATCACTTAATACCTTAACTCATAGAGGCACATATATATATCTAGCTATATGTAATACTCATAAAGCCTACTATTTATATTGGATTATAGATATACATGGATATCTATATTAAGTATATACTTTAGACTCCCCCTAGGGTACTTTATAATCAACCTCAATGACTTACCCCTACTAAACTGGTACCTTGATACCAATGTGCCTATGAACCATAGGTATATACCTATACCTATCTATACAATTAACCATAACCTCAAAAACATACAAACCTACCATGACACTACCTCTCAACACACACATTCACTGAAAACATATATATATATATATATATATATATATATATATATATATATATATATATATATATATATATATATATATATATATAACTTCTATATGCAGACACTTACATACACTCAAATCCTAACTAACCATCAATCTATCCATCTATCTAATTTCAATTTTGCCAAGGGCAGCCTACTGCAATAGTGTTCATGCCACACAAAACTTCTATATGCAGACACTTACATACACTCAAATCTTAACTAACCATCAATCTATCCGTCTATCTAGTTTCAATTTTGCCAAGGGCAGCCTACTGCAATAGTGTTCATGCCACACATTGGCCTAAGGGCCAATGCCCCACTTTAGTGGCCAAACCACTGCCTACAGCTTGGCCAATATGGCCTGCTGCCACTTGCCTTCAGTACAGGAAATGGCTTAAAGCCTGTTGGCTAAAGGACAGGCCAACATGGCCTGCATTACCAAGGTCAATCCTGGCCTTCTCACCCTACCTTGCCTGTCATCAATTTCCCTATTCCTGACTAAGCACCTATCAGTTATTGCTACTAGGCCTCTCATCAACTGACTGAAGCATAAGGCTCTGTGCACTTAGTGCACAGGCCACACTCCTTGAGTCCTCTATGTACAAGCCAAGGAGGCACTATCCTGGCCAACCGAAAATGGATTTGGGCTAAATCCCCTTCTACTCATTTCTGATACAATTGTGTATCAAGCCTCACCACATGTGGACTGATACTAGTGTAAGCCAACAACTGATACGCACACTAAGTATCAAAACCCCTAATCTAGTGAATACACTTTGGTATCCAAGGCTTTACACTACTATATACCTACTCTTATGGATATTATACATGGAAATATATATGTCTATATACTTGGTGTATAGGTAAAACGTCTTACCTGCCTAACCTACCCATCTCTAACCACACACAACCCTCAACATAATGATACACTCACAAGGACTGATATGAAGAATCAATTGGTTGATTCACAAGGGGGTAGGACTGACCACTAACACTGCTACTCGAGTTTACTGTACTGGCCCATACTGTCTTTTAGTCTAGGCTTCCCCATTTGCTGTATACTTGAGTACATCTCTTTGGTACTGCTGCTGCAACTGCATATGGTTCCAATTTCCCCTATCTCTGATACACACATCAGTATTAGCCTCATATGCCAATGCCCTATAGGCAGGGCTTATACTTGCTGCTGCTGTGGCTACTAATGCCTGGGCACATTTCTGCTCATCTGAGCATGAGGACAACCACCCTAAGATGACAAACCCACTCTATACTCAATTACCAAATCGTGTATGGACTGATACTTACCTGAGGAATCCTTCAACTGGCTGAACAATAATTGAGAATGGGATTGAACAACTAAAGGTAGTAGATTGAACACTAATATGGAATGAACAAGGGTATCCTAGGACTGGACAAGTAGTAGCCTAAGACTGAACTAATGTACCAAAAACTGAACATAATGTAAGTATATATAATCCCACACTCAAGCCTCCCTTCTTATCTCTCAAAGACTGCTGTAGGTAAGAGTAAATATAAAGCTTTTAATTCCCTCTAAGTGACTGAACACTAAGATGAAAATGGATTGATCAACCCATGGACTGATCAGTAGGATAAATGAACTGAACCTATCAAAGGACTGCAGGACAGGTCAATTAAATGGGATCACTCGAATGTTTACAAGGACTGACCCAAAATAGAGACTGACATATGGTAGAGAAGGACTGAACAATAAAGTTATTAACTCACACGCGAACCTCCCCTTATCTCCTTCACTGCTCTGAATAATTAGGAGGGTCTGGACATAAGGGCAGGTAAGAAATGAACTTAATTAGAGACTGAACATATGGGGATTTGTTCACTGTATGAACTGAACTTTAGGATGACTGAACATAAGGAAAACTTGAAGAACAAGTAGGCAACTCTAGAGGGGGGTGAATAGAGTTTATGACAATAATAGCCAAATAAAAAAATTAAACTCTTTCACCAACAGTAAATAATCAGAGTAAATGCGGAAATTATAAATAGCAAGAAAGCATACGCAAACACAGCCGATTTTAACCTGGTTTTCCTCGTGGTGGACTAGTCCAGGCCTGAGAACTCTAGCTCAGGATTAAATCCACTATTTGTGAAATAGTAGTTACACCCCGTGTCTTTTCTTCAGAAGATCACGTCAACTTCTTACAGCGATCGCAGTGGCGATGTTTGGAATTTTCTAAGCGACTTTCTTAACTCTTGCTCAAACTCCTAACTGAAGAGCACTGAGCACTTTGAGGCTTAGGAAGCTTGTGGCTAGTAAATGAGAAGGATAAGGCTTGTATAAGGCTTTAGAGAGAAGAGAAGAGAAGAGAAGATTGGATGAATGAAAATGAGAGAATTCAAGGCCTATTTATAGGGTTCTAGCTAGGCAGAATTCGGCCAGAATTCTGCGTCAAGAATTTAAATTTTTGGCTGTTGGACAACTAGCGTACAGCAAACCCTAAAAATTAGGGTCCTGTAATTTAGGGGACAGAATTCGGCCCGAACTTTGTGTGGAGGCAGAGTTCGGCCCGAACTCTGTCTCCAGGAGACAAAATTACTCAAATGGACTATGTGGGCTAGTTTGGTTTGGTAGAGATTTTGGTTTGTGGTTTGGATGCAGGCATAGGCCCAAACTACTCAGTGCGACTCAGTTTATATTTATCTAGACTCAAGAAAAGTAAAAATACAGACTCAAAACTCAGTATGCTGCTGGTACGAGCCGACGTCCGTCTTGTACTGAGTTCTGTCTTGATGTGTCATATCGAATTATGACAAGTATCATATTGTCAATTTTATCAATATTTGGTTGACTGTGATTTTGTGTCAACAATCTCCCCCATATTGATAATTGACAAAATGATATTTGTATATTCAATGTTCATACTTGGACATATGTATAAAAGCAATAGCTCCTTCGTAATCAGTGCCTAAAAGCAATAGCTCCCCCATAATCATTGCTTCTTTGTAAGCCAATGTCCCTTTGTCCTGATAAATATAATCTTTTCTAAAACATAGATAGACAATATGATATGACGATATATAGCAAATAATTCTCCCCCTTTTGTCATTTATCAAACACAAACAACCAGAAATATTAAAAATGAAAATAACTGGCAAGCACACCAAAGTAATGATAAACTGCATAAAGTGTCTCAAGAGTCACAAAACATCGAGTGAACTAATAAAAAGAAACTACGTAAACTAGAAATCCATAGTGCAAAAAACTAAATATAAGATCCTCAATGGCAGCAGCAGGTAGAAGACCACATCCATCACGGAGCTCGAGATAGTCCAGCGTCGTCAGATGGATCAGTAAATGAACAACGAGGATCCACGAAAGCTGTATCAGGATCCAGATAGCGTATAACCCAAGGGTCATCGATACGGTATCCGTCGCAAGCAGGATCCCGCTCCATAGGAATAAGCATAGAGGGATGCAGAGACATAGAGTACCGGACGTCATGCAGTGAGTTGCTGATGTCACTCACCTGCAGGGTGGTACGGTAGTGGAGCTGGGTTCAGCGATCATCCTCTAAAATGAATCGATCGTGAAGCATAGTCTGAATCGACTCAAGAGTAGCAGGAGGAGGGGGCACAGGCTGCCCAAGAGCAGGTGCGTCATCCTGAGCATCATAGTGCTCGGACTCAGCAGGAGATCCGACAACTGCCTGAAGCCGCCGTGCCTTAGATAGGAAGGCAGGGGCAGAAAGGAATTGGTACTCATCAAGTGGGACATGAAAAGTACGAAAAATCAAAGGAAGATAGAGAGCATAGACCAAAGATCGTGGCCTCTTCCTAGCATTGATCATCCAGTCCATCATGGACGTGGAAGATTGAACGGGACATAGAAATATAGGTGATACAAAACAAAAATCTTAAAGTACAACATCTCATCAGTCGATCCCGCTTTGGGCAAAATCGTGTTAAAGACAATGCGATGAAGCTCGTAGAAGTAGGGGTTTAGAAATTTGACAAGAAGCTTGCGTGGACCTGTATTTAGGGTACACAAATCGTCATTAAAGCTTTCAAGAAAAGACCTATTGGGGAATTGAAACTTGCGAGCATCAACAAGTTTCTTCCATGAGTTGGGCTCCATAATTTCAAGATATTCCGCAAGATCAAAGTCATCAAATGATATGTCAATGCCAGCAACACGAGAATATAAACGTGTATCATCATGAGTAGGATTGAAATAGAATATTTGAATTGCATTCAAATAGATAAGTGAATTAGTAGTAACTAGTTCATCAAGACACAAATCACGAAACAAGGCATCATAACGAGAAAATATGGTAAAGTTTATAGGATGGCCCGCACACACGGGACATGATCAAAAATTATTGAACCATTCGTTTGAGGCTTCTAATGATACAAATATTCGATCATCAAACGTGTTGGGGTCAATGGGACGTGGTGGATTGAACAAAGGGTGAATTGGTTGGTGAATAGGTTGATCATCACGAGGAGGAGAATTCGAAGAGGAAGCACCCTCGGTTCGAAGCCTCTTTCCTCTATTAAACAACCTAGGTGCCATAAGCAATGAAGAAAAATATGAACTTGAGATGTAGAGAAAGAGGAAATTATACCTCAAAGAGACAATGGAGGATGGAAGAGAATGATGCAAGAGACCTTCTCCTAGAATTTGTAGAAGAAAGCTTCACTAGAAGGAGAAAACTAGGGTTAGGGTTTGAAAAGGAAGGGTTTGGAGGAGTTTAGGAGGAGGCAATGGAGGAGAGAGAAAGGGAGAACCCGGGTGTAAGAATAGGGGTTCGAATGGTCGGATGTAATTTAGACCATTGGATCAAACACAGATCAACGGCTGAGCCCGACTGCTGTTCTGGAATGAACGGACCGGATTCGGCCCGAACTCTGTGTTAGGCAGAGTTCGGCCCGAATTCTGTGTTCTGGGGCCAGAATAGAAACTAGGCTAAAATGAAGTTGAAAATAGTATTTAGTTAAAAAGAATATAAGGATGGAAATATAGAAATTTCAACAGTGAAGTCCAAGTAGAAGATAACCAAATAAATTGGAGTCAAATAAACAAAAGTGAAGTTTGAAAATATTGAATTTAGCAAGCTATACATAAATGTAAACAATGTAATAAACAAGGAGTTATGACACAATTCAGTATGATAAAACTGCTATGGGGTAGCTGTAGGGGCCGGATTCCAGCTAGCGGTAGTCCGAAGACTAGTGCACCGTGTCGCTTAGGCTTTTACGTATTGTTGTCAGAAGGACCTTTTTGGCTTGTACCCATAGCAAAATTCATCATAAAGAACCATGACATAATCGATATTTACGCAGGCCATCTTAATGATTAACTGCCTCATCCAAAATTTCTAGTTCACGACAAAGAAAGTTGAAATGCTCTTCGGATAGTGGTTTTGTAAAAAAATCTGCCAGCTGATGATCAGTCAATAAATTCTAAGTTTATAGTGCCATTCTGTTGGTGATCACGCAAAAAGTGGTGACGAATTTTAATGTATTTCGTACGTTAGTGACATATAGGGTTCTTAGTAAGGTTGATAGCACTAGTGTTATCACAGAATATAGAAATATGCATAAATGATAGGTTGTAGTCTACAAGGATTTGTTTCATCCATAGAATTTGTGCACAACAACGACCAGCTGCGATATATTCAGCTTCTGTTGTGGATAGTGCGAAGAATTCTGCTTTTTGCTAAACTAAGAGACTAGAGCTTTGCCTAATAAATGACACGTGCCACTTGTACTTTTACGATCGACTTTGCATCCTACGGAATCAGCATCCGAATAACCAATAAGGTCGAAGGATGTGGATTTGGGATACCATAAGCCCACTGTAACTGTAACCTTAAGGTATCGAAAAATATGCTTAACGGCGGACATGTGTGATTCCTTAGGACTAGCTTGATAGCGAGCACACAGACAAACACTAAACATGATATCGGGACGACCAGCAGTTAAATAGAGTAAACAACCAATCATACCTCAATACTTACGTTGGTCAACAGGTTTGCCGCTTTCATCAGGTTCCAGCTTGGTTGATGTAGCCAAAGGGGTGCTGATTGTTTTGACATTGTCTAGATCAAACTTCTTCAGCATATCCTTTGTATATTTTGACTGGCTGATGAAAGTTCCTTGCGACATTTGTTTGACTTGCAATCCAAAGAAGTAGGTGAGCTCCCCCATCATGCTCATCTCAAATTCGTTCTGCATACACTTAGCAAAATCTTTGCAAAGTTTTCATTAGTAGAAACGAATATGATATCATCTATGTAAATTTGCACTAGAAGAATAGTGTTTTATAAACTTTTGATAAATAGTGTAGTCTCAATTTTCCCTTTTGAAAAACCTTTATCCAGTAAGAAATTGCTTAGGCATTCATACCAAGCTCTGGAGGCTTGTTTGAGGCCATATAACGCTTTCTTGAGTTTAAAAACATGGTCGAAAAATTTATGATTTTCAAAACCAGGTGGTTGTTTTACAAAAACTTCCTCCTTAGTAAATCCATTCAGAAAAGCACTTTTGACATCCATTTGGAAAAGTTTAAAATTCTGAAGGTTTGCAAAGGCACAAAGCATCCGAATGGTTGTATCCTTGAGCTACTAGACGAGCTTTGTTGCGAAAAACCCAATTAGTACCAATGATCGAATGGTTAGCTGGTTTAGGAACAAGTTCCCAAATCTGGCTTTGTTGCGAGTGACTAAATCATTGAGCTACTAGACGAGCTACTAGACGAGCTTGGTTGTATCCTTGAGCTACTAGACGAGCTTTGTTGCGAGTGACTAAACCATCTTTATTTACTTTGTTACGAAAAACCCATTTAGTACCAATGATCGAATGGTTAGCTGGTTTAGGAACAAGTTCCCAAATCTGGCTTCTTTCGAATTGGTTGAGTTCTTCTTGCATAGCTGAAATCCAAAACTCATCACTGAAAGCTTCTAAAACAGTTTTAGGCTCAATTTGTGAAATAAAGGCAGTACTAGCAATAGAGTCTCTTAACGATGATCGAGTACTTACTCTGTGTGATACCTCACCTATTACCAACTTTTCTGGATGTGATGGCTTGAATGCGAATTTCTTCGGCAAGCCCTCCAGAGAATTGGTTTCAGTGGTGGTATTCACCGGCGTAGAAGTTGATGGCTCAACATCATCGTCAGGAGTAGCTGCTGCACTATTATCCTTATCAAAAGTCACATTAGTAGACTTTTCTACAATCAATGAGCGTTTGTTGAACACTCTATATCCCTTGTTCTTGGCAGCATAGCCAAGAAAAATACCATCGTCAGCTTTGGCATCGAATTTGCCTAAGTTGTCTTTGGTGTTAAGGATAAAACATCGACAACCAGAAACTCTAAAATATAAAACATTTGGAGTTCTCCCAAACCAAATCTCATAGGGTATTTTTTTCGTAATAGGTCAAATAAGCACCCTATTTAAAATATGGTACGCTGTACTGACAGCTTCAGCCCAAAAATATTTCGGAAGTAAAAATTTATTCAACATGACTCTAGCCATATCGCCAAGAGTCCTATTCTTCCGCTACACAACACCATTTTGTTGAGGAGTTCTAGGACAAGAAAACTCATGATCAAAACCATTTGAGTCACAAAACTTTTTAAAATCAGTATTTTTGAATTCGCCTCCATGATCACTTCGAATTCAAGTAATCATATAGCCTTTTTCGTTTTGAACCTTTTTAGCAAAAATTTTGAAAATAGAAAACGCATCGCTTTTGTTTGATACAAAGAACACCCAAGTGAATCTAAAAAATTATCTACTATAACAAAAGCATAGAGTTTTCCACCACGACTGGCTACTCTACTAGGACCAAATATCCATGTGAAGTAATTGCAAAGGTCTAGTAGTACTTACAGTGCTGATCTTCACTGGAGTCTCTCTCAGGACCCAGCGCATCCAGTTACTATCCTTCCTCACCCAGGCTTCCCAGGTCCTAGGTTCGGAGATGAGGCATCTTTTCCGTACTTCGATCCTACTGCAGCTTACTTTCCTCTGGATGCTCCTGGCGGTGATGACCACACTATGTGATGCGGACTCAGCTGATGGATAGTGGATAGGATGCAAGATGATGATCTATGCTATGATGTGGTTTGCTTTTTGTTATGTCTAAACTTATTAGTTAGACATTTGTTTAGCACTTTATGATTGTATTTTTTTTAGTGAGACATTGTTATGCATGACATTCTAGTTTATTTCAGTACTTGTTATCTTTTTATGTATCTCTTTAGCTCCAGTTTGTCTGTTTGTGTTGTAAATTGTTGGCTTCACATATTACGGGGGAGCCAAAGTCATTTTTCTTTTGACAAAGGGGGAGGAAGAATACATACCAATCAAAAACAAATCCAAAATCATACAATCCAAAACAAAACCAACCATGTTTTGTTCAGGTACATTTTATTTGTTTATTCTATTTCTTAGATATATTTTGGTATAGACTCAAGTTTGTCAATTATCAAAATGGGGGAGATTGTTGGCCCATTCCATAGTCACACCCGATTTTAATAATCGACATAACCTTAAAGTCAATACATAAAATATACGAACTGCTGCTAACCATTTCAGGACGTCTGAAATCAATATCAACGAGCATCGTATTGCATCATCAAGCATATATATTTCATCAATCTGAAGATTACTTTCATTGGGATCCAGTCCAAGTCTTTTTATAATTTATTCTATATTTTATCTTTATTGAGTTTAGGACATAAATTGTAAGATCGACTAGGTAATACTGGCTGAGGTTAATCTCAGTCTACATCTCTAAAAAGCCTACCTATTCCTATTTTATTTCTACCAAAAGTTCAAAATCAGTTTTGAAACAGAATTTGACAAATATTTTGAATTTCTCCCAGACAGAACTCAAACCGAGTTCGGCCCGAGTTCGGTCCGAACTCTGACCGAGTTCGATCAGTTTGAATTCAAATATCCGTTGCCTTTAAATCTGCAAGCAACGTACATATGCGAAATATTTGCATCAGAAATCTGCCCGAATTCTGCCCGAGTTCAGTCTCAGAAAACACCTATAAATAGGAGAGAGTTTTTTATTTCAATTCACTCATTCATTCTTCATCTTCTCTTCTATTCAAAAAGTGTTTTCACCTGATCAAAAGCTTTCAAATCACACATATACTTCTCTTAGCCAAAAGCTAGTAATATCTACTTCTATCTAGAGTCTTTTGGTATTCAAGATACTACAACAAAAAGGTCTATTAATAACGCTCGATAAGACGTATTGATGACGCCTGATACTTAAGCGTTATCAAAGTTCGAAATACCTTTTTTCTGTGACGGTTTGGGCTAATTCTGGGCTTTTTATAACGTTTATAAAATAAAGCGTTATTAATATTTTAGAGGGGTGGCAAACTTGTAATATTTTGCAAACTTATTAATATTAAACGTTCTTTCTCCTTCTATTTTCCCTCTCCTCCTCCTCCTCTTCCTCTTCCTCTTCCTCAGCTCCCATGCTCAGAATTAGGGTTCGCCCCACGACCTGCTCAACGAACGCCTCCTCCTCGATGTCGACGAGCCGGGAGCAACCATCCCGCCGACCTTCCGGTCGCTGCACCACTACTTCGACTCCTTTCGGTCGCTGCACCACTAGTTTTTTCATTTCGCAAACCATTTCCCCCTCCCCTCTCTCCCATTTCGAGCTCTGTGGCTCCTCTCTGGCTCGACGATGAGTCGTACCGCTTGGTAAACTCTCTCTCTCTCTCTCTCTCTCTCTTTATTCCAATTTTTAGGGTTTTTTTCTACTATTCCTCCAAAAGTTCGGCCATGTCAGGTGTTGTGTGAACCGAGAAGGTGAGGACTCGATCAACTCGCCGCCTTCAAGCCCTCGGCCTTCGTCCCTTTGGATGACCCCGACCTCCGCCCTAAGGCCAAGGAATGGATCGACCACAAGACCCCTGACGAGCTCGAAGACCTAGATGACGACCTCAGTGATGATGGATTCCTCGATAACTACAAGTTTCATGAGCTCCAACTATAACTAAACCCTTTTTCTAGGGTTAGGGTTTATTATTGATTTTGTTTTTCTTGTTCCCGGAAGAAGAAGCTGGCGGAGATGAGGGAGGCGGTGTGGGTAGCGAGGTTCGGGTCGATGCTGCCTTCGAATCAGAATTTGTTAAGGGGGTCTTCCAGGCGCCTGTTGATGTCTGGGTCGTCGTCTTCCTCAACAAGTATGGGTAATTTGTTTTACATCTTTCTTTTATTTTCCTGTATCGAATGGGTTATGTAACTGCTTCTAGTGTAAGGCTTTCACCATAACCCGTGTAGTATCCCTGGGGATACAAGTTAAAAACTTTCTGGAACATAAAGTAGAACTCTTTTAATTCAATCATTGAATCAATATGGACAGAATAGAAGAAAAAAAACTAATTGGTGATATAATCTTAAATGAGTTCACCCCCTTTTCATGTCATGATGAATTTTCTTTCTATGAATTCTGTACGTGGCATGTTCAACTCTTTTATTTGTCTAGTTCTGGACTTGTTGTGATTTACGCCTGAGTGAAATAATTAGGATTAGGTCAGTTAATCTTATTTCACTAAGGTTCATCATCGACTCAGAAAAATTAGTGGCAAAGCAATTTTTAAATATGCCTGTTTCCAACAGGTCCCTGGTGGTAATATGAGAGACTCATTTCTTATTAATGGTATCGCCTTCAAAAAGAAATTTTCTTATGCTGGCTTTGAGCAACAACCAAAGAAATTCCTGAACCCAAAGATTCTTCTGTTAAACATTGAGCTGGAGCTGAAGTCAGAGAAAGAAAATACGGAGATAAGGTAAGTAATCGTCACCTTACCGTGTGCTACTGGTCTTCCTTCAATAATTCTATTTTATGGCTACTGCAGATTATCAGATCCTTCACAATACCAATCCATTGTTGATGCTGAATGGAATATTATCTATGACAAGCTAGAAAAGTGTGTCCAGAGTGGAGTAAAAATTGTCCTGTCAAGGTTGGCAATTGGCGACCTCGCAACACAGGTACATTACCTCGTGGTTTGTTAAAATTAAAATTACTATTTCCAGAGCCATAATGGTTATCTATTTTGCAGATCGGGATATCTTCTATGCTGGACGTGTGGCAGAAGAGGATCTGCAGCGTGTTGCTGCTGCTACAGGTGGAACTGTGCAGACTTCTGTCAACAATGTCATTGATAAGGTTTCCTCTTTTCCCGCTACAAGTCTTTTTGATCGGCTTTATGAATGCCATTGTTGGTAGTAGTTCTACACCAAAGTATTGCATCTTAGCGTCTGTTTTATGTTTGATGTGTGGCAGGTTTTAGGAACTTGTGATGTATTTGAGGAAAAACAAGTAGGAAATGAGCGGTTTAACATATTTAGTGGCTGTCCTTCTGGCCAGACAGCTACCATAGTTCTCCGTGGTGGGGCGGATCAGGTGTGCTACTATTACTGATTACACTGTGCTCAATTGAACAGTTTATTAGGACCTAACAGTTGCCGACTTCATTTATTATCAACTTTGCAGTTCATTGAGGAAGCTGAAAGGAGTCTCCATGATGCTATAATGATAGTCAGACGTGCTATGAAAAACTTCAATGTTGTGGCCGGTGGTGGTGCTATTGATGTATATACTTTAACTATAACAACTTACTAATACGTTTTTTGATTTTGGTCTGTTGGAGATTAATCTTCTTACTACTCACAACAGATGGAGATAAGTAGATACCTGAGACAACATCCACGGACAATTGCTGGGAAGTCGCAACTATTTATAAACTCGTATGCCAAGGCTCTTGAGGTAGAGATGCATAACTTATATCTTCAATTCAAATGTTGGATTCAATGCGTGTCTTATATTTTATTGCCTGTGCCACTGTTTCAAGAATTGCCTGTTCTGCCAATGAAATATAACTTTTTTTTTCCTTGTCGAGGCCTTCATAAGTGGTTATAATTCTATTTCCTTTGTTGCCACAGTGTAAATTTTTTGCAATCAAGTATATTGATACCTTATGCCAGTCCATGGTATGGGTTCCATGGTATATGCTCTTTGTTAGCTAGGTTCTTTTGAATCTATTTATTCTTTACTTATGGAACTCTTAGCATGATTTTTTTTTCCAACAATGGCAAGGGATTGGCTGTGTGAGCATAAAACATTGTCTTATAGAATGCTTGCAATTTGTTATCCACTTGTAAAATTTTTTGTAGTTTCACAATGCTGTTCTGATTTATTAAGATTGGAATGATGATAATTGTCTGCATATTGGTTGGTAGATCTAGTACAGCATCTTCTATAGTTCATTTTTTTCTGTCCGAGGTCCAATGCTTTCTATGTTGATGTAACTTCTTGAGCACCATAGGATATATAAGTTACTTTCTTCTACTAGTCATAGTATGCTACATAAGTTTATTAAGACAAAGTTAGCAAGCTCATCTTAATTCATCAAGAGTTATTATAGTAGAGGATGTTTGTGCTGATGTCAGATGCTGTCAGATATTTTGTGCTTGTGATTCTTGAAGTCATGCAAGATCAGGATTAGGAAATTTGAGCAGCCCAGTAAATTCTCTAGTCAAACAAACTGATTTTGATTCGTCTGTTGATGAGTTTGTAATTTTGTAGAGATATTTTTGGCAAGAAGGCATTCCTGTTTCACATTATAGTGAGCATATTATATAAACAATGAATAATAACCGGAATATTACCTTACCTTTGATGGTTCTTAGTACTTACTATGAATACCTAGTATCAGTTTCTTGATATACAAATTAATTGGATGTCTACGAATAATTTTAATTGTTGTCATAATATTTGGCTTGTCGTTTGATGATATATATATATATATATATATATATATATATATATATATATATATATATATATATATATCTTCTTGATGTCTGACTCATGGATCATAATTTGCTGGATAGGTATGATGATCGGTTTGTTACAGTAGCCTTTGACAGTGATCCTATTGCTGATTCAGAGGCATACAACAAATTGGACAGATCTACTCGTGATGAGCATGAGTCAAAGGTGAAAATTGTTCCTTAAAATTTGCCAGTTTTTCATAAAAGCGCCTTCAATCTTCCACCATTTTCACCAATACCGACTTAAATATTTCCATCGATGGATTTATATTCATACCTCCTAGAAGGTATGGTTTCAGAAAATGAACTTTAACTGAGCTGACAGGAAGAGAAGGACTCAGATAGCTGAACCCAAACATTTGGAATAAAGACATTGTTGTTATTAAAAATATTGGTATTCTCCCATATATGTGAAGCAAACTCAGGAGCAAAGAATTTGCTATCATGCTTTTACTTATCCATTTTGCAGAATGTAATAAGCACTTGGTTTTGGACTATAAAGTTGCTCCGTTTTTTTTGACATGGTGATTACGACTACAATTGATTAGGGACTTATAGGTGAAGAGATGCTTGGGCTTTTGATAGCATGTACTATTTGCCTTGATGTTTTCTTCGCCAACTTTGTATGTGGTGCAATATGTTATGTACTAATATTTTTGGCGGGGATTGTCACTCCTTGTCATAGAGAGGAATGCAATTCCCTATAGCAAATTGTATCATCCTACCTATTTGCTATACTCTTTATAGTCTAGAGGAACTTGGAGGGTGCTCCTTTGTTGCATGAGCTTAAACTGCATAACCGAAAGGTAGGGTCTAGCAGCCCCCTCTCGTGGTCATAGCTACCTTGGCTACGAAATTGGCACCAACATAGAGGGTTGATGTCAGGTAGATAGCAAGTCACAAAACTTTGTCAAAGCTTGGAGCTTCCTTATGCTCAATAGCCAACCCATTATGATGATTGAAGGCTTGGATGATCATTTTTTTTGGTTCATATACCTCAAACATATCTTTTTATTTTTAAGTAAAAAAAGCTGGTTCTTTTTATTGCTCTGCACTAATTAAATTTGGGAAATAATTTCCATCAACATATAGCTTAGTATTGTAAATGTGGTATTGCAGGCTCAAAAACGGAAGTTGGGTATACTGGGGAATGATGACACGGAGCAACTGGCTTCTGCAGCTTCTGCAAATAAAAATATAGAGGAAGACACTACAACGGTGGCTAAAGGCCATGGTACCTACTTACATGATAGAGGATTCAAATGAATTCTGTTTCTTTTCTTTTCTTTTACCTTTTGGACTGGCAAGAAGTATCATTTGAAATGGAAGTTAACAAAATGTTGAAATTTAACAGATCACTCTGAAAGAACTTTCTACAAGGAACTGGTAAAAGTCATAGAAGCATCAGATGTTATTTTGGAGGTTCTTGATGCACGAGATCCCATTGGTACACGCTGCGTTGATATGGAAAAGATGATATTTAAGTCGAATCCAAATAAGCGCCTCGTACTGCTTTTGAACAAGATAAGTAATATGGTTTGATTTTAAACCTTCATAATTAATGTAGCATCCGAAAGTGCCATCTTTTATGTTTTTCTTAAGCTCCCCGATGGTGTATGCTCTAGGTTTGGGTTAACTCTTTCAGTGGCTATTCCTGCTTCCAGATTTTGTTGGTCTTGGTGGACTTGGGCATGGAGCAGTTAAGCTTGACAAAGCTTTTGGGTTGAAGGTGATAATGATCGGCTCTTCTCCAAAGAAGTAAAATGAGGCCATTGAAAAGATAGAGGCTGATGCATTTTTTGTCATCAGTAAGCCTGAACAAATGCAGGTAAGCATGTTGCTTTCTGTTACACTTTGTTAGCTTTTTGCATATGTATCTTTATTTTCCAAATCCTAAGCCTTTGATTTTGTTTTTCTTAGCTTTAGGTTCAAACTAGTTGAAGAAGAATTGAAGTAGTTGAGAGCCTCAGTTGAGAAACTTGTTTTTATCTTTTAAAGGGTTTTGCTACATGTTCTGTGGACAGTTTTGATATGGCCAAGTTTTGATGTGGACAATTTTGGTAGTTGTAAATGTATATATGTATTTGGATATTCTATTTTGAGAATGTAATGAAGATGTTGATATGTACTATATTTTGAGAAATGTAATAAAGATGGTGATATATAATGTTAAATTTTTGGAATGTAATATATAATGTGTAGTATAGAGCGTTATAAATATGCTAATTTGAATAGTATAAAGTGTTATAAATGTGCTGCATTGAGCTTATACAGATTATCTATTCATAACGCTTTCAAAATGTCCTGAATTGTGCACTATATATTAACTATTCATAACGCTTTTATAGAAACTATTCATGACGGTTTTTTATAACGCTTTTAAAAAACATTTATAACACCCGTTTTCATAACGGTTGCTTTGAAAAAAAAACGTCATGGTTTGTCATTAATGACGCTTTTTAGCCATCATTAAAAGGATTTTTTGTTGTAGTGAGAGTTGTAAAGAGGTTGTCCAGTTTACAGCAACTATCCTTGTTGTGGAGCCGGTCGTGCGCTCGTCACCAAGCACGGTGTTGTGAATTTGGTCGTACACTTGTCACCAAGCACGGTGTTTTAAGAGACTGCAAGCTCTCATTTAGCTTGTGCCTTAGTGGATTAACATCGAGCACGAGTACTTGAGACTGGATTAGTTTTCTCAAAGGGATACCAGTGTACATCGTTGTGTCACTGAGTTTGATCTCTCTATCTCTTGCTATATTTATTAATGTCTCTTATTTACTGCCATAATTATAGATTAATTTTTTAAATTAGTGATTATTTTTTGCTGCACACACACACACTCTATTCACCCCCTCTAGAGGTGCTCAACGGTCCTACAAGATCATTGCCTTCTATGATAGCAGTTACCTTAGGGTTCCAAATCTTCGGTAGCCCCCTAAGTAACTTGCAGATCTTCTCATGATTTGTATATTGTTTGCCAAGAGATGACAAGGGGTTGATGATGTCAAGGAACCTTGTAAACATTTGGGTGATCGTCTCATTAGGCTTCATCTTGAACGCCGCGTATTCTTGAGTGAGACGACTGATTTTTGAATCCTTGACTTAGGTTGTTCCTTCATGCGTCACATCTAGATGTTTCCATACATCGTACGAGTTGGTGCATGTCGAAACCCTGTTGAACTCATTCCTGTCTATTGCATAAAATAAAGCATTAATAGCTATCGCGTCTAGACTTGCCTGTTTCTTTTCCTCGTCGAAATATTTGTCGTTGGGTTTCTCGACGAGATCTCCATTGACAACTATTCTGACAGACTTTTTGTAACCATCGGTGACAATGGTCCACAGGTCGAAGTCTAGAGACTTGAGATAAAAACTCATCCTTGTTTTCCAATAGGTGTAGTTTGTTCCATCAAATATGGGTGGCTTATGAGTGGACTGCCCTTCACCATGATTAGAAAACATGGGTTGTGTGGTTGCCATGGATCAGCTCTAGGATGTTAGTCCTTGTTGAGAGAACAGAGCTCTGATACTAATTGAAGAACAAGTAGGCAACTCTAGAGGGGGGTGAATAGAGTTTATGACAATAATAGCCAATTAAAAAATTAAACTCTTTCACCAACAGTAAATAATCAGAGTAAATGCAAAAATTATAAATAGCAAGAAAGCATACGCAAACACAGCCGATTTTAACCTGGTTTCCCTCGTGGAGGACTAGTCCAAGCCTGAGAAATCTTGCTCAGGATTAAATTTACTATTTGTGAAATGGTAGTTACACCCCGTACCTTTTCTTCAGAAGAGTACGTCAACTTCTTACAGAGATCGCAGTGGCGATGCTTGGAATTTTTCAAGCGACTTTCTTAACTCTTACACAAACTCCTAACTGAAGAGCACTGAGCACTTTGAGGCTTAGGGAGCTTGTGGCTAGTAGATGAGAAGGATAAGGCTTGTATAATGCTTTAGAGAGAAGAGAAGAGAAGAAAAGATTGGATGAATAAAAATGAGAGAATTCAAGGCCTATTTATAGGGTTCTAGCTAGGCAGAATTGAGCCAGATTTCTGTGTCAAGAATTCAAATTTTTGGCCGTTGGACAACTAGCGTACAGCAAACCCTAAAAATTAGGGTCCTGTAATTTAGGGGACAGAATTCGGCCCGAACTCTGTGTGCAGGCAGAGTTCGGCCCGAACTCTATCTCCAGGAGACAGAATTGTTCAAATGGGCTATGTGGGCTAGTTTAGTTTGGTGGAGCTTTTGGTTTGTGGTTTGAATATAGGTATAGGTCAAAATACTCAGTGCGACTCAGTTTACATTTATCTAGACTCAAGAAAAGTAAAAATACAGACTCAAAACTGAGTATGCTGCATGTACGAGCCGACGTCCGTCTTGTACTGAGTTTTGTCTTGATGTGTTATATTGAATTATGACAAGTATTATATTGTCAATTTTATCAATATTTGGTTGACAGTGATTTTGTGTTAACAAAACTGATACACAAGGAATTGGGGACCTGATACCTACAGCTAACCCGAGCCCTCTTCATATTATTTCCTTTATTACTAAGCTACTGCCTGCTGTTCTAATCTCCCACAACCTAAGCCTATCTCCTTGTATCTCGTGGACTGATACATATGGAGGTTAATAAGGATTGAATAATGAATGGTAAGGAAGAAGTAAATTCATAAAGACATAGGACTAGACTTATATGATAGCAAGGACTGAACATTAGGAGATATGGACTGATCATTTAGGAATGGACTGATACTCAAAGAAGTATGGACTGAACATAGGATGACCCTCTTGGTACGAACTGAACAATCAGTCCACTGACTGATAACAGGGGTATAGGACTGACCTATAATAGATTGAACAGAGTAATATTTAGAGTAATACAGTTAACTAAGATTGATCCTAATAAATGCTACAAGTGAACCTAAAGGATGACTGAACAAATATCTGTTTGTAAGGACTGATAGAAAATAAGAGTGGACAATTAATTGGGAATAAACCAAACTAATACCAATAGTGATGTAAGGGCTGAAACAAGGTTCAAGTTGACTGAACTTGATTGAACCAAAAGCAAAACCCTTATTCAACAGTAAACACATAAACACCACAATCCACACTATAAACCAACAGTCCCCACATTAAATCTATGCCCCCAATCAATATATACAATATATCAACACTAATTTAAACCACTAGACAATCCTACAATGATAACTCATAGCAAGGCAAGCCTAACATAAGATTCAAACTACAATTTAGAGCGTTGGTGCACTTTGGATCATTTTGTCAAACACTTGGCACGCGTATCGGACTCGTCCATGATACGCACTCCAAATGGATTCAAACTTGATCCAAAGCTCATCCACATGTTAACAATTAGAGCCTAACAAACCTATTCTCAAACCGTAGAAATCTTATTCTCGAATTTTCTCCAAAATGGCTCAAAATACAAAGCAAAAAGTCTCCAAAAGCGAGAAGGAAGAGTCAAAACTCATTTCCATGGCAAACCTAATGTATGGAGGTCCCTAATTGATGCATCTACACTAATTTGATGGAAATTAATGGGTTATAAAGGTCATACCAATTGAGAGAGAGATTCCAAATAGAAAATCGCTTAGATCTAGAATCCATTTAAGTTCCAAATGCTCCAATCCTTCCAAGCTAGCCAATAGAGCCTTCTCCTCTCCAAGGGAAAGAGAATGTGACTAATTTGAGAGAATTTGGTGGTAGAAACAATTGGAAAAGAAGCTCCTAAATAGGGTTTGGGTTTGAAATGAAAGATGGAGGAAGATGATGAAGGTATGCTTTATAAGGAAAGTAGGCTGCCATAGGTAGTTAGGAATACAAGTATCTAATATGCATGAATGTAAGTATAATATAATACAAGTATACATATATGTATCATGTAAATGTAATATACATGATATGTATGTATGTATGTATGCATACAAGGTAAGTATGTATGTATGTATGTATTTCTATAAACTGAGTTAACCTATAACCTTTTACACACATGCATTCATACACCCTTTGACATCATGTATCCCATGTCACATACACCTACCTATCACTAAATTTTAGAACATTAACACATATCCTTTCACACACATGCCAAACACACACATACTCACTTACTCTTTTACCTCTCTTTCTCTCTATATATATATATGTATGTGCCTATATATATAGCTTTCCTATATATATCTATGTATATGAATATATGAATAGTGATGCATATATATATATATATATATATATATATATATATATATATATATATATATATATATATATATATATATATATATATATGGGATGTACATATAGGTAGCCTATATGTTATGAGTGTACTACAATATATTAGATATATATATTGTTATGTGTATATGTGTTTGTGGTTTGGCTTACGCATGATATAGCCTATAGCCTAGGGTTCTTAGCCTATGGTGTGTCTGTTTGCCTAGTAAGAGTTTAGTTAGACTTGTTTAGTCTTGATTAGGCCTAGAATAGACTAGTTAGACTAGTATAGACTTGTTTGGTTTAGGTTTGACCTAGTTGACCTAGTTTGACTAGTCTAGTTGACTAGAGTTGACCAAAGGTTGACTTTAGCCTAGATTGACCCCAAACTTCATGTAGATGCATTGTAGCAGTCTATTTCCTTATTTTAGACTTGCTGTGACTTGTACTGTTCTATAGGAGACAGACACCACTCCTCGGACAGTATATTCTCTTCAGACATTCAGGATACCAGGCGAGTACATTCTCTAATCATTTCATATCCTGCTTAGAATTATTTTTCTGCATTAAATTACTTTACTTGATACTGTCACGTTGGTCACACGGATTAGTACTATATGGATCCCTTCTTGAGATGTTATCACTTCAGGGAGCATCGGGTACTACATGTTCTGTGCGTTTCACTTACATGGCGTATCACTATGCTTCTTTGGTTCTTTGATCACTTGTGACATATACCCTTATGATCACAGAGTCTTCTTTGAATCCTTATCCCATTTATTGGGTTTTCCAGATTTCCCATTTATAGGACTACTATATACCACCCTTCGGGGGCTGTTACATGGAATCATAACATAACCTGGTTGGATCCTTGTGTACTGATTGGGGGTACGGAGGAGTATAAATAGTCATATGAACAATTCCAAAGTAGAATAGCCATGTACGCCTCTTTAGTATAGCCATGTGTAAATCAAGCCGTTCACATGTCGACTTTGTACTCTAAATTACTAGTCACTGGTAGCTCTTTACTTATAGTAGATACTTCTATTACAGTTTTCTCTCTGTTTACATACTATATTTCTTCAGTATCTATATCTTACTTTACTGCATAATTATATTTTCTAACCTGCTATGAACTGTTGAGATGTATTGTGCTCGCTCCTGTCCTGACTGGACCTGTTGATAAATTTTACAGATAGCCTGGAGGTTGCCTGCTAGCCTAGAGGAGACACAGTAGAGGTTGTATAGATAGCTAGGGTTTTGCTTATAGCTTGTTTTCAGTTGTCTTGAGTTGTATTTATAGATTACTGTATTTGAGCTTTGAGATGTATTTCTGGTTTTGTGTATCTTAGACACTTAGACTTCTATCTGCGGTATCTCTTCTGGATTTCATGTTTTATCTATCTTCCATTATGCTCTACCTTAGATGTGATTGAGTTTACATTCTGCTATGTCACCCCCATTCGGGGAGTATAAACTGCTTAGCTTTATAATGTTAGATATTATGACCTAGGACAGTATTCTACCGCCGACACTGCGGCGTAGGCTGGACGTTGTTACGTACTCGTACCCTCATAGTGGGTGCGGGTCGTGACAAATTTTTAGTGGTGGCCCATGCAGGTCGAGTTTGTGTAGTAGTATTCGAACTAGAGTACCACTACAGTCTGCAGTAGGATTAGGATATATTTTTGAAGGTACTCAATCACAGTTAGGCCTCCTTGAGAGATTCCTGGGACGACCCTTGAGAATCTTATTTTAACTTCGATTTGAAATCTATTTTTTCCCTGATTTGATTTACCTTTACTTCCTGTTATTGAACTTGATTTTGATGGATTATTGTTGAATTTTGAATCTTGATGTTAGTGGTTGAATTTGAGTCTGTATTTATATGATTTTGATAGATTATTGTTGAATTTTGAATCTTGATGTTAGTGGTTGAATTTGAGTCTGTATTTATATGATTTTTGACGGATTATTGTTGAATTTTGGATTATAATATTAGTGGTTGAATTTGAGTCTGTATTTTTATGATTTTTGATGGATTATTGTTGAATTTTGAATCTTGATGTTAGTTGTTGAATTTGAGTTTGTATTTATATGTATATGTACATTTTTTTGGAATTAAGGTATAACCTGATAACATACTTAATAAGGACAGTGAGAAAGGTAAAAGTCTACTTTATTATGGAATTTAGAATTTATTGCAGTCATATTTGCTAGCATGACAAGGACGTAGAGCCTGATATAGCTATACTTATCTTAGTTATGAAATCTAGATTTTCTTGCAGCCATACCGGGTGGCGTGGTAAGAATCTAGATAACATGATTATAGGGTGTATGTCTTATTATGGACTCTATCGTTTATTGCAGCTATGCTTATTGGCGTGGCAGAATTCTGACAACATAATTTCAGGAAGACGCATATGATTATCAGAATGTACCTTAAATATTTTTGAACATGTTTTCTCTACTTTTGTTTCAGTCCTTCAAAAAAGAAGAAGAGAGAATTGTTATTTGTTTGTTTTGTTTTGTTTCTCATTATTTAACTTAGGAGTAGCTTTAGCTGTTTTTATAAACTTTGTGTAACTTCTTACTATGAATTTCTTCTTAATACAATGAATCGATGATTTCACTAGACCTTATCTTGGATTTGATAGTTTAGCTCTGGGTTTTAAAATGGTTTCTTCTTTTAAACGGATAAGCAGAACAGATTTTATCGTTATTTCTTTCTTGCTACTATCCTTGTATTAAATAATAATAATAATAAAACTGTCTTGATTTCACCAATCACCTACTTGCAATCTTAGTAGGAATCTAAATGTTAGTCTTAACGTAGAATTAATTTTTATATTGGGACATGAGAATATATGAATATATATATATATATATTTTATATATATATATATATATATATATATATATATATATATATATATATATATATATATATATATATATATAGCAGACACTTGCCTGATACGTATGCATGCTGCACTTTGAATTCCAACCTATCTAAATACATATTAATATGTTGTTGATGTTTAAATTGTCAAAACCCCAATATTTCTGGTTCTCTGCTTTTTTTAGTTTAAATTCGTAATTTAAATATAAATTTTATGTTAGTAGTTTTGTTTATATCACTGCACATGTATGTTATATACAGGGTTTCAACTCTTAAGGGAATTGGTTGAGTTTTGTGTTTGAATTTGACAAATCTAAGACTGTGTGCATATTAACCCTTAATACTGGATTCCAAATGTTTAGTTCAACTTGTTGTTTTATTTTTTTTAAAAATGTAATATTTAGAGCTGTGTACATTGTTGTATGTAGGGATATGATGTTACGTTTATACTCTTACATGTTAGGTTGTGATAAACATTGGGTTAGTTGATGTTGAATTTCTCCAAATCCTAAAACTGAATACATGTTAACATTTCACATTGATTTCCAATGTTTAGTTCAATTTCAGATTTAATATGTAATATTGAACTGTATGCATAGCTAAATGTATGGATAATATGTTAGGGTTTCTTCTCTATCATGTTAGGATGTATTAGAAGCATTGAGTTAGTTGTGATGTTTCAAATCCCTAAAAATCTGAAACTGCATTATGTTAATATTACATTAGTTTAAATGTTAGCTTATTTTCAGATTTTGTATGTAAATGCTGAACTAAAAATGGGTTTAACCTTTCAATACTAAAGCTATAACCCTGTACAAGGACACACACACCCTAACTTAGTATACACTGCCATGTAAACCTAACCCTTCCTTTCTATGTTATATTCATATATCTATATAGATATATATATAGTTTATGCATACATGTTATAATGTATATAGATACATAACTAAATTTTTACCTCTCTATACATATAGATATATGTATATATATGGTTAGCCATGCATGTTATGAGTAAATGGGTTGTGCATTGTAGATTGTTTAACCAATATGCCATGAGTAGTGTAACTTGATAGCTATTGTTTTGAAACCCAAATCCTCCTATACACTTTCATGTATATTTCACACACACACACACACACACATGCCTACTATCTAACCATATGAACATGTCTACATACACCCATACACACACTAACCACATAACCTTTACATAATGCTAGATTTTCCCCTTCTAACACTCTCTCTCTATATATATATATATTGTGATTGGATTTTAATGCTCGACATTTGTGCTTTAAATTTTGATTTTGATTATGCCTAAAGCCTTGATGATTTGTTATTTCTGTATCTTTTTTCAGTTTAACACCCCGGATTGCTTGTAAGTTTTGATACCCTATGATTATTTTGGTCTAGTGTAACTAGTATACCTAGATGAGACTTTCACTACCACCGTATGCCATGACCCTGTATGTCGTCCTTTTAAATCGTATGATTTGCTTAAGTTCTGAGACTTTGATTGTGGGGGTTTGACCTAGAAGGAGTATGAACATTTTAATTTCGAGGACGAAAATTTTCTAAGGGGGTTAGGATTGTAACACCCACTTTTCTAAATGAGGGTAATTTTGAACTTTTATAATTTTGATTAATCGATAATAAGATTTAACTCATGTTGTGATTTTTGGTAATTTTTTTAATCAATTTAAAACTATTTAAAATATTGAATTGTGATTTTGATGGTTAACTAGTTAATCCCTAGTTTTGCTAAGCTTAGAGACTAACCATGGGGACCTAACCATGTGATTAGAATGACTATTTACAACTTTTTAGGCTAAGGGTATTTTGGTCATTTTGTGACTTTTGAATTATTTAGGATTTTGATTAATTGGTGAATTTTAGATTATTTTAATAATATTTAAATTGATGTATTATGATTTTGGTCATTTTTCATATTTTAATATTTTGGGAAAATTTTATATTTTTAATATTGTTTTTAGTGGATTTGTTTCGTCGGGTTTGACTTTCGTCTCGTTCCAACTTGTATTGTGACCCGGGTAGCTTGAACTCTAGATGGGACCCAATATTAAGTTAAGCATGGCTCACAAGACCCAACATTAAGTTAGTTAATTAAACTAATTTTTATCATGTTAGAATGGTTAAGTTAGAGACTCAAAACTAGATCATTTTGACCCCAAACTTGAACCTAGTCTAGACTTAACCATATGAGACTAGAGAGGGACAATTAGGACATTTTTCATTAGCCCTAATGGACTCTTTATGGCAGCCACCTTTAGGAAAGAATGATTCATTTCATTCATTACAATCTTGCCTCTTTTATTTTTCTTTTGTTCTTCCCCAATTTTAGAGAGCCTTCCCATTGATTTGATCTCCAAATCAAATCATTCCTTCACCAAACCTTCCCTCAATCATTCACATTCTCCAAATGAAGGGTGCTACCAAGGATTAGAAGAGGAGTGCAAGGAGGAGTGTCCACTTTGAGGGATCTTCGTATCGGAGCCGTGTCCTAAAGGATTTCATTGGGATTCCACTCCCAATAGGTAAATCCCATCCTCTAAATCGATTTTCTTTGCATATAAATTAGTTTTGAATCCGTAGGATCCATCCTCATACATGTGTCCCATTTAGATTCAAATTTGAGGCCATTTGGAGCTCTTTTGAGGATTTTAGATATGTGTCATGTGTCCTACTTGATAGATCCCAAATTAGGACACCCCATGTGTATGTATGTATGATAATAGTTTAAATAGATATTTAAATTCAGTTTTATAATGGTTAGAGAGTGGATTGATCTTTGTTAGGATGGTTAGAATGAGTTTCATTTGGATACCTATGTTTGTATGCAAGTATCTTGGCCTATATGTGTTCTTTTGTCAAATCCGTCATAATTTTCATCCACGTATTTATTAACCAAAGCAACTTAGAAATGTCATAACTTTTAGCTTAGAACTCTGATTTATCTCCCATTTTTTTAAAAGGACCGTATCGAAGTTTGCTTTCCAAATATATATTTTAATAAGCCAAATTATTTCTATAATTTTCTGTAGAATTATTTGAGTGTCAGCTGCACGAAAGACGAACGTGTTTCGGTATTTTTGCGATTCCGGGAGCTTCCGGACACGAAAATGCGATCCGTTTAAAGTTTCTGAAAGCTAACACAAAGGGCTACGACATACTTTAATCCTAGAATTTAGTGAATGCCCAATTGGTACAGTATTGGTTTTAAGTAGAAGAGTGACTATACGATATATGCATTTTGTGTAACCTATGAGCCTATGTAGTATGGGTATTAAATGAATATGGAGTATGTAATGCATGATATGTTAGATGAATGAAATTATATATATATATATATATATATATATATATATATTTGATATATATTCTCTTTACATTAATATATATATATGGTTGAATGCAAGCATGTAGGAATGCAATTAATATAATGCATATAAACAATACATGAATGAAAGAATGATATACAATGTATGCATAAAAGTATATAATGAGTGCTAGATATGAACGCAAGATATATATATGTAATAATAGATATGAATGCATAATGTATAAATATTGTAATGTAATATATAATGATAACATGTATGATAATGTAGAGTATATGATGCAAGCATGAATGAATGGAGGAAATACATGTATATAGGTAATATAGAATGTAATATATGAATGCAAGCATGCAAGATAATGTAATATATGAAAGGAATGAATGATAATATATAACATGATATGTAAGGTAATGCAAGGTATGAAATATATGATGTGTGCATGTTTGTTTGTCTCTATGTTAATGTATGAAATGATATGAATATACAATGTATGCATATGTATAAAATATGTAGGTAATACATAGATGCATGAATGAAATGAATGTTTACAATATGTTAATATAAATACAAGTATCTAATATGCATGAATGTAAGTATAATATAATACAAGTATACATGTATATATCATGTAAATGTAATATACATGATATGTATGTATGCATGTATACAAGGTAAGTATGTATGTATGTATGTATTTCTATAAACTGAGTTAACCTATAACCTTTTATACACATGCATTCATACACCCTTTGACATCATGTATCCCATGTCACATACACTTACCTATCACTAAATTTTAGAACATTAACACATATCCTTTCACACACATGCCAAACACACACATACTCACTTACTCTTTTATCTCTCTTTCTCATTCTCTATATATATATGTATGTGCCTATATATATAGCTTTCCTATATATATCTATGTATATGAATATGTGAATAGTGATGCATATATATATATATATATATATATATATATATATATTTATATATATATATATATATATATATATATATATATATGAGGGATGTACATATAGGTAGCCTATATGTTATGAGTGTACTACAATATATTAGATATATATATTGTTGTGTATATGTGTTTGTGGTTTGGCTTAGGCATGATATAGCCTATAGCCTAGGATTCTTAGCCTATGGTGTGTCTGTTTGCCTAGTGAGAGTTTAGTTAGACTTGTTTAGTCTTGATTAGGCCTAAAATAGACTAGTTAGACTAGTATAGACTTGTCTGGTTTAGGTTTGACCTAGTTGACCTAGTTTGACTAGTCTAGTTGACTAGAGTTGACCAAAGGTTGACTATAGCCTAGATTGACCCCAAACTTCATGTAGATGCATTGTAGCAGTCTATTTCCTTATTTTAGACTTGCTATGACTTGTACTGTTCCATAGGAGACAGACACCACTCCTCGGACAGTATATTCTCTTCAGACATTCAGGATACCAGGCGAGTACATTCTCTGATCATTTCATATCCTGCTTAGAATTATTTTCCTGCATTAAATTACTTTACTTGATACTGTCACGTTGGTCACACGGATTAGTACTATATGGATCCCTTCTTGAGATGTTATCCCTTCAGGGAGCATCGGGTACTACATGTTCTGTACTTTTTACTTACATGGCGTATCACTATGCTTTTTTGGTTCTTTGATCACTTGTGACATATACCCTTATGATCATAGAGTCTTCTTTGAATCCTTATCCCATTTATTGGGTTTTCCAGAATCCCCATTTATGGGACTACTATGTACCACCCTTCGGGGGCTGTTACATAGAATCATAACATAACCTGGTTGGATCCTTGTGTACTGATTGGGGGTACGAGGGAGTATAAATAGTCATGTAAACAATTCCAAAGTAGAATAGCCATGTACACCTCTTTAGTATAGCCATGTGCAAATCAAGCCGTTCACATGTCGACTTTGTACTCTAAATCACTAGTCACTGGTAGCTCTTTACTTATAGTAGATACTTCTATTACAGTTCTTTTTCTGTTTACATACTGCATTTCTTCAGTACCTATATATTACTTTACTGTATTATTATATTTTCTAACCTGCTATGAACTGTTGAGATGTATTGTGCTCGCTCCTGTCCTGACTGGACCTGTTGATAAATTTTACAGATAGCCTGGAGGTTGCCTGCTAGCCTAGAGGAGACACAGTAGAGGTTGTATAGATAGCTAGGGTTTTGCTTATAGCTTGTTTTCAGTTGCCTTGAGTTGTATTTATGGATTACTGTATTTGAGCTTTGAGATGTATTTCTGGGTTTGTGTATCTTAGACACTTAGACTTCTATCTGCGGTATCTCTTCTGGATTTTATGTTTTATCTATCTTCCATTATGCTCTACCTTAGATGTGATTGAGTTTACATTCTGCTATGTCACCCCCATTCGGGGAGTGTAAACTGCTTAGCTTTATAATGTTAGATATTGTGACCTAGGACAGCGTTCTACCGCCGACACTGCGGTGTAGGCTGGACGTTGTTACGTACTCGTACCCTCACAGTGGGTGCGGGTCGTGACATAGATCTGAACTCCGAATGGAGGACACGTATAAAGATAACATTGAATACTCAATCATAATCTAAAGCACGATAAGATATCCAGAAATCTAATAAACTACAAAGTTGAAAACATCACAACATCCAACTACAATATCAGAATTCAAGTCTCAAATACCGTAATAAAATGTCCAGTATCTTGTATACCAATAGTTCTAACAAAGAATCTAATACAAGCCAAAACTAGAACTAAGTCTCTCGGTAATTACTTCTGAGAATCCGGACCCATGGTATCTATCTCCTCCTCAAATCCGTAGTATGTGGAACAAAAATCCTCTGAGCAATCTTCTAAAAAATATATCCAGTCAGGATGGAACGATAACATCTCCTCTAGCAGTTCCAAATAAACGACAAAGACTGTAAAACAGTTATAGCAAGTAATACTTGATGAACATGGAAAGAGTGAGTCATGAAATAAAATAGAACAGTAGTTAACTAAAGTACAAAGAAAGTAAATATGGTGAATCAGACGAACATGACAATAAAGACTGTGATAGAAATAACTGAACTAGAGCATGTGTGATGTGAGTCCAGATAGTATAATGTGAGTCCAATGTGGATCCAGTAGAAGACACTAAACCAGTGTGTTATGAGATATCGCTTTTGACATATAAACGGCTAGGGGTAAATATGGTACATCGCACGCTTGACAAGCATGCGATGGCTATCTTTCCAGATTAGACCAGTAAGAGTGGTTCCAGTACGATTGGAAATGTTTACATGTCTACTCGAGTATTTCTCTGCCCTGACTTGTACGAGTTCTATATCCTGACACATAAATCAAGTACAAGTCCAGCCAGAAAGTAAGTAGTACCAGTAGGCATTTCCAGTAGGTGGTTCCAGTGAGTGATTCTAGAAGTAGGGGACAGACAAGTACAATACATGAGTCGCAAGTGAATGAATCCAGAAATACCAATCCTTGTCATGACTGAGAATCAGATAATACAATACTAGAAACTAAATCATAATAATCATAAGATAAATAAAAACTATCGGAGAATGTACTCGCCTGCGGTCCAGCGCAATAAATATAGATCGCTGCCGAAAGTGGAGTCACAAGACCTACATATGAGATATACAGAGTTACATGGTGTTCTTGTAAAACCCCTAAATTTCTAATATTTTTTTTATTAAATTTTGTACTGATTTAAAATTTTGTATTGTACGTCACGTAGACGTATTGTACGTCGCGCACAAAACTTTATTTTTTGTAATTGCTCGACGAGTGCGAATATGTGCGAGCGTACATATTTTAAAAAAATATTTTTCCTATTTTTATAGTTTCAAGATAATATATAATAATTATTTTTAGCTATCAAAATTTCTAAATTTATGATTTTATTTATGAGAAGTCTTTTAGACAGTTATAATAATAAATAATATTCTTAGAAAATTGTATTTTAGAAAAATATATTTATGTAAATATTATTTGGTCATATATAAATATTTCGTAATTATTTACTAGTTTATTTTTAAATAATAATGTAATTTTCGAAATTGTTATTATTAGTATTTTTGGAAATCATATTTTGAAATTATTATGGCAATTTAAAATCTTAATTTGAATTATTTTAAATAGTTTGAAATAAGGATGAAGATTTACCTATGTTGGATTTAATTGGGTTAAACTATATTTAGATTTGATTTTGATTGAATTGAATTGTTTAAATTAATATGGTATTTATCTATTTGGGTTTTAAATAAATTCTAATCCTATCCAAATGGGAATTCCCACATCCTATAAATAGGCAGGGTACTCCTCCATAAAACCCAACCATCCATAAAATTTCCACCACAAATCGTGCATCGTGTCGGTGTCCTCCTTTCCCATCCACTATATTCTATATGGTACAAATACATTATTCTCCCGGGTCCGACAGATCCGAACCTCTGTCCCCATCGTATCGGACACACCCGATATGACGTAACCCTCACCCCGACTCGACTCCCCTCTTCGTCATCATCGCCTCCTACTATCCCGGCCACCCAGAGACTCCCCACCACTCCACGCTCAACCCCGGCACCACCCCCGTCGTCATCATCGCCACCCGAACACCCTTCTCCCGACCAGACCAAAACCCGACACCATTACCCCTACAAACCGTCCTCACCACATCTCGACCCACCACGCCACCATCACACCCAGACCACCGGATCCAACTGATCCCGGCCACCATAGCCCTAACCTAACCAGACCATGTCCCCAAGCCAGGCAATAAACCACCGCCACAGCCATCCCGTCGACTCTTCGACCACCCACACCCGGCCACCACCGACCGCCTCCACCCGTGGAAACCACCACCGTCGCCATTACCAAAATTTGAAATCTCCCCAAAACCATCACCACCACCACTAAAGCAAATTAAAACACACGACCACCAACAAAACCCTTACCTCGCCGGAGCTGAGCCGCCGTAGACCAGCCGACCGTCGCCCCTTTCCTTCCAGCGTCCGCCACCGAGCAGCCAAGCCCTATGCTCCCTCCAGTCGTCGAGCCTGGCGCGCGTCGCTCCGCGGATCCTGGCCGCCCGACCGGGTCCTCCCTCCGCAGCTCCCTCGCCGAGTCTTGACCGCCGGCCGCCTCCACCGCGGGCTCTCTGCCAGCGCTCCGCTCGACCCACGACCCCGACGAGGCCGCAAGCCAGCACCGACCGAGAACCACTCCACGCGCCCTCCTTCAGTGAAACCCCTTTGCCCCTTTCCTTCCCCTTCTCGCCGTGGCGCCGCCTCCGACTGCCGTGCGGCGAGCCACCCTCCGAAACCCCTTTTTCTCACCCCGACATCGGCCGCCCTCCCCCGTTCTCCGCCGCCGCCCGCCGCTCGTCTACTCCTCCCCTCTCCGCCTCTCACCGACGCCGCGCCACCCCCTAGCTCTGACCGCCGCTCCCCTGGCTCACGCTCGGCGCTTCCTCTTCCCGGCTTCGCTCCCCTCTCGATCTCCCCTTTCCCATTTCCTTTTATTTCTTTCCTTTCTCTCACTCTCTCTCTCCTCTATTAAGGAGCAGCAAATGCTCTGTGCTTTTGGGTTTGTGATTTATTGTTTTTATTTGAATAGTTGTGTTCTTCTCTTTTATTAGTTGTTATTTTATTATTATCATTATTATTATTATTATTTTATTATTATTAATATTCTGTTTACTATTATTATCTTTATTATTATCATTATTATTATTATTATTGTTATTATTATTATTATTATTATTATTATTATTATTATTATTAGTATATATGTATGTATCAGTACGGTTATGTATAAGTGATATCAGTAATTTTTTTGTCATTAGTCATTATTTATAATTATTTTCTTTTAAAATAAATATATATAGATTCCTCAAAGTATTTTGTAACAAATATCATATTGGGGTTTAAGCCATATATTTGAGTTAACCATTTATATGTGTATATAAAGATGGTATTTTATTTAATGTCTTTCAAATAATTTTTATAAAAAAAAAGTTTCCTAGATAGTTTATAAATATTTGTAAATAAGAATATATCTTCTTAACTAAGTATTATTTTGACTAGTAATTTGTGGTTATTTCATAAAGGTGTTTTCTAAAAAAATATGTTTATACAACTACATAAAAAAAATTTAGAATATTTATCTAATATTTTGACTATAGAAAATATAATTTTAATAGTATATAGAATTTCCAAAAATAGATATATGTATTTTTCCTTTAAGTCATAGTCATGACAAATCTAGTCATTTCCTATTCTTAACCATGGATTTCTCTTTCAACCTCGATTATCGTGTCGAACTCCGATTCTAGACTTTTTTATGTCCACCCTAACTAAGTCGACCGTTATGGACCCGATGGAACCGTCCGTGCCATCGTCCGTGATCACCTTGAATAGTTGTTGCACCAAAGTCGATCTTGTGCCACCTTTATTGTACCACACCAGGCAGCTCACCAGGCGACCCCCAAGCAAGTATACCTTGCTAATTTACTGTCATATTATTTATTTTTTGTATTATTTACTTTGTTTCATATTGTTAGTTTTCTTTGTTATAAATTGCGCGTCCAAGCCACACTTGGGTGCAAGCGACTCTATTAGTCGTTACTTTACTATATGCATGTTAACTTAGTTTTAATGGACTACCTTCTTGTTGGGGGATATTCTTATATCTCCTTTGGCCATGACACCTACACTACACGGTTTGAGACATTTTGTTAGGGGCATGACTTATGGACTGGTCATCTTTATTATCGTGTGACGGATAGATCGTAACTGCTACGATTAAGGTATAGAGACTCGAGCAGTTACAAAACTGGGTGGGTCTTGGACATGACTTGGTTAGTGTGGGAAATATTGAAGGAGGATAGTCGCTAGTGCGTATAGAAATCCAAACAGGTAAACCACAGTCTTCGGATGGATCTGTGGCGATTTATTTGCAGATGCCCTTTGACGTTTTGGACGTTACGGACGGATACAGATCACTGGATGCCAGTTACGTACATATAGCCTAAAATCCCACCCATGCGCATGAAAGTTATCCTCTAAATTGTACATTAGGCGGTTAGAATCTCCTTTGCATATTTGTGTCTAGGATAGTCTTTTATATATTATTTTATTATTCTGACAGTTCATATTAGCTTGTTCTTCCTGTATCTTGCTACGTCCGTCTGAGGACCTAGTTTTTCCCCAGGTGTGTGTTCATGTCTTCCGCAGGTATCCTAGCCAAGGCTGTGGTCTTCTCCATTCCTTCGAAGACAATTGCGCTTGGTTCGTCTTGCCATTTTATTGATCGATTCTTGTACATTTTTTTCATTGAGATAGTTGGTAGTGGACTTTGTCTCCGTCCAACGATTGTATCATAAACATTCGAGTTGATTTTTATATTATATTTCTTTTCATTGTGGATGAGATTTAGTTTTGTCTTGGATTACTGCATTTTACAGCTTATGTATACATACAAGGCCCATGTACTTCGTATGTATACAGCTGGCATGTCTACGTACTTAGTCCTACTTATTTTGGGACTGGGGCGTTACATGTTTTTGTGGTGGCCCATGCAGGTCAAGATAAATTGTTTGGTTACTTTACCGTACCAAGCAAGCCTGCGTATAGGATTAGAGTCTAGGATCTCATCCACACACTTGACTGCCTTCTCGCTTGACTCCTCGATTTGCATCTTGCTTGATTCCCTCTACCGTTAATTCTTATCCTTTTTTTCGTGCTTGATGTTGGTTAGAAAGGTAATCCATACTAGGTAGACTTGTCCCATTGTCCCATCACCCTATTAGTTTAACTCTTGTAAGTTGGGTAGAATGCCTTATGACCTAGCAATCCCTTGTCCTTGTGACCTATATTAGCAAGTTCACTTAGGTTCTAGAATTTAGAGGACCCTAACCCATCTAGTCAACCAAAGACTTGGACAAAAGAGACTATAGGACGACTGTATAGAGACCAACATAGGATATAACTTAGAGTCTTAAGGAGTTTGAACTAATTCTACTCTATTTCAATCTAAATCTCACGTGCCTATATTTTATTATCTAGACTAATGATACTAATATAGCCTAGTATTTGCAAGCTAATTCTTTATCGAGCTTGATCAAGGCATATGCTATGGAGTGGCCACTCACTAGTATATGGTCTTATTAGAACCGGTGCATGATGGTCTGATCAACCAAGTGCACTTTGGTTCGCTTTTATTTATCGTTCTACGTGGATAGGGACATAGCTAAACTTGTCCTCTAGAGTCCTATCCACAACAGCCTTGGCAATTCTTTTGAATTACCCGCTCGCCTTTGAACCACGTATTGGTATTAGAAAACAACTTCTTTGGACTCATATTGGTTTTCGTCTTTCACCTATTTAGACGAAGACTCGTACTTGATAGTTAGACCCAAAGTATCACCCTTAGTTGCCCTACCATCTATTGACAAGATAGTTAGCCACTGACCAACCAAAGTGACTATATCCTCGTCTAAAGTTACTCATCCTTTCCCTTAACCCTAGATTCATTGTCGCGACCATCATTCACTCCCTAAATTAAATTCGTGATTTATTTCGGCAATTATCGAAATTACGATTTTCTAATGCATATTTTGAACGTCGTGATTTGATTCCTCATTGATATACCCTTGTACCCTCTCAACCCCCTACTCATTTTTAATTTCGAGGACAAAATTTTTGTAAGTTGGGTAGGATGTAAAACCCCTAAATTTCTAATATTTTTTTTATTAAATTTGGTACTGATTTAAAATTTTGTATTGTACGTCGCGTAGACGTGTTGTACGTCGCGCACGAAACTTTATTTTTCGTAATTGCTCGACGAGTGCGAATATGTGCGAGCGTACATATTTTAAAAAAATATATATTTTCCTATTTTTATAGTTTCAAGATAATATATAATAATTATTTTTAGCTATCAAAATTTTTAAATTTATGATTTTATTTATGAGAAGTCTTTTAGACAGTTATAATAATAAATAATATTCTTATAAAATTGTATTTTAGAAAAATATATTTATGTAAATATTATTTGGTCAAATATAAATATTTTGTAATTATTTACTAGTTTATTTTTAAATAATAATATAATTTTCAAAATTGTTATTATTAGTATTTTTGGAAATCATATTTTGAAATTATTATGGCAATTTAAAATCTTAATTTGAATTATTTTAAATAGTTTGAAATAAGGATGAAGATTTACCTATGTTAGATTTAATTGGGTTAAACTATATTTAGATTTGATTTTGATTGAATTGAATTGTTTAAATTAATATGGTATTTATCTATTTGGGTTTTAAATAAATTCTAATCCTATCCAAATGGGAATTCTCACATCCTACAAATAGGCAGGTACTCCTCCATTAAACCCAACCATCCATAAAATTTCCACCACAAATCGTGCATCGTGTCGGTATCCTCCTTTCCCATCCACTATATTCTATATGGTACAAATACATTGTTCTCCCGGGTCCGACAGATCCGAACCTCTGTCTCCATCGTATCGGACACACCCGATACGACGTAACCCTCACCCCGACTCGTCTCCCCTCTTCGTCATCATCGCCTCCTACTATCCCGGCCACCCACAGACTCCCCACTACTCCACGCTCATCCCCGGCACCACCCCCGTCGTCATCATCGCCACCCGAACACCCTTCTCCCGACCAGACCAAAACCCGACACCATTACCGCTACAAACCGTCCTCGCCACATCTCGACCAACCACGCCACCATCACACCCAGACCACCGGATCCAACTAATCCCGGCCACCATAGCCCTAACCTAACCAGACCGTGTCCCCAAGCCAGGCAATAAACCACCGCCACAGCCATCCCGTCGACTCTGCGACCACCCACGCCCGGCCACCACCGACAGCCTCCACCCGTGGCAACCACTACCGTCGCCATTACCAAAATCCAAAATCTCCCCAAAACCATCACCACCACCACCAAAGCAAATTAAAACACACGACCACCAACAAAACCCTTACCTCGCCGGAGCTGAGCCGCCGTAGACCAGCCGACCGTCGCCCCTTTCCTTCCAGCGTCCGCCGCCGAGCAGCCAAGCCCTATGCTCCCTCCAGTCGCCGAGCCTGGCGTGCGCCCCTCCGCGGATCCTGGCCGCCCGACCGGGTCCTCCCTCCGAAGCTCCCTCGCCGAGTCTTGACCGCCGGCCGCCTCCACCGCGGGCTCTCGACCAGCGCTCCGCTCGACCCACGACCCCGACGAGGCCGCAAGCCAGCGCCGACCGAGAACCACTCCATGCGCCCTCCTTCAGTGAAACCCCTTCGCCCCTTTCCTTCCCCTCCTCGCCGTGGCGCCGCCTCCGACCGCCGTGCGGCGAGCCACCCTCCGAAACCCCTTTTCCTCACCCCGACATCGGTCGCCCGCCCCCGTTCTCTGCCGCCGCCTGCCGCTCGTCTACTCCTCCCCTCTCCGCCTCTCACCGACGCCGTGCCACCCCCTTAGCTCCGACCGCCGCTCCCCTGGCTCACGCTCGCCGCTTCCTCTTCCCGGCTTCGCTCCCCTCTCGATCTCCCCTTTCCCATTTCCTTTTATTTCTTTCCTTTCTCTCACTCTCTCTCTCCTCTATTAAGGAGCAGTAAATGCTCTGTGCTTTTGCGTTTGTGATTTATTGTTTTTATTTGAATAGTTGTGTTCTTCTCTTTTATTAGTTGTTTTTTTATTATTATCATTATTATTATTATTATTATTAATATTAATATTCTGTTTATTATTATTATCTTTATTATTATTATTATTATTATTATTATTATTATTATATATGTATGTATCAGTACGGTTATGTATAAGTGATATCAGTAATTTTTTTGTCATTAGTCATTATTTATAATTATTTTCTTTTATAATAAATATATATAGATTCCTCAAAGTATTTTGTAACAAATATCATATTGGGGTTTAAGCCATATATTTGAGTTAACCATTTATATGTGTCTATAAAGATGGTATTTTATTTAATGTCTTTCAAATAATTTTTATAAAAAAAAAGTTTCCTAGATAGTTTATAAATATTTGTAAATAAGAATATATCTTCTTAACTAAGTATTATTTTGACTAGTAATTTGTGGTTATTTCATAAAGGTGTTTTCTAAAAAAAATGTTTATACAACTACATAAAAAAAAATTTAGAATATTTATCTAATATTTTGACTATAGCAAATATAATTTTAATAGTATATAGAATTTCCAAAAATAGATATATGTATTTTTCCTTTAAGTCATAGTCATGACAAATCTAGTCATTTCCTATTCTTAACCATGGATTTCTCTTTCAACCTCGATTATCGTACCGAACTTCGATTCTAGACTTTTTTATGTCCACCCTAACTAAGTCGACCGTTCTGGACCCGATGGAACCGTCCGTGCCATCGTCCGGGATCACCTTGAATAGTTGTTGCACCGAAGTCGATCTTGTGCCACCTTTATTGTACCACACCAGGCAGCTCACCAGGCGACCCCCAGGCAAGTATACCTTGCTAATTTACTGTCATATTATTTATTTTTCGTATTATTTACTTTGTTTCATATTGTTAGTTTTTTTTGTTATAAATTGCGCGTCCAAGCCACACTTGGGTGCAAGCGACTCTATTAGTCGTTACTTTACTATATGCATGTTAACTTAGTTTTAGTGGACTACCTTCTTGTTGGGGGATATTCTTATATCTTCTTTGGCCATGACAGCTACACTACACGGTTTGAGACATTTTGTTAGGGGCATGACTTATGGACTGGTCATCTTTATTGTGGTGTGACGGATAGATCGTAACTGCTATGATTAAGGTATAGAGACTCGAGCAGTTACAAAACTGGGTGGGTCATGGACATGACTTAGTCAGTATGGGAAATATTGGGGGATGATAGTCGCTAGTGCGTATGGGATTCCAAACAGGAAAACCACAGTCTCCGGATGGAACTGTGGCGATTTATTTGCAGATGCCCTCTGACGTTTTAGACGTTACGGACGGATACGGATCACTGGATGCCAGTTATGTACACATAGCCTAAAATTCCACCTATACGCATGAAAGTTGTCCTCTAAATTGCACATTAGGCGGTTAGAATCTCCTTTGCATATTTGTGTCTAGGATAGTCTTTTATATATTATTTTATTATTCTGACAGTTCATATTAGCTTGTTCTTCCTGTATCTTGCTACGTCCGTCTGAGGACCTAGTTTTTCCCCAGGTGTGTGTTCATGTCTTCCGCAGGTATCCTAGCCAAGGCTGTGGTCTTCTCCATTCCTTCGAAGACAATTTCGCTTGGTTCGTCTTGCCATTTTATTGATCGATTCTTGTACATTTCTTTCATTGAGATAGTTGGTAGTGGACTTTGTCTCCGCCCAACGATTGTATCATAAACATTCGAGCTGATTTTTATATTATATTTCTTTTCATTGTGGATGAGATTTGGTTTTGTCTTGGATTACTGTATTTTACAGCTTATGTATACATATAAGGCCCATGTACTTCGTATGTATACAGCTGGCATGTCTACGTACTTAGTCCTACGTATTTTGGGACTGGGGCGTTACCGTTCTAGGGTAAACAATATATTTAAATGCTTTAATTACTTGCTTCTTGGCCTTTTCTAGGTCAAACTAGGTTAATTTGGTCAATATCGTGCTAAACGAGGTTAATCCTAGGTTCAAGGTCATTACCTTGTCATACAAGGGTATCCCAATTCACCCTAGGCTACCCTAGTCTCTAAATTAGCATTTACCTAATCACTTAATACCTTAACTCATAGAGGCACATATATATATCTGGCTATAGATAATACTCAAAAAGCCTACTAATTATATAGGATTATAGATATACATGGATATCTATCTTAAGTATATTCTTTAGACTCCCCCTAGGGTACTTTATAATCAACGTCAATGACTTATCCCTACTAAACTGGTACCTTGATACCAATGTGCCTATGAACCATAGGTATATACATATACCTATCTATACAATTACCATAACTTCGAAAACATACAAACCTACCTTGACACTACCTCTCAACACACACACACACACACACACACACACACACACACACACACACACACACACACACACACACACAAACACACACACACACACACACACATATATATATATATATATATATATATATACATATATATATATATACATATATATATATATATATATATATATATATATATATATATATATATATATATATATATATAACTTCTATATGCAGATACTAAAAAAAATGCAGACACTCACATACACTCAAATCCTAACTAACCATCAATCTATCCATCTATCTAACTTCAATTCTGCTAAGGGCAGCCTACTGCAATAGTGGCCATACCCCACTGCAGAGGCCAAGCCAATGCCTACATCATGGCCTATATGGCCTGCAACCACTTGCCTTCAGTACAGGGAATGGCTTAAAGCCTGTTGGCCAAAGCACATGCCAACATGGCCTGTATTACCAAGGCCAATCCTGGCCTGCTCACCCTACCCTGCCTGTCATTATTTTCCCTATTTCTGACTAAGCACCTATCAGTTATTGCTACTAGGCCTCTCATCAACGGACTGAAACACAAGGCTCTGTGCACATGCCACACTCCTTGAGTCCACCCTGTACAGGCCCAGGAGGCACTATCCTGGCCAACTGAAAATGGATTTGGGCTAAATCCCCCTCATACTCATTTCTGATACAATTGTGTATCATACCTCACCACATGTGGACTGATATTAGTGTAAACCTACAACTGATACACACACTAAGTATCAAAACCCCTAATATAGTAAGTACACATTGGTATCCAAGGCTTTACACTACTACATACCTACCCCTATGGATATGTATACATGGAAATATATATATGTATATATACTAGGTGTATAGGTAAAACATCTTACCTGCCTAACCTATCCATCTCTAACCACACACAACCCTCAACATAATGATACACTCACAAGGTCTGATACAAAGAATCAAATGGTTGATACACAAGGGGGTAGGACTGACCACTAATACTGCTACTCAAGTTTACTGTACTGGCCCATACCGTCATCTAGTCTAGGCTTCCTCATTTGCTGTATACTCGAGTCCATCTTTTTGGTACTGCTACTGCTACTGCTTATGGTTCACAATTTCCCCTATCTCGGATATACACATCAATATCATTCTCATATGCCACTGCCCTGCTATAGGCATGGCCTATACTTGCTGCTGTTGTGGCTACTAATGCTTGGGTACATTTTTTCTCATCTGAGCACGATCATGTTTGCCATTAAAAATCAAAGACAGGTTTTACAGAAACACTGAAATTGATTCTAAACTCGCTTGTACAAAGAAAAGCCTAGAAAGAAATCCTAGGAAACAATCTAAGTACAATTGTTTAGTTTTTGATTTTGGAGGGTAACGGTAGAGGCTCGGGAAAGTGTTATCAACTCTGCCTTAATCCTTGGACTCTCTGACGCAGTCCTTAGCTCTTGAAGAAATTGCTTTTCGAAGGTTGCCAGCCTTTTACAAGGGTGTGGCACCCTGCTATTTATAGTGGTATGTATGTTGAGCCGCATAGATGGCCTGTGGCCACGTGGCTAATTAGCACGTGAAGACCCGCTCTTTGGCCGCCATCTATCGATTTGTTGGGATTTTGTTGCAGCAAATCTGGGTAGTTAAGACTTGGTCAGCCTGCCACGTGTCCTGTCGCAGGAATCATTTTGAGCTGCATGAGTCTCTCAGTTTTCGACCATGTGGGGCCGTATGAGACTCATGCGGCTTAAGTCGCAAACTTCCTTAGCCCACATAGAGCTTAAGGATTTAAGCCTTATAGATTCTGTATTTTGGCCGCATAAAGCCCATGCGGCTTGGGTCACAGTCACCCTTGGCCGTATGAAGTTCGGAGACTTTAGGGCTGCATATGTTTGAGCCGCATAAGGTACATGCGGCTTAGGTGACACTCCTTCTAGCCGCATGAAAGCGTATGAACCCTGCTTTTGGTGACGTCTCACGTCTTATCTTTTTGTCAAAGTGTCAGAGCTGTCATTTTTGTCAGTTTTGGCAGAACTTGTCAGCTTTATCAGACGAACTAATCCTCTTGGTCGCATATCTTTCTTCTGTAGCTGGTTATCGACGGGCCGCATAAGACATTGAATCTGTCATGCGACTTTCCTTTATGCAAACCTGTTTGGCCCAAAGTACATATGTGACAAATTATGATCCGCATGAACCGCATATTTTCCATGCTTCTACAAGACCCCCTTCAAAGTTTTCAAATTACAAATTTGGAATACTTTGAATAAGAAGCATGGAGATATGTCAAGCCGCAGGGAGTCTTCAAGTCGCAGGGTATTTTTGAGCCGCAGAGAGATCTCGAGCCGCAGGAAAATCCTGAGCTGCAGGGAGACCCCATCAGCCTGCCAGCTGTAAATAGTGCATTTGTTTTTCTTAATTCGGTTGTGGATATCTTTTCGAGATAAAGCCGACGGTTACTAGGGATAAAGTCTCCAAACGTCGACATTATCTTTAATGATCTCGAGAATCGAAGAGGCGCTCTTCAAGATAAAGTCGACGGTTATTTAGAGATAAAGTCCCCAAACGTCGTCATTATCTTTAATGATCTCGAGAATCGAAGAGGCACTTTTTAGCAACTCTATAAATAGGGGTCATTCGGAGAGAGATTTTCCTCTTTTACCTTCTTCTCCTTCGACTTTATCATACTTTCTGCTATAGCTCCAAAGGCTTCCAAGTCGACTGGTGCGGCGGCCAAAGGAAGGGGACTTGCCTCTCCGTCGAGAGCGGCAGATGCTCCTTCCATTCATCCCGACATGCAACCCCCTCCCATGAGTAAGGACGGTGGGAAGACGACGACTGAAATTTTGAATGGCCATGTCGCATATTTCATGCGCGGGCCTGTCATATACTGCCTCTGTGCTTTAAGCCTGGTCGATGCATGCCCTATCTCATTTGGACCGCATGTGTTCTGTATGATAGGGCCGCATGGGCTGGGCCGCATAACTGCTGCTCATTTCGAACTTGAACCGTATAAGTGCCTCATGATTGATCCGCATGAACACTTCCTGACTGAACCACGTAAGTGCCTCATGATTGAGCCGCATGAGCACTTTATGATCGGGCCGCTTGAATACTGTATGACTGGGCCGCATAATTGCCTCATGACGGAGCCGCATGAGTACCTTATGACTAGGTCGCATGAGTATTTCATGATTGAGCCGCATAAATGCCTCATAATTGAGCCGTATGAACACTTCATGACTGAGCCGTATAAGTGTTTCATGACTGAGCTGCATGAGTACTTCATGAAGCCGGCCTCATGACTTTGGGCCGCATGAGTTCTGTTTTGGCTAGGCCGCATAACTGGCTAGGCCGCATAACTGAAAAAAATAGAGTTCTTTGTTTTCTTTTTGGTGCTAAGCCCCCCTTTTTTGCATGTTTTGTAAGGATCTGGCTAGCAAACTTCTCTAGGACCAGTGTCGGTGATAGAATAAAAATACACCATTCTGACACATACATCAGACAGCTCAAAACTCCTCATGCTTTGGAAGAGTTTTCTCCGTGCCATTTTGGCATAAACATCAAACAACTCAGGACTCTTCATGCTTCGGAAGAGTTTTCACCAGGTGGCAGGAAGGGCCTTTATACCTCAAAGAGTTGGACGATGGTCAGGCGTCGTTATGAACGTCTTGCCTTCACGGCTCTCCAAGTAGGCGAAACCACCATCAGGGATGATGTTTTGAAGGTATGGTCCTTCGGGGGAGCAGGGCTACGGCATCCGCAATACGGAGGGGAGGATAGCATGCTATATTTGCCCTCCTCCAGGCAGCTCCTTGGGGATTCAACAGCCTTGTTTGCTTCTCAGCAGTAAAATATGACTTTTTTCGAGGGCCACAAAACTGCTTTTCATGAAGACGAAGTGCTGTCAAACTAACCAAACTATGTATTGCTAGATTTTCCTTTCTTTGTTTTCTGCTGTCGTTGTAGACCTATGAATGTAACTGATTTTGAATAAGCAGAGTATGTTCACTCCATTCTTTATTTGTGGTATTTTTTGGTGCTTGTACTAGAGGGCCTAATACAGCATTTGTGTTTGATAACGGACAACCTACTGGGAGATTTTTGGGGACCTATTGTCCTTTTGTGCATCTGGAAATACGAGCAAATAGATTTGAATGATATTTTGTGGACCTACTACACTTTGGTACACCGATGGTGCGAGTAATAGATTAGGATAATTTTTATGGACTTATTACCCGTTTTGTGTACTGGCGATGCGAGTACTGATAATAAGTAGAGAGAAAACCGACATATTTACTCAAAGGTAATAAGGATGTGGTAAATATGGGTCTAAAGTAGAGCCTCCCTACTCAGAGGTAATGAAAATGTGGTAGAAGTGGGCCAAATGGGGATACACAGAACAACTCAAAGGTACTATCAACGTGGAATTTCTAGGTGATTTGTTTGTGATGGACGGGAAAACAACTCAGAGGTAATATGGACGTTGTTGTTTTTTTCTGTTGGAGAATTTTGTGGGCCTATTACCCTTTTTGTGCACTGATGGTACGAGTAATAGATTAGGATAAGTTTTATGGACCTATTACCCTTCTGCGCACTGGTGGTACGGGTAATAGATTTTGAGACAAATGTGGAGAAAAGCATTTAATGTGGAAGTTCATAGATATGACCAGGAGATGAGATATGAATCTATTCGGAGGAATCAGAGAGTAAGTTCAGTGGTACCTGAGGGTATATAACTCAACAATCTGGGAGATTTGAGGTCAGAGTGTAAGTTTAGCGATACCAGAGGGTACATAACACACAATCTGAGAGATAGTTGGAAGATGTCGTTTAGACATAATATTTCTTGAGGAACTTGCCGTTGATGGGCATCATGAGCAAGTCTATATTTTGTTTTGCGAGATGGTACGTACCGTTGGAGAATACGGTCTCGATAATGAACGGACCCTCCCATTTAGGCTGGAATTTGCCGGGGGTCTTGTGAGTCATGACCATTGGTCTGCGAATGGCCAAGATGAGATCGCCGACTTGGAATATTCTCTGTTTGACTTCTTGTTGAAAGCCTGAGAGATGCGCGCTTGGTAGAGCTCTATGCTTTGTTGAGCTTGTAAACGCTTCTCGTCTAATGCTTCCAACTCTTGTAGCCGTCGACGGTTGTTATCGTCCAACGTCAATCGGTAAGTAAGGGCCACTCGAAGTGAGGGGATCTGAGTCTCTAATGGGAGGGCTGCCTCGCTCCCGTAAACCAAGGAGAACGGTATATTTCCTGTAGCCGCCCGAATTGTGGTGCGATACGTCCATAAGCACTCGCTAAGCTTTTCATTCCAGTCGCATTTGTTTGCAGACACGAACTTTTTGAGGAGCTTGATTATGGTTTTGTTGAAAGCTTCAGCCATACCGTTAGCCGATGGGTTATTCAAGGCCATGTTCAGAATCTGATTCTTGTCACAAAATCGATAGAAAGCTTGGCTTGCGAACTGCGGACCATTATCGTGAATAATCCTCCGGAACAGTCTAAAACGGTAGATGACGTAATATTTTATGAAGCTAATCACGTTCGATGTCTTAACCTCTGCCAGCAGAACAGCTTTCGCCCATTTGGAGAAGTAATCGATGATTGCAAGTATGAACCGATGCCCTCTAGACGATGGCGGGGTGATTGGCCCAATGATGTCCATTTCCTATGCTTCAAATGGCCAAGAGGCTACTTTTGGGTGCAAGAATTCAGATGGCAGATGCATAAAATCTGCGTGGATCTAGCAAGCCTTGCACTTCTTTGCATAATCAACTGCATCTGCTACCATTGTGGGCCAGTAGTAACCCATCCGGCGGAGACGATCTTGTAATTTCGGGCCAGGTTGGTGAGCCCTACAAGTGCTGTCATGAGCTTCGCATAAAGCTTCTTTGGCTTCTGCATTTGACAGGCATCTTAATAGTAGCTCGTCGTAGGATCGTCGATATAACATTTTCGTCTCCGTATCATAGAAGAATCTGAGGGAGCGTCTTCTAATTGAAGTTTCTTCCTTCACATTCTCTGGCAGAATTCCGTAGACTGCAAAGTCGATGAGTGGACGTCTCCAATCTTGTATGTCGTTGGTATCTGGGCGGCGTAACTCGTACCCAGTTGAAGATCGTTCCTGGGACAGACCAGCTCATGGCCTATTATGTCGACTAGATGATGAGTATCATTTGGAAGTGCTAAGGAAGCGGCGAGACCTGCTAGGGCATCGGCTTCGATATTTTGGAGCCTAGGAACGTGCTCTATAAAGAATCCTTCTAAGGTTACAATAATGGCAATTGTTGTCTAATAATAGGAAATCAGGTCCTCATTGTGAACCTCGTATGAACCTCGAATTTGGTTAACAACCAACTGTGAGTCATCATATGCTTCCAAGTACTTGATTCCCACTTTTTTTACGAGTTGGAGTCTAATGACTAGAGCGTTATATTCGGCTAAATTTTCTGAACAGGGTTCTGTAAGAGAATATGTCCGATTGACAACCAACCCAGAGGGGAAAATTAATACTACCCCGACTCCAGCGACGATATCACCTTGTGGCCCCGTTCTTGAAGCACCGTCAAAGAACATTTGCCAAATGGTGTCATGCGAAGTCATGTTCGAGGCGATGACTTCGTCGAAAATTTTTTCATAGATTCTGGCTGTTTCTGAGCCTGGATGGGCTGCTAGGAAGTCAGCCAGGGCTTGACCTTTGATAGCCTTCTGCGGAACAAAAACCATGTCGTATGGGGATAATAGTATCACCCAGGTGGCTAGACGAGAACCGAGTGCATCGGACTTGGTCATGAGAACCCTGAGAGGATTAACTCGTGAAACAACATGGATGGTCTGCCCTATCACATAGTGTCGTATTTTTTGAATGGCGAACACTAGGGCAAGGTACTCCTTCTCCACGGCGGTGTACCTATGTTCCGGTCCTACCATCATCCGGCTGAGATAGTAAATGGCTTGTTCATCTCCCGTGCCATTATTATGTGCTAGCAGAGCACCGAGGGAGTGTTCCATTGCCCGTACATAGAGCAGGAAGGGCTTTTCAACGACCGGGGCTACCAGAACTGGTGGATTCGTCAGGTACTCCTTAATATCATCGAAGGCACGCTGACATTTCTCGTTCCATACGAAAGATACACCTTTCCTCATGTGTTGAGTGAAGGGTTGACATCGCCCTGAGAGGTTAGATATAAACCTCCTGATATAGGCTAGTCTTCCCTAAAGGCCGCAGAGTTCACGGAGGTTCCTCGGTGGACTCATCTCCAGGATTGCTTTTGTTTTGTCGGAATCTATGTGAATGCCCAGGAAGTAATGACAAAGCCCAAGAACTTTCCGCTGGACACCCCCAGGAAAGACTTGGTAGGATTCATCTTCAGGTTGTGCGCTCGTAATAGGTCGAACACTGTTCTCAAATCATGTAAGTGATCATTTTTTGAGTGGCTCTTGACGACGATGTTGTCAACATAACACTCCACCATCTTGCACAAATGATCTCTGAAGATGACACTCATAGCCCGTTGATATGTAGCACCGACGTTCTTCAGGCCAAAGGACATGACCGTATAACAATATACGCCGATCGGTGTTCGAAATAACGTATGCTTCTCGTTATCAGGAGGCATTTTGATTTGATTGTATCCTGAAAAGCCATCCATAAAGGACATGGCTCGAAGCCACACGTATTATCGATCATTATGTCGGTGATCGGAAAAAAGAATTCATCCTTAGGGCATGCCGCATTCAGATTGCAGAAATCGATGCAAATTCGGATCTTTCTATTCTTCTTGATGACTGGTACTACGTTGGCTACCCAGTCTGGGTGCTGCTCTTCGTGGATAAAACCTCTAGCTATAAGCTTGTTTACTTCTGCTTCAATAGAATTCATGATGTCTGGACGAAACTGCCACTGTTGTTGTTTGACTGGTTTTGCGTCCGGATAAATGTTGAGCTTATGAAGTGCGATCTCGGGGTTTAGCCCAAGCATGTCTTCATATCTTCAGGTAAAGACGTCGATGTATTCTCTGACGAATTGTAACAACGACTCCCGCTCGCCGTCTGTCAGGCTTTTACTGACGAAGATTAGCGTTGTAGAGGATTCATCACCGAGGTTAACTTGTATAACCTCGTCCTCAGTAGGAGGATCACGAAGTTCAAAGCATTTCTCCTATTGTGCGTCTAGTTGCTGGACCCACGGCTCCAACTCAAGTGGTTCAAGTAGATCTTCGTCTTCCTCTTCGATATCAGCAGATGTCATGTTGACAGATAATGTTTGTCTAAATATATCTCCAATATTGCTATCAGAGTTGTAAATGGGTGACTCGGACGAATGAGAGTGCCACTCGCATTCTTTATCAGAACTTTCGGGTGTTGTTGGTGGTGTAACATACCCGAGGCCACGTCTGGATTTGTGATAATGGTCCTGAGGTTTCCCTGCCGGTGCAGACTGCTGTAGAGGCAATTACGAACCACTGTCGTGATTCAGACCCAGGATAGCCTCTATGTCGTACCCCTGCTTTCGTATAAAGTACTTGGCTTGAGGACTATACAGGTAGAGCGGTAATCTTCCAGCGTCGGGTCTGAGATCGGACTCTTGTGGAGTGAAAGATTGAGAGCCTTCTTTTCGGCCAAAGATGATTGTGTGATTCCATCCTCTTCTGTCTGGGACCAGGAAGTAAGCGCCTTTAATAGGAACAAGTTGATTTGGGGTATGGACGGTTGTCACCCGTGTGTACAAGCTAACGTCTAGACAGTCCCATACAGCATATATTAGATTAGGCTTGTCATACTCAGAATAGTCTAACGGTAGCCTCTTATTGATGAGATAAAGAACTCTATCCATGGGGATTACATCATCAGGAGAGGGATTACCCGTCTGTGCCACCAGGTATTTGGCGATGTCTACGTCCTCTTCGACTACCCCCTGCGATCCCAAAGGTTGGGATGCCGTCTTGGGCAACTTGACCACCAAGGGTTGAACTTATGATATTAGCTTGCCTAAGTATTTCGGATCGGCACTTAGTTGTCGGCTTGTCTTGGGAAGATGGGTGACAATTGGCTCGGCCAGGGACTTTGCGTCTTCTGATTGCCTTTGAATGGATTTTGGAAATCGGATCACCATCGGCCCTATGATGGGCTTTGGCTCTCGACCTTGGGAGTCGGATGACCATTGGTTCCGACTGCACAGCTTGGACGAGAGAACCGGGCAACTCTTTATGAAAAGTTACGACAAGGGGTGCAGCTTTGCCTGGTTTACGGGTCTGGAGATGAATTATCAAGGGTTCCTCTGGCCCTGTGATGGTCTCCAGTTTGTCAGTGATTTACTTCTTGGATTCTTCATATAGACAAGCCTCCGAAGAATAATAAGACTCAGCCCCTTTGAAGGGATCGATGTTGGCGAATTCAGCCTTCACGAAGTCGTACCTATTGACATACTTGAAGCACTGGTGGAGGGTGGATGGCACGATCATATAGTCACGTATCCACAGACGGCCCAGGAGGATATTGTAGGACGTGTCTACCTCTATGACGTAGCAGGTAACCTCCGTCTTCAGGTCACCAATCTGACATTTCAATCGGATCTTCCCTAGGGGATAGCTCATTCCCGAGTTAAAACTGCTAATGACGGTTTTTGGTCGCCGCTAGCCGGTACATAGGGATGCCAAGATGTTGGAGTAAGATTTTCAGGATGATGCTTATTGATGAGCCAGGGTCGATATGTATCTGATCTACCTTGATGTCGCCTATGTATCCGTGTAGTACAAGGGGCGATCATGCAAATTGAACTTGATCAACATGTCATGTGAAGTAAATATGATGTTGGACATTACATCTGTGCTATCGCTGCCCTGTAGATCTGCTGGCGGGTCTTTCCCTGGAGGCTTGACCTGAGCTAAGTAGGCATCAACATTTTGGAGTGCTTCGTTTAATACGACACGAAGATCCTTGGAGAGCCTTAGGAGCTCGTATAACGACAACTTTGTTAGCGTATTAGCTAATTGTGCTTATATGTTAAAGTTGTAAGGTCTCTCCAGCCCCTGAGGTACATCATTACGGAGTGGCCTGTCGAAACGAGTTTCCTTTGGCTTGGATTTATCTGCCAGCGGAGGCTGAGATGGCCTTGGAACATCAGAGGGAGGCAACGTTGCCGGCTGAGGATCTTCGACTGAACTATCCCGTACGAGCTGGACTTGTGCTGCAGACCGGGTAACAATAGCTGCGGCTTCCTCGGCTGAAATTGTATGTCAGGATTTAGACTTCCTGCCCTTTTTCTTGTTGGTAGGTGATGACACCTCCCGGGTAACTTTGGGCACTAAGTCTGGATGCACCCACGTGATCTCTCCTCGCAATGTGGTGAGAGGTACCAATCCAGATGTCTGGCTCTGGACGGATGGAAGATTAGTAACCTCTATCGTTGCTCGGGGGACAGGTATTACCACGTCTGGAGTGCTTGTTAGAGGGAAGTCGTCGAACTGAATTGATACCTTGTTTACCGCTACGGTAACCTCTTCAAAGTCTATCGATAGAGCTTTGGAGTCGATAAGACTCTGAATATACCGCTTTAATTGGAAGCAGTCATGAGTGGAATGATGGACATAGCGGTGGAAGTGATAATATTTTGGGTCCTCCATTTCTGCCGCTCGGGACTCTCGCCTTGGTGGAGGGAGCTGGATCCTACCATCTTGCAAGAGCATATCGAAGATAGGTTTGACATGACTATCTTCAAATGAGTAATTCACCTTGGGCCACGGACCTTCCGTCTATTTTTGTTCGGGCTTCTGGGTCGCATCAACGACCATGGCCTGTTTGCCCTTATTGTCCAGTTGAAGGTGATGCCACTGTTGTTGTTGCTAGAGGTAGAACCAGGACATCTGCCCTTATCCTTTCTGTCTGGGATATGTAATCCCAACTGGCGAGCCTTCTTCAATTTTGCCTTTGTATTGGTAGCACTTATGATGAAGGTCGTCCAATGCCTGAACTGATCGTCATCTATCCAGAGGCTAATTGCAGGGAGCAACTTCTTCTGGCAGATTTTAATCAAGGAGCTCTCGGGATTGCCTTGGGGCAATCTCATTGCGGTTTGGCGGAACCACTCGATATAGTTCCTTGTTAGCTCTCTCTCTCCCTGAACGACGTCCATGAGAGATGACATCGTTACATTATGCCCCACTTTGTAGAATTTTTCCAGGAACATGTGTTTGAAGCCGTCAAAAGAACGAATACAGTTGTCGGGAAGGTTGCGGTACCAGTCGAACGCGATCCCCTCCAATGCTCTGATGAATAATCGCGTAAGGATGGCGTCACTATGCGACAAGTGCTCGGTTGTGACTTCAAAGTAAGTCATGTACCGACTAGCAGAGGTCTTCCCGTCATAAGAATCGATATGGAACGGCTTGTACCGTGGTGGAAAAGGCACATCTTTTCATGCAACGGGATATGGTTGCCGTATTCTGAGGTCCCGAGAGTAGTCTCGGGCATTGAACATTGCTTGAAGCTTCTGGACTTTCCTCCTTGCCTCCTTGGCTTCATCTGCAGCTGAAGGAACGGATGCTCCTAAGGGATCATCACCCAAAGGAGAGGCGGTCGTATTGGAGTCCGCGTTGACTGCGGGTCCCAAGCTTGTTTGTCCGGGCGTCCTTGTCGGTTGGGTTGGCAAGGCAAATTTTGTTGACACAAAATTATAGTCAACCAAATATTGATAAAATTGACAATATGATACTTGTCATAATTTAATATGACACATCAAGACAGAACTCAGTGCAAGACGGACGTCGACTCGTACCTGTAGCATACTCAGTTTTGAGTCTGTATTTTTACTTTTCTTGAGTCTAGATAAATGTAAACTGAGTCGCACTGAGTAGTTTGGGCCTATACCTATATCCAAACCACAAACCAAAAGCTCCACCAAACCAAACTAGCCCACATAGTCCATTTGAGAAATTATGTCTCCTAAGACAGAGTTCGGGCCGAACTCTGCCTCCACACAGAGTTCGGGCCAAATTATGTCCCCTAAATTACAGGACCCTAATTTTTAGGGTTTGTTGTACGTTAGTTTTCCAACGGCCAAAAATTTGAATTCTTGACACAGAATTCTGGCCGAATTCTGCCTAGCTAGAACCCTATAAATAGGCCTTGAATTCTCTCATTTTCATTCATCCAATCTTCTCTTCTCTTCTCTCTAAAGTCTTATACAAGCCTTATCCTTCTCATATACTAGCCACAAGCTCCCGAAGCCTCAAAGTGGTCAGTGCTCTTCAGTTAGGAGTTTGTGCAAGAGTTAAAAAAGTTGCTTGGAAAATTTCAAGCATCGCCACTGCGATCTCTGTAAGAAGTTGACGTGCTCTTCTAAAAAAAAGGCACTGGGTGTAACTACTATTTCACAAATAGTGGATTTATTCCTGAGCTAGAGTTCCCAGGCCTGGACTAATCCTCCACGAGGGAAACCAGGTTAAAATCGGCTGTATTTGCGTATGCTTTCTTGCTCTTTATAATTTTCGTATTTACTCTGATTATTTACTGTTGGTGAAAGAGTTTAATTTTTAATTGGCTATTATTGTCATAAACTCTATTCATCCCCCCTCTAGAGTTGCCTATTTGTTCTTCAGATTTGATTTCGTCCACAGACTTGACCAAGGACAGGAGCATGGCTTCAAGTACTTCTAGACATTGTCGATCCGAAGGCGCTTCATGATCATCGTCAGCCATGAAGACTGTCATCACGTGGGTAGAGGTGGAAGGGATCGTAGCAGAGGTGTTCTCTGTGTCGTACCCTTGTATAGAGTAATCATCGAGGAATGTCATCTTCTTCGGACTCGAAAGGGGTGCTACCCCCTGTGCAAGAAGTCGCATCATCTTGGTGATGGTGGTGGCCCTCAGGGAAGTCCAAGTCTGTTGCTCAGTTCTGGGGGGCCTCTACCCCCTGTATGTCCTCTTGGTACATCGGGTTGTCGCATATATTGAGGGGACTGCTACCCCCAGCTTCATCTACTCTTAAGGAGGCCGAAGGTGCACTCCCGAGTGCTGGAAGAGCCTGTCTTCTTTCCTCCCTTGCCAGGAGGAACCTTTTGAGTTGAATTACAGGAGGCGAAAGAAAACTCCTCGTCCCCCGAAATTTGTACCTATTTCTTGAGTTATTGTCGGACAGGTGCTGGCTGCTGCAGTCGTTGGAAAACTGAATGTCGACCTTCAGGTGCTGCTGATTTGTCGCAGCAGCAGTTGATGATGACTTGGGTGCAATGACGTCCCGAGAGGGACTCATTGCAAGCCAACGCTGCCACCTTGCATTTGTGAGTAATCACCTCACGCAAGCCGGTAGCAAGCTGATCTACCTTTGCACCAAACTTGTGGACTCGGATATCCCGAGCGCATGGGTACTTAGGTATTATGTTTGCTTCCTGATCCATAGCTTGTAAAAGCACTTACTCTGGATCGTTGGAGGGAGACTTTAATGACCCACCCTGTCCGTTAGCCCTGGGGGACTGGACGCGGGTGGTTTTATACAATTTTCCATTAGGAGGCCGTATAATAGTCTACGGGGCCCGCTGACAATCATTAACTTGGACAGTTGATTGGCTTGTTGGGCCCGTACTGCCCTAGACTTCTTTGACTTAGCACCCGAAGCTGCATAGTAGAAGAGTCCAGATTAGTAAATCCCATATTTTCAATGGGCCGCATGGCGTTGGGCTCGCATGAGAGACGGTTGAACACAGAACTTCTAATAGGGCCGCATGAAACATCCTGTTTGAGGCCAGGTTTGGCTGTCGTATGGGCTATCTTCTTGCGACCAGAGCTGGCTGCCGCATGGGCTATCTTCTTACGGCCAGAGCTGGCTGCCGCATAGGCCATCTTCTTGCGGCCAGAGTTGGCTGCCGCATGGGCCATCTTCCTGTGGCCAGAGTTGGCTGTCGCATGAGTTGTCTACCTGCGGCCAGAGTTGGCTGCCGTATGGACAGACTGTCCATCTCTCTTATGCGGCTTCTTCTTTGTCCGCATGGATTTTCCTTGTGCCTCCAAAAAATCAGCATCGTAATGTTTTCCTCTGCTGGATTTGGGGACAGTGGGGTCCTCTGCGGTCGGAAGCAAAGCCGCAGGAGAGCTTTGGTCACCGTCTTGGGCTGCAGAAGGAGCTTCTTCGAAAACTTGGTCAGGGCAACAGTTCTGCACACCGACGTCCTGCGAGTTCTCTTTCGGTTGTCTCACTTCTGAGACGGGTTGGCGCTCCCTTCAGAGAGCATTTATTCGAAGACTTGTTGGTTAAAACGAACCACAAGCATTTGCTGCACAGAGCCGAGCTTGGACACGTCAGATTGCGTCACCAACTTCTCATCAGAGGAGAAGGACGTCCCCAGCAGAGTCACCATCGTGTTTGCCATTAAAAATCAAAGACAGGTATTACAGAAATACTGAAATTGATTGCAAACTCTCTTGTACAAAGAAAAGCCTAGAAAGAAATTCTAAGAAACAATCTAAGTACAATTATTTAGTTTTTGATTCTGGAGGGTGACGGTAGAGGCTCGGAAAAGTGTTATCAACTCTGCCTTACTCCTTGGACTATCTGACGTAGTCCTTAGCTCTTGAAGGAATTGCTTTTCGAAGGTTGCCAGCCTTTTACAGGGGTATGGCACCCTGCTATTTATAATGGTTTATATTTTGAGCCGCATAGATGGCCTGTGGCCACGTGGCTAATTAGCATGTGAAGACCCGCTCTTTGGCCTCCAACTGTCGATTTGTTAGGATTTTGTTACAGCAAATCTGGGTAGTTAAGACTAGGTTAGCCTGCCACGTGTCCTGTTGCAGGAATCATTTTGAGCCGCATGAGTCTCTCAGTTTTCGACCATGTGGGACCACATGAGACTCATGCGGCTTAAGTCGCAAACTTTCTTAGCCCACTGTCACGATCCGCACCCGCTTTTCGGATACGAGACGTGTACAAGCCAGCCTACGCCGCAGCGTCGGCGGTAGAACGCTGTCAAGCCCGCAAGAAATAAATGCTCAAAATATCACATATGCTGCTCATTCACATTTCTAAGTTTATTACAACAGTTACAACATTTATATTTAAAAAAATTACAAGATTTTACAATAAAAGAAATTATTACAACTGCCATCTATTTCTAGGTTGACCTCAGCATACCCAAGCCTTCCCAATGCTAAGAGTGATTACGGCTAAACATGAAAAATGTTGGTTTCCAGTCAGGAATAGAATAAGTACACAAACCGACGGCAATACGAAAACACAATAGAATCAACAAGACATGAAAATAACATATGTGATATGAAAACTAGAAGATACTGATGACATGGCACGGTGGAAAAGTAAAGGAAAAATAAAAAGACATCTACCTATGTGGTATGAAATATCATTTTCGACATATAAACGGCTAGGGGTAAATCCGGCTCACTGCACGTGTCGTGTGCAGCTGCTATCATGCAAGAATAGACATATTGGGGATAGTTCTGGGTAGTCCACATGTCTACTAAGATATTTCCCCTCCTTACTACTCCGTGTGACGAGCGTGTCAACAAGCAGCAAGATATATATATAGACATGAAATAAAAAAACTACTATGAATCGGAAAGCAATCAGAAAGTGCACTTGCCTGAGGTCCTTAGCTGGAGAAACCAATAATACTATACCACTCAATGAGCCACAATCAGTCAACACATGCAGGAGTCTCCAGATGCTAAAATAAATATTACCAACGTTCTTAGAATAGTCAAATTAGCTAGAATTGCCTGTTCTTAAGTCCAATTCTGGACACAGGAGAAAAACGGTAATTTCGGGCAAAAACGATGTCCGCCATTGGATCCGCTTTGCACCGAAAAGCGTGCCAGAGTCAATATTCTCTAAAGTCATCAAACTATATGTCTACGAATCCAGTTTTCTGATACGAACCCAATCATATATCCAAAGTTGGATTTCGGCAGACCGTACACAAAATCACTCGTTGAGTGGGACCGTTGGGGCCCGCAAAACGGCGTCCGATTCAACTGTCTCAGAATTGGACCAAACTTGGCATACAGGACCAGAAAAATGATACGGTTCTGTTGGCACAAGTTTCGTCTCGATCTGACGAGCGTGCACAAAGTAATTGGAGAATTTGTACAGAGGCCGATATGGTGAATTTCGACGGATACGCATCAAATTCGTCGCGCACACGCGACCAATTCGAATTCCGTCAAAGCCCACACGACCATGAAGCCGTTACGCACCTTTTGATGCTTTTGTTTTGCGACCACGTCGCCCGGATTGGCGGGACGCACGTCCTATCGGAGTGTTTTTCAGTTTTTCGAAAATAGTTACCATATTTTTTCCTTAATTTTCAACCCTATTTATCTTGCTGTACAAACTATTAGAAATACGAATAATGATGGGGTTTCCATCTCGGTTAGGTTGTCTAAACTTCTGTTCAAATAGTTTTTCGATTCGGTTTATGGATTGGCGAGAAATCGCCTCCCAAGTTGCGTGTCTGGACTGTACTAGCGTCCTATTTTTGGACATGTTTTGTCGAAGTTTGGTTCGATTTTCCATGGATTTATGAGGGCTTCTATTCCGATCTATCTATTGGGATATGGAGTTGGTAGGGTTGTCGACAAACCTGCGAAGGAAGATCGAAAAATGATCAACTCTACGTCACGAAAATCCGCGTCGATGTCGCCCGCGAAGCTGCTGTCCTGTTGTTGTTTCTCAGCTTTCCACGCGCGCGAGTGGCCTCCGAAGACTCCGTCGTCGGCCGACGGCCGCCCACGGCGGGGCTGGCGCGTGCGCAGGTGGTGCACCTAGGGGTGGTGGCGTAGTATGAGGTTAGATTTTTAGGGTTTGCTAATGTGATTCTCTTCCGTCTAATTCTCTCGGGTTTGCATAGTTCACGTTTATACTGACTGAATGGGGTGCTCGGTCTGGATTGGTGATTAGTTAGGCTGGCTGGGCCTGGGGCCTGCTTGTGGGGACTCTCAGCTGAGGGGTTTTTGCTGGGCCGCTATTGCTTCTTATTCATTTGTTCTTCCTCTATTTTCCATATATTTCAACAAAGTATGTAATCTAGAATTTACTAACTACTGTAGCTAAACATTAGATATTAGGATAACTGTGTGCATCACTTAAAATAATTTCTTCATACATAGCAGAATTTTTATTAGTCATATAATTATATTATCAAATATATTTTTGTTTTTACATTTTTGTCTAAACTGAGCACATCCTGAACTTTTCAACCTGGTCAAATTATTCCCGAATGCCAAACTTGTAACTTGGCTTAAATCAATCGCCAGGATGCTGCTTTGGAAAGCTTGGGGAGCTTAGGCTGGGCTCGGCCTTTGGGCTGGGAAGCTGGGCATGGATGGGCCTGTTGGATTTGTTTTCTTTTCTTTTTTTCTTTTTCTTTTTCTTATTTATTATCATTATATATATATATATATATATATATATATATATATATATATATATATATATATATATATATATACACACACGTACGCACATTTATAATATATTTATATACACGTATATACACACATACTTTTATATATTTATTTATTTTCAGTCTAAGGCCTTATTAATATAGGTATGAATATATTTTATACATTTATTTGATAACAAAATAATATAATCAAAATTAGTAAATAATTTTTTATTATCTAAATATTAACCTCAATAAAATAAATAATAATAAAATATTTCAAAATTTTCGGGAAGGGGAGCTACAAATCTACCCACCTTAAAACAATTTCGTCCTCGAAATTCTAATTCATAACTATCCTTAAATTCAAAAAAGGAAGTCTAGTATAACATTAATCTCCTTAAATTTAATTCCTCCAAATAGTTTATATCCTCCTCTTAGCCATTTTGTAACTACGAATCTCCGAGGACTTCTACCCACCTTTGGTCACACTACTCCCTCAAGGATATGTCCCTAAAACTTTATAATCTTCCAACTTCTTGCTAAAATAGATATCCATTGCTTTTGGCCTCTATAATCCTCTTCTATCTATCAAATAACCTAAACTCTAACAAACAATAAATTTACACAAGTAGCTAAGAAATATTGGTAAATTCTAATAAGTATGACCATTCGTCACTCTATAATAGGAAGGACAGGAAGATAGGGAAAAATAATCGAGAGCGATTATGAAGCTCCCAAAGCGGTAGAGGGTATCCAATGATGTAGACAGAAAGAAAGTTTATAAGCCCCCCTTGACTTATTTGCTAGATTGTGCTACTCTAGTCCAGTCATTTGCTAAATCGAAGAACTCTTCGTTCTTAGAGGGTCTTACAATCCATGCAATACGAAAATTATGTTCTCGAAATTCTAAACAAGGTCCCAAAATAGAATGGAAGTTGAGAAATCAAGATTGTGATCCTTCCTGTGGTTATTTAAACACACGAGCAAGGAGTATAAATGTAATACAAGATCGTATCTCGACTTCCAGGTAGATGGAATAAAGGTTACGAATGACATCGCATTCTAAGAGGTGGAGACTACATAATAAGTATAGGGACCTATTTCAAATAGTTCGGTTTTAATATCCAAATATGGTGATAAGCATGGATGTGTTCTACTGGGTCTTAATGGGTTCTCTATTTGGACATCAGTCGTTGCTTGGATGAACATCGGGTTTCAATCTATATGGATTGGACAAGATCCTAATGATAAAACTATTTCTACTAGATTAGGGTATCCTAGAATAGGTTTCTATCCGAGGGTTGTGCTAGTTGCTAGTCAGGTTGGTTAGCTAGGTCTCTCAAGCCCAAAATAAGTCTTCAGTGACTTTTGTGTTTAAGTAGCACATGAGGCCTCAATTGGGTGACACACTAATAGCATCTGCGTAGTGGGCTTCGAGTAGGTCACAACCATATATCGGGTCGCAGGAATTGAGTCGAAGTTAAGGCTCTAATAGAAGTCGAAAAGTATACCGGATAGGTACTATGGTAAGTGTTATAGCTAGTCCTTTTGACCTAAAAGTCGTACCATAAAAATAGAGTACAAGGGGACGGGTTTGAGTGGGATATGATATACCAAGATGAAGGTGGACTCATCTAGATATTGTATGTAAAATTTGTTGGAAGATAACAGCTGGTCTCGTGCTCCGAATATTAATGGCACGGCCGGGGACACAAAATGATCTAAATGAAAAGTGGGAGTACAAGGGCACTAATCATCATCCTAATGGAAGTTGTTCTAATCACTCGGTAATCCTGGTATATCCTAAAATTTTTAGAAGGCTTACAGTCTACCCACGTTAGAAGCTAGGATACGTTTTTAGGAGTGTTGAGTTTTAGAAGGATTCCAAAGTCCAGATATTTACCTCGACTCTTGTTAATAAAGAATAAGGCACGACGTATCGGGATACGGTAGACATAAGTCAAGTCAAGGGTCGTTCCTCAATAAATGGAAGATGGGTGCGTGTGCAATGACACATGGTCGATAAAATAAAATGACCCACTCGTCTACAGTATACATGAGTTGTCGACGGGGTAACCAACTCTAAGGCACATCATATGAGAAGATTTCTAACAACTGGATCATGAATTTCTATTTGTGTTGACCTGCCAGACTATTGTCACAAGGGTTCTAGTTGAAGCAAGCTTCAAACAATGGTTAGAGGCTCACAACATTTGGTCTCTGGAGAACAGGTAGTCTTTTAGGTTGGCATTTGGTCATGGGAAAGATCCTAATCATTCTTTGAGTCCAATGACCAGAAGATCATGATAGTGGGTCTAGGGTCGCATAGAGGACGAGTAACTTAAGGCAAGGTTCTAGTCACCTGGCTGGCCGATGGTAGTTACCCTTGTGTATACAACCATCATAGCCATGGGGATACCCTATACTTATCTGTCAATTACGAGCTTTCGTCTTTTCAATCGGTGAAAGACAAAAATAATAAAGAGTTCAAGAGAGATGTCACTGAATACAATTTTGCGATTCAAAGGCGAATGTATAATTCAAGGGGAATCATCAAAGCAGTCGAGGATGAGATCCTAGAGACATCTAAATCTCAATCCATGTAGGATAATTAGATAAAGGGCGAACCGAGTGCACTAAGGTTGATCAGACCATAGTACAATGATTCTGATTAGACAAAATGTTAGCGGGCGTCCCCAGTAAACGTATGTCTCAAATCAAGCTCGATAAAAGAGTAAGCTTGCAAAACTAAGCTGTAATAGCAACATTGGTCAAGGTGGTCAAAATATAAGTAGGCAAGATTTTTGAAATGAGACACAATTGGTTCGAGTTTTGAGAGAATCAAATCCTTACCTGGTGTTCTTGCCTATACAGTCATCCTACTATCGCTTATCCTTAAGGCCTTGGTCAACTAATGGGTTATGGAACTCTGAATTCTATACTCTAGGTAAACCTATTAATGTCAGTCAATTTCCCTGTCAATAGATCACAAGAACCACATAACGCTAGGTTGGGAGACATGCTACTCAACTTACAGAACTTCTACTAGTTTTGGACTTAGGTCTTATGGTACACACAGGGCATTTCTATTCCCTATAGTATCCTAAACTGGTAATCACGTCTGAAGTCATTTCACCGGGAATTATGCCTCGCATGTATACTCTGGCTGTGACAACCCTTGGTTCCGTGATTTTGGTGTGATAAGCTATCAGGTGCTCTATCTTATATTGACACAAGGGTATCTAAGATCTAAAGAGGTCAAGAAGAACGTAGTTTTAGCAATGATCCATAACCTATAATTCTTCGAAATGATTGCAATTCTATGGGTTGTGCCTCGCCAGTGCGCTGCTGGCTGTAGTGAACCCACACTATCCATCCTCAAACAATTAGCGACAGTGTGCTGCTGTCTAGTCATCGCAGTCGTTTAATTACTCTAACTATATTCCTAAGGACTTCAAGGAGCTGCTAGAGTTTCAAGCTAGTTGATTATGATAGAGAGCGTAAACATCTACCTTTGAGTCTCAATCCTTAAAGTAAAAAGATTGACCGGGGAGAAAATAACTGAAGACAGGGAAAAATAAGAACATTCTAATATTTATCTCATATATATTTCAAATGGTTGAGGAAAAACTTTAAATCAAATCTGGCTTGAGGTTCGTATATGAATAACAAGATCAGAAATTACAAACTAATTCTTTACAGCAAAATAGGATTTTAAAATAGGTAATTCTAACTTATGATATAAGATTTATATATAATGAAGCAACAGAAACTTAAACAGTTTATCAAAATTAACGTCATAATTCTAGGCAAGTCTAACATACCCAGCGAATAGTATATCCACATTGGATCACATTGTCATATCAAAAATAATAGTGTATCTACAGGGATCTAGCAAGCTATCTAAATTGTATGGCCTATCTAATAACCTTAACTACCCAACGGTTAATTTGAACAAGGGACTCCTAGTCCTAGTTATTCTCCTAAATTATTTTAATCCTAATTGTGAATGAGCATTTCCTGGGCGCAGGCTCGTAGCAGTATGACTAATATGGTACTACCGCGAGTTCGCATAATTTGCAAAAACTGACCTATATGGGCCACCATAAAAACTTGTCACGACCCGCACCCGCTTTCCGGATACGAGACGTGTCCAAGCCAGCCTACGCTGCAGAGTCGACGGTAGAACGATGTCAAGCCCGCAAGAAATAAATGCTCAAAATATCACATATGCTGCTCATTCACATTTCTAAGTTTATTACAACAGTTACAACATTTATATTTAAAGAAATTACAAGATTTTATAATAAAAGAAATTGTTACAACTGCCATCTATTTCTAGGTTGACCTCAGCATACCCAAGCCTTCCCAATGCTAAGAGTGATCACGGCTATCTGAAAAATGTTGATTTCCAGTCAGGAATGGAACAAGTACACAAATCGACGATAATGCAAAAACACAATAGAATCAACAAGACATGAAAATAACATATGAGATATGAAAACTAGAAGATACTGATGACATGGCACGGTGGAAAAGTAAAGGAAAAATAAAAAGACATCTACCTATGTGGTGTGAAATATCATTTTCGACATGTGAATGGCTAGGGGTAAATCTGGCTCACTGTACGTGTCGTGTGCAGCTGCTATCATGAAAGAATAGACATATTGGGGATAGTTCTGGGTAGTCCACATGTCTACTAAGATATTTCCCCTCCCGACTACTCCGTGTGACGAGCGTGTCAACAAGCAGCAAGATATATATATATAGACATAAAATAAAAAGACTACCATGAATCAGAAAGCAATCAGAAAGTGCACTTGCCTGAGGTCCTTAGCTGGAGAAACCAATAATACTATACCACTCAATGAGCCACAATCAGTCAACACATGCAGAAGTCTCCAGATGCTGAAATAAACATTACCAACATTCTTAGAATAGTCAAATTAGCTAGAATTGCCTGTCCTTAAGTCTAATTCTGGATACAGGGGCAAAACGGTAATTTTGGGCAAAAACGATGTCCGCCGTTGGATCCGCTTTGCACCGAAAAGTGTGTCAGAGTCAATGGTCTCTAAAGTCGTCAAACTACATGTCTACGGATCCGGTTTTCGGATACGAACCCAACCGTATATCCAAAGTTGGATTTCGGCGGACCGTGCACAAAATCACTCGTTGAGTGGGACCGTAGGGCCCGCAAAACGACGTCCGATTCAACTGTCTCAGAATTGGACCAAACTTGGCATACAGGACCAGAAAAATGATATGGTTCTGTTGGCACAAGTTTCGTCTCGATCTGACGAGCGTACACAAGTAATTGGAGAATTTGCACAGAGGCCGATACGGTGAATTTCGACGGATACGCATCAAATTCGTCGCGCACACACGACCAATTTGAATTATGTCAAAGCCTACACGACCACGAAGCCGTTACGCACCTTTGGATGCTTTCGGTTCGCGACCACGTCGCCCGGATTGGCGGGACGTATGTCGTATCGGAGTGTTTTTCAGTTTTTCAAAAACAGTTACCATGTTTTTTCCTCGATTTTCAACCCTATATATCTTGCTGTACAAACTATTAGAAATATGACTAATGATGGGGTTTCCATCTCAGTTAGGTTGTCTAAACTTCTGTTTAAATAGGTTTTCGATTCAGTTTATGGATTGGCAAGAAATCGCCTCCCAAGTTGCGTGTCTAGACTGTACTAGCGTCCTATTTTTGGACAGGTTTTGTCGAAGTTTGGTTCGATTTTCCATGGATTTATGAGGGGTTCTATTCCGATCTATCTATTGGGATATGGAGTTGGTAGGGTTGTCGATAAACCTGCGAAGGAAGATCGAAAAATGATCAACTCCACGTCACGAAAATCTGCGTCAAAGTCGCCCGCGAAGCTGCTGTCCTGTTGCTGTTTCTCAGCTTTACACGCGCGCGAGTGGCCTCCGGTGACTCTGGCGCCGGCCGACGGTCGCCTACGGCGGGGCTGGCGCGTGCGCAGGTGGTGCGCCTAGGGGTGGTGGCGTAGTATGAGGTTAGGCTTTTAGGGTTTGTTAATGTGATTCTCTCCCGTCTAATTCTCTCGGGTTTGCATAGTTCACGTTTATACTGACTGAATGGGGTGCTCGGTCTGGATAGGTGATTAGTTAGGCTGGCTGGGCCTGGGGCCTGCTTGTGGGGACTCTCGGCTGAGGGGTTTTTGCTGGGCCACTATTGCTTCTTATTCATTTGTTCTTTTTCTATTTTCCATATATTTCAACAAAGTATTTAATCTAGAATTTACTAACTACTGTAGCTAAACATTAGATATTAGGATAACTATGTGCATCACTTAAAATAATTTCTTCATACATTGCAGAATTTTTATTAGTCATATAATTATATTATCGGATATATTTTTGTTTTTACATTTTTGTCTTAACTAAGCACATCCTGAACTTTTCAACCTGGTCAAATTATTCCCGAATGCCGAACTTGTAACTTGGCTTAAATCAATCGCCAGGATGCTGCTTTGGAAAGCTTGGGGAGCTCAGGATGGGCTCGGCCTTTGGGCTGGGAAGCTGGGCATGGATGGGCCTGTTGGATTTGTTTTCTTTTTCTTTTTTTTCTTTTTCTTTTTCTTATTTATTATCATTATATATATATATATATATATATATATACACGTACACACATTTATAATATATTTATATACACATATTTACACACATACTTTTATATATTTATTTATTTTCAGTCTAAGGCCTTATTAATATAGGTATGAATATATTTTATACATTTATTTGATAACAAAATAATATAATCAAAATTAGTAAATAATTTTTTTTATCTAAATATTAACCTCAATAAAATAAATAATAATAAAATATTTCAAAATTTTCGGGAAGGGGAGCTACACCCACATATAGCTTAAGGATTTAAGCCGCATAGATTCTGTATTTTGGCCACATAAAGCTCATGCGGCTTGGGTCATAGTCACCCTTTGCCGCATGAAGTTCAGAGACTTTGGGGCCGCATATGTTGGAGCCACATAAGGTTCATGCTGCTTAGGTGACACTCCTTCTGGCCGCATGAAACCGTATGAACCCTGCTTTTGGTGACGTCTCACGTCTTATCTTTTTATCAAAGTGTCAGAGCTGTCATTTTTGTCAGTTTTGATAAAACTTGTCGGCTTTATCAGACGAAATGATCCTCTTGGCCGCATATCTTTCTTTTGCAGCTGGTTGTCGATGGGCCGCATAAGGTATTGAATCTGTCATACGGCTTTCCTTTATACGGACCTGTTTAGCCTAAAGTACATATACAGCAAATTGTGATCCGCATGAACCCCATATTTTCTATGCTTCTACAAAGCACAACCACCCAAAGATGACAAACCCACTCTACACTCGATTACCAAATCGAGTATGGACTGATACTTACTTGAGGAATCCTTCAACTGGACTGAATAACAACTGAGATTGGGACTGAACAACTAAAGTAGTGGACTGAACACTAATATGGAGTGAACAAGGGTATGCTAGGACTGGACAAGCAGTAGCCTAATATTGAACTAATGTACCAAGGACTGGACGTAATGTAAGTATATATAATCCCACAATCAAGCCTCCCTTCTTATCTCTCGAAGACTGCTGTAGAAAAGAGTAAATATAAAGCTTTTGATTCCCTCTAAGTGACTGAACACTAAGGTGAAAATGGATTGATCAACCCATGAACTGATCAGTAGGATAAATGGACTGAACCCATCAAAGGACTACAGGACAGGTCAATTAAATTGGATCATTCGAATGTTTACAAGGACTGTCCCAAAATAGAGACTGACATATGGTAGAGAGGGACTAAACAATAAAGTTGTTAACTCACACTCGAGCCTCCCTCTATCTTCTTTACTGCTTTGAATAATTAGGAGGGTCTGGACATAAGGGTAGGTAAGGATTGAACTCAATTAGAGACTGAACATATGAGGATTTTTTCACTGTATGAACTGAATTTTAGGATGAATGAACATAAGGAAAACTGATACACAAGGAATTGGGGACCTGATACCTATAACTAACCCGAGCCCGCTTCATATTCTTCCCTTCATTAGTAAGCTACTGCCTGTTGTTCTAATCTTCCACAACCCGAGCCTATCTTCTTATATCTCATGGACTGATACGAATGGAGGTTAATAAGGATTGAATAATGAATGGTAAGGAAGAACTGAATTCATAAAGAAATAGACTGGACTTATATGATGGCAAGAACTAAACATTAGGAGATAGGGACTGATCATTTAGGAATGGACTGATACTCAAAAGATTGTGGACTGAACATGGGATGACCCTCTAGGTATGGACTGAACAATCAGTCTACTGTCTGATAACATGGGTATAGGAATGACCTATAATGGACTAAACAGAGCAATATTGGGACTGATACAGTTAACTAGGAATGATCCTAATAACTGATACAAGTGAACCTAAAGGAGGACTGAACAAATATCTGTTTGTAATGACTGATACAAAATAAGATGTGGACAATTAATTAGGGATGAACGAAAATGATACCAAGAGTGATGTGAGGGCTGAAACAAGGTCCAAGTTGATTGAACTTGTTTGAACCAAAAGAAAAACTCTTATTCAACAGTAAACACATAAACACCACAGTCCACACTATATACCAACAATCCCTACAATAACTCTATGCCCCCAATCAATATATACAATGTATCAACACTAATTTAAACCACTAGACAATCCTATAATGTTAACTCATAGCAAGGCAAGCCTAACACAAGATTCGAACTGAAATTTAGAGCATTGGCGCTTTTTGGATCATTTTGTCAAACACTTGGCGTGCGTATCGAACACATCCATGATACGCACTCCAAATGGATTTAAACTTGATCTAAAGCTCACCCACATGTTCTAAATCACAATTATAGCCTAACAAACCTATTCACAAATCCTAGAAATCTCATTCTCGGATTTTTTCCAAAATGGGTCAAAATACAAAGAGAAAAATCTCCAAAAGAGAGAAGGAAGAGTCAAAACTCCTCTCCATGGCAATCATAATGCATGAGGGTCCCTAATTGATGCATCTAGACTAATTTGATAGAAATTAATGGGTTAGAAAGCTGATACTAATTAGGAGATAGATACCCAATACAAAATTCCTTAGATCTAGAATCTCTTCAAGCTCCAAATGCTCCCATCCTTCCAAGCTAGCCAATAGAGACTTCTCCTCTCCAAGGGAACTAATTTGAGGGAATTTAGAGGAAATTTGGTGGTAGGAACAATTAGGAAAGAAGCTCCTAATTAGGGTTAGGGTTTGGAATGAAAGATGGAGGAAGATGATGAAGTTATGCTTTATAAGAAAAGTAGGCTGCCGTATGAGGGTTAGGGTTTGGGTTTTGGGCAAGGGGAAAGGTCCACTACACTCCTCTCTTTAGTCATGACAACTTTAGAAAATAAGCCTTTCTTCCTAATTATTTGTTTAGTCAAACCTTCTAACTAATTCTTCTAATCTAACTAGAGACTAACTAAAGTTCAATTAGGCTAGTCCTAATCATCTAGTTGGGTGGTCATGTCAAGTTGGTTTAGGTCCTCTAGGATTATTAACCACAATTGTAACTAAAGGCTAACCACTATATCCATATTCAATAATAAACATATGCACTATATTAAATAATTAATGCAAAAAATATAATAACTAATTTTGTAAAATAATTTATCATTCAAAATATAATTTGAAATCACAATAAATACAAGAATTAGGAAAAGTTAAAAATATTCCCGTTCCAGGAAAGTGGTGGTTACAATATCTAAGATACCTAGCTAGCACTTACCTATATATCACCTTAACTCAAGGTATTTTTGTATCATGTCGATATCATGTACCATGGTACACAATATCACATTGATACTCTCTTGTATCTTGATACTAGGATACAGTTTCAAATATCCATGACGCTAACTATGCACATGTTCATCAAGTACCAACATACTTGACACTTGGTACGAACATACTTGACACTTGGATGTTGTCACGTATTCTTTATGAGTCATTCTCTGGAAAAAAAAAATTTACTTCTGCAAGCATTTTGAAGATACTAGAGTTATACTAAATTTTCGAAAAATTCTATAAAAGACTATGTTTTTTGTCATTTTTGGTATAACTCTAGTAGCCTCAAAAGGCTTGCATAAGTAAATTTAGTTTTCAAAAAATGGCTCATATAGACACTTGATTTTAGGTTAACACGGACACTTAACATAAGAGATAATGATATCTCTATCGTCATGTGTTCCTTGTGAGCCCACAAGGAAAACTTGACCTCAGAGTGTCAAAGTTAACACTTATCTAGCTAGCACTTACCATAAAATAATGGTGCTCATATAAACATCTTTATTGCAACTCGTCCATCCATCTAAAAAGAACCTTTCTAAAACCAAATGCCCTGTCAGAAGAGACTAAGCTATATGGTATCATTTATGTTGCATGAACACGAAAAAATGGTGCTCGTATTTGTAGTATGTCCTTATTTGTGCCCCTATTTGTGTAACATAGATAATTGTATTATACCTATTGAAAATAACTGTATCATGTCTCTTTATTGCATTCTTACCTGTTTCCATGACCGTCTTTTGTGAGAGACAATATCAAGCACTCTCTAAAATTAGAAGAAGATTTAAAAATAAATGTTTATATATATACAAGTTTCCTAATATGGAACTATCCATGTGCAAATAACTACCTAACAGATCTAGCCAAATCTTATCAATCCCTAATATGCAATGAAATGCATGTAAATATATACCAAATATATATGGTTGCAATATATATTCTCACATATATTGAGGAAAGATTATAAACATTTTTTATTATATATTTTCGTATGTAGATGTGAATCTTATGTAATAAATCTAGTTAAACGAATCCCAACTACCCATCCGAACCTGCTAGAATAGTAGTAGCCCATAAACTCTCCCGAGGCCAATCCTCCCCTCTTATTCCTATTTTAGTTGGCCAATACAAAACTCAAACCCATACACATATATATAGATAGCCTTTAACTAAACCCTAACCCTAAACAGTTTCTTAATATGGAACTATCCATGTGCAAATAACTACCTAACAGATCTAGCCAAATCTTATCAATCCCTAATATGCAATAAAATGCATGTAAATATATACCCAAATATATATATGGTTGCAATATATATTCTCGCATATATTGAGGAAATATTATAAACATTTTATTATATATTTTTGTATGTAGACATGAATCTTATGCAATAAATCTAGTTAAACGAATCCTAACTACCCATCCAAACCTGCCAGAATAGTAGCAGCCCATAAACTCTTCCGAGGCTGATCCTCCCCTCTTATTCCTATTTTACTTGGCCAATACAAAACTTAAACCCATACACGTATATATAGATAACCTTTAACAAAACCCTAACCCTAAACTAAATCTCTTCCCACCATCTTGGCCGACCCCCACCCTCTTATAATTCATGAAAGTAGTATCCTTTTCTTCCTTTCCATCCCTTCCTCCATAATAAATTCTTATCTCCTTCATCCATCTACAACACCTCTCTATATCATCTTGCATCTACAACTTCATATATAACCACCACTACCATCATTTTCCACAAACACTAATCGTCTTTTTCCTACTCCCTTCCCTTCCAAGTCAAATTTTATATACATGATCTAGACGAATTCACCTTCATGTCTCACACAAACACGTATCCTTATACCCTATTTTTATTTCACAATATTCGGATCAAAAGTCCCAATTCTAACACCTACTGTATAACCATTGTCCTTTCCATTAAAATTTGAGATCCAACCTCGATTCAAATCTTTCGACCTAATATATGATTCTGATGTACTCGGAGTCTACTACACACATGCCACTGGTATCCCGCTCAATTGAGTTTCCATGTGCTACTTACACACAAAAGTCATAAAAGACTCATTTTTGGGGTTTCATAACCCAACTACCCGATATCGCAAACTAGAAATGGCAGAGCCTAACCTAGGTTGCCTAAGCTGAGTTTGATCATCCTTAATTAATTTTTAATCAATTTTATTCATCCAACAAAGATTAAGAGCAAAGATGGGACCTATTAAAGAGGATTTCCAAATTAGAAAGGACTCAATCTTTAATCAATCGAATCTTTTTATTATGGAGTGCATAACCGTCCAAAAATCAACCAAACCCCATATATTGCAGCCATACAATGTTATTCTATCCTTTCCCTCATAAACTCTCTCCCATATATTTTTAGGGCCGACCAAACCCTCCCGAACCGAGAGCATCACCACCAAAGCCGACCGCATCCTATATAGCTGCTACTGTTGCTATTTTCTGCTGTTCTACCTCCTTTCCGACCTCCCACGATGCTTTAAAAAGGTTCTTTGGGAAGCCATGACACACCCTACCATCCCAAGAAGTATACAACCTTGCTCGACTATTTGGGACCCGAAACAGCCCCAAACATTAGGTGAAAGTCAAAGGTTCATGCTGAATCAGCCCATGTTGCCATCTCTGTTTCCAGCAACTTTTCAACCCACCCCTTTCTAACCCTTTTTGGACGAACCACCACCTCCACAACGACCCCAAGACGTGCCTCTTCGATCCTACTAAGGTCCAGAGTCACCACAACAAGCTGTTTGATCGATGTAAGGCCAAGATCGAGCACTAATCTCAACTGATTCCAGAAATTCGAACAACATGTTTGATGAATTCTAATCCTTGTTTACCTCATTTTTATCGATCAAACCTCCATCAAACTAACTCTAACATTTACCCCTATGTATCCTCTACCATCTTCAATTGTCGCAGCACGTGGATCGTCACGGTTTGTCAGGGGCAAGTGTTTTATGAAAGTTTTCGTGCGATTCTGAACCAGTTTTCCTGCGTTGCTGTTTATACCACCTTGTAACGTGCCACGACAGAAAACAACTAATTGTAATGTTCCTAACACTTCCTCTATCACCCCAAAGTGTTGTATATTAATTTTGTTGAGTTTTATGCTTGTTTGTACATCTTCAGAGGACAACCCATCGAACATCGAAAAACTAAGGAATATAATTTGTAACTTTGCCATGTGATACCACCACCTCGACCTATACAATTTATGTGATATCAATCATGTTTCCTATGTTAGAGAACTCTAAAATTCTTCTTTTTCATATTTATTCTTGAATATAAATCATTTTTTCGTTAATTTGTTTTAATCAACCAAATAAAGGACATGTTGTGCAACTAGTCAACCATAGCGAATATTTACCGTAGTTAATGCTCATAAAGATTAAATCTTAATATTAGATATTTTAACAATTATATATAGAATTATTTAAGTATATTTTAAGTATATTTATGTGTAGTGCCCCGTCCCGCTCAGTCAATCGGAGGAATCGAAATGGCAACGGCGTTCAAACTTAGCCTTGCAACGGCTGCTCGAAGACTCGCTCGGTCGAGGCGACTCCTCACTCAGGTGGGGTAGTTTCGGTGAACTTGCCTCTTCTTAGACTTCATATAATAAATCACATGTTTTGAAATTACACAAGTTAGGCTTGATAATAAAAGAGACGCATCCACATAGCTAAGAAAATAATCCCGGCGGGTCGAAATGTGTTAGAACATGAAAAAAAATGTCCCACAATCTGCTTAGAAGTCTGCTCAGCGTGCTTTCAAAATGACACTCGGTCCTTCGTTCCGTGGCTTGGAAGAAGGAAGTTGGCCTAAGTTGCTAAGTTGCCACGATGCTAGAACTAGCCTAAGTCATAGGCGTCGTCCGCAGGAATGCTTGATAAAGCATGCACGTTTCCGTCGTCCAAGGCTTGGTATAGCCTTCGCCTGTCCCATCGTTTAAGTCGTATTGCACGGCTTGTGGCTTAATTCTAGGCACCCAAAGAGCTTGGTTGTTCAAGTCGACCACGTGCATAGCACGTTTCCTTGATGCGAAGCTTGGCATAGCCTTTTCTTGTCAAGTTATTTCCCCGAATATATTAGACAAGAGTTTGGCTGGGCCATCTAAGTCATAGCAAGCACTATCCTCTGCTGCCTGCGATTTTCAAGTCACATAGTCCCACGAGAATAAGGCTCGTCATATAAAGTATATGACTTGAGCGATAGTGTCGCCTAGAGAACAAGTCAGTCTAAGGCACGAGCCATGGTTGGTCTAGTAAAAAGTATGCCACAGACAAAGAAAACACCCAAGATCGGTCCCGCTACTTGAGAGTCTCGATAAGTCTCGATATGGATGTACACGAGATCGATTCCGCTACTTGGGAGTCTCGATAAGTCTCGATAAGGAAGGTCACGAGATCGGTCCTGCTACTTGGGAGTCTCGATAAGGAAGCACACGAGATCGGTCCCGCTACTTGGGAGTCTCGATAAGGAAGTCCATACGACTTGTCATCGTCGAGATCGGTCCCGTTACTTGGGAGTCTCGACAGAAAGTTGGAAAGCATGGTCATGGTTAAGGAAGGACTGGATAGATCGAGTTGAGTCTTGCATGGTCATTGGACAACTTACGAGCAAGGTGAATTCCTTGCACGATCCCGGGGCACCGGATTCGTGTCGGCCTAGGAGGAATTGCATATATTGTACGGCCTTCATCGACGGTATGAATCGATTGAAGTAAACCATTAGAATATAGGCTGCGGGTCATTCGGTGGAAGCTCGTACCTCGTACGCGGATGGTCACCGTATGCAAAGATCCAGGATAGCTTGACATTGCTAGTGACTACTCATATAGATGTGTCGGCATAAGAGCAGCTATCCGCGTGTATGTCTTTGGATTGCGTCGAGTACTAGCAGGTTACGAGTTGGGTTAACAAGCTATGCTTATAGCAAGCACTACCTTGAATCGGCACGGGTTAGGGGTGCACGGTTGCAACACCATTCTGGAGCCTAAGATTTAGCTATAGCAAGGACATGTGCTTCGGCATGAATGTGGCATCGTCTCGAGTTAGGTCAGGAAGGGTCTTAAGACAAATTGGTTAAGCCAGATTGATTCTTGGGAGGCACAGCCTCGATCTTAAGGCATGAGCAAGTCTATTGGTACGACCAGCACGAGTCGTCCCCTTGACGTCGTTGGAACGAGAATGGTCTAGAGGCACAAAGAACAAGTGAAAGTCTTGGCACGGCCGAGATGCATAAGTTTCTACTCTGCGAGGCACTGCCTCGAATATATATTGAAGTCACGAATAGAGTATAGAATGACCCTGTCGTTGTGTTACCAAGTATAGGCCAAGGCGTCGTTGTCTTAAAATTGATCCTAAGACAAGACTAGAAAGACAATCAAAAGGGATTAAGCTGCACAAAGTAAATGAACGTGTCGGTTTTGTATGGGTTGGCGAGGAGCTCACTCCACCAGTACAGTTGAGTACTGACACCCACACAGGTTTTATGTACAGGCACAAGTAGAAGCTCGTGGCACAGAGCTCGCTTGGATGCATCGAGGCACGGAGTTCCTTGGCGATTCGAAGTGTCACGTTCCGATTCGTAGAGTCATTTATTCACATATTTTATCTCTTAGAATCGATCGTCCTCGCTTGGGCGTGATGCCGTACAAGTATGGTATTGCACTTGTACAAGGCAAAGATGGTACATAATTGATTTTCTTCAAATAGGAACATATCGCAGTGGTAGAAGCAGATAAATTGAATTTAGTGAGGACAATCTTTCTCATTGAATAGAAGTACATTACTTCTTTATAGCAGCGGAGATAAAAGGATAACTTGAAGTCACACAGAGATATATAGAACTTTATTCTCTTTATTAATAATTGAAGAAGAGTACAAGACTTGTATTTGCTAGAGTGGACTACTCTAGTCCCGTCACTTGCTAAATCGAAGAACCCTTCGTTTCTCAGAGGGGCTTGCAATCCGTGCAATACAGAAGTTTCATTCTCGAAGTTCTATCTAAACAAGATTCCATAATAGAACGGAATTTGAGAAATCAAGATTGTGATCTTTTTCGTGGTTATTTAAACACACGAGCAAGGAATATAAATGCAATACAAGATCGTATCGCGACTTCCAGGTAGATCGAATAAGAGTTACGGATGACTTCACATTCTAAGAGATGGAGACTACATAATAGTTATAGGGACCTATCTCAAATAGTTCAGTTTTATAGTCCAAATATGGTGATATGTATGGATGGGTTTTACTGGGTCTTAATGGGTTCCTGATTGGACATCAATCGTTGGTTGGATGAACCTTGGATTTTAATCTATATTGACTGGACAAGATCCCAATGATAAAACTATTTCTACTAGGTTAGGGTAACCTAGAATATGTTTCCACCCAAGTGGTTGAGCTAGTTGCCAGTCAGGTTGGTTAGCTAGGTCCCTAAAGCCCAAAAATGTGCCTTCAGTGACTTTTGTGGTTAAGTAGCACGAGAAGACACAATTGCGTGGCACACTAGTAACATATGTGTAGTGGACTTCAACTAGATTACAACCATATATTGGTCGAAAGGTTTGAGTCGAGGTTGAGTCTGTAATTGTAGTCGAAAAGTATACGGGTATTATGGTAAGGGTTGTAACTAGTCCTTTTGACCTGAAAGTCGTACCATAAAAATAGAGTACAAGGGGACGTGTTTGAGTGGGACATGATATACCTAGATGAAGGTGGACTCGTCTAGATCTTGCATATAAAATTTGTTGGAAGGTAACCGCTGGTCTCGCGCTCTGATTATTAATGACACGGTCGGGGACACAAAATAATCTAAATGGAAAGTGGGAGTCCATGAGGCACTAATTATCATCCTAATGGAAATTATTCTAATCAATCGGTAATCCTCGTATGTCCCAAAATTTTAGAAAGCTTACAATCTACTCCCTTTAGAAGCTAGGATATGGTTTTTAGGGATAAAGAGGTTAGAATAATTTCAAAGTCCGGATATTGTACCCCGACTCTTGCTAATAAAGAATAAGGCACGACATAACGGGATACGATAGATATACGTCAAGCCAAGGATCGTTGCTCAATAAATGAAAAACGAGTGTGTACAATGACACATGATCGATAAAATAGAATGATCTACTCGTCCATAGTATACAAGAGTTATCGATGGGGTAACCAAATCTAAGGCACATCATATGAAGAGATTTCTAACAACTGAGTTGTGAATTTCTATTTGTGTCAAGCCTGCCAGACTATTGTCATAAGTGTTTGCCATTAAAATTGTTTGATTGAAAATTTTAATACAAACAGAACAGTGTTACAATGTAGGACTTAGATGTAGTCCTAGGAGTACACTTTTGTTTAAGCTGGGTCCTTAGTGCCAATGGAGCGAGTGGTAATGCGTTGACTCCGTTGACCGGCTGACGACGGTTATCGGTTCTCTGAAGGTGTGGATTGCTCTGGGTGCTGGAGCTTGCTGAGAGGAAGAAGACGTTGAGTGTCTGTGTCTGCCTCTCTGGTGATTCCTTGTATGTTCGTTGTGGATTCTGTGTGTGTGTGAAGGAGAAGATCCCTCTATTTATAGTTTTGCAGGCTGGCTGCTCATGCGCGCATGTAGGATGCGCCGATGTGTGGGGACGCCACGTGGAAGTTGCTGATGGGGGCGCACGGATGATGCGCCCTGATTGGGAGGTTGAACTCTTCATACTGCTGTTGTGAGCCGGCACGTAGCAGAGGAGAAGATCTTTCTGTTGCTAAAATCTTGGACGAGTTGAGTCAAAGGACACGTGTCATCGACCCATGGCTCAAAGATCTCGGATTTGGTGGGGGGGTAATCTGGTGAGCTGCGCCTTGATTGGGCGCAGGAGGAGGTTGCGGCTCATACCCTTTAGGGGTTACAAACTGTTTAGAGCGCATGGCTTTTGAGGCGCATGCAGGCGACTTTCCTTCTGTCTTTCGGGATCAGAGATCAGTCTGGGGCGCATGGCTTTTGAGGCCAAAGCTTCAACTGGAGACTCTTCTTCTGTCTTTAGGGATCAGTGAAGGGTCTGAGGCGCATGACTTTTGAGGCACATGCTGGTTTGGACGTATGGCCGTAGAGGCGCATGCGGATGGCCACGTGGCAGTAGCCGTCAGAATAGAGTCATGATGATGTTGACGTTGCCGACACTTCGTTCTCTGAAAAAAGTTGTCAACTGTTCAGACTTTGGGAAGCGTGCTGCCAACTCTGGTGTCAGTTCAGCATTTAATGTTTGTGATGTTCGATGGACAACTGAGTGGGCACATTGGTTGGTGTTCCACTCGGCATGGAGATGTGAGGGAGGACGCATCCTTTGTGATGCGCCGTGTACTGTAGGGCGCGTCTGTGTGATGTGCCTGATGCTGGAGGGTGCGTCCGTGTGATGCGCTGTTTGGCTGGCACATCCGACATGTCCTTTAATGACGCGGCTGTCTCGCTCCTCGAGTGCTATAAATAACCGTTTGGCTGAATTCGAGGCGTCCGGTTCATCCATTTAATGTAAATTCATTGCACAGAATTCGGAGAGTCATCCACTTGGCACGTAGGTTTGATTTGCCCGGCCTATAAATAGTGGCATGGAGAGAAGGTTTGCTCCTCATTTCCTCACGTACTTCCAACATGAACTTGGATATGTGGGTGCATTCTGTTGACGAAGTGCTCCCGAGGGTAAAGATGAGACGTCGTATTGTCTTCGATGCACTTGAAGGTGACTGTTACATCCAAAAGACGGAGTCGAGGGCTTCTGAGGCAGGCGAAAGGTGCCTGTTGCATCCAAAGATAGGGATGTTCGGGCCTCGTCTCCATTGTTCCGGAAGAGCCATAGATCGGAATGGTGGTGCTAGGCTCTCTCTTCCTTCAAAGTGGGTGCCGCCCACTTTGACTGTGTTGAAAGCTCCTTGTGCCATGATTTCGATCACGGTCTTCCTTGGTCTTTGGAGGCTCTTTCGAAGCCTCCCCTGGCCACAGCATTTGCGGTGCTCTTCTCTTCCTTGGTTCCAGCCAGAGGGTTAAATGCTTTGCTTGGCGAAGCACTTATCAGATGAGCCTGGCTGGAAGAGCGGCACATAACTGGGCTCTGCTCGGCCAGGTGAGCCTGGTTGGAAGAGTTGCACATAACTGAGCTGCTGAAGGGATGCACATAACTGAGCTGGATGCACATAACTGAGCTGCTGAATAGATGGTAGGATGCGCCTGGCTGGAGGCGCATGACATCTGCTCCGCCTGGCTGACAGCGTATGGTGACTGCTGCGCCCATCGGAAGGCGCATGGTGGTTGCTGCGCCTATCTGGAAGGCGCATGGTGGCTGTTGGCTGTAGATCTAGGATCCTTCCTTTGTAGAAATTCTCCTTTGTACAACCTTTTCTAGACATGTAATAGACTTTTATATATATAAATAAAAAGTCCTTCTTCGAATGTCTATGGCTTATTTGATTAGCTGTCTGAGTTCTGGCGCATAAAATGCCTGGCGCATGGGCTTTCTGGTTGTGAAATTCCATGCTTCTACAAGACCCCCTTCAAAGTTTTCAAAACTTTTGAATAAGTTTTGGAATACTTTGAATAAGAAGCATGGAGGTCAGGGCGTATGATTTTTGGGCGCATGCTTGTTCGGGCGCATGCTCCTTTCAGTTGATGATGATGATGCCTTGGTAACCCAAAAGATTAATGATGATCTTTTGGTTGTATTTGTTGTTATCTCCTCACGGAATCCGAAGCGACGGCTGAGATTACACGTCATCGGTTCACGCGTGCGACCATGCCCTATAAATAGGTGAGGGTTGGAGAGAGAGAGAGAGAGTTCGTCTTCTCTGTGCCTTTGCTTTCTTTAGAGTTTTTTTTCAAAACCCTAACTTTTTCTTCTCTGAGAGAATGGCTCCCAAGACTCCTCGCGGTGGTGCCGGCAAGGGGAAGGAGAAAGCGAAGGAGCCGACGAAAGTTGTAACGGCTGACGTTCCCCGACGGCCTGTCGAAGTTCGGCCGGAGGTGGTCGGTAAGTCTCGTTTTTCCATACACCAACGCACATAGACCTTGGGTCTTTAATGATGTGCCGCGGTCTTTGTTCGCCGACGCGCATGGGTTTAGACCCTGATGATGCGCCGAGGCTGCTGACGCGCATGGGCTTAAACCCTGATGATGCGTCGAGGCTGCTGACGCGCATGGGCTTAGACCCCGATGATGGGCCGAGGCTGCTGACGCGCATGGGTTTAAACCCTGAATGCGCCGAAGCTCTTCTTTCTCTTGTTGCTTCTAACATTTTTCTGATCTTTGCTAGTGTCAGTAGCGATCCCGCCTTTGAATGAAGTGTTCTTGGAGGCTGTCTTCAACCAGATGGGAGTAGAGTATAATCTTCCACATCTGATAAATTGACCTTCTTGAAGCCTGAGTTCCTATTCGGAGACCGTCTCACTTCTACTGATGCGACGGTGTTGAAGGTCAAGGAGGACTGATTCATCTTTACAGCGAATGGGGTGCATATGACTGTTAAGCAACTTGAACGTCAATGGCCTTTGACATCCTTCTGTCGCCTTGTTTCCCAGAGGAGGATGTCTTGGGATCTTACCCCTTCTCAGGGGGGAGCGGTAACTGGCGTCATCCAAATTGATTCTACCTTCGACCAAAGGGATACTTTGACTGCCACACGGTTTGGGTCTTCTTTCACCTGGCGGACTCTATGCCCCGGGAGCCTCTACAGTGACGTACCCATTGATATGTTTGCTTATAGTGCTTCGACCTTTACGCATCGTATGTTTTTGATGGAACGCTCATACCCGAAAGGAGATTTTCGGGTAGAGGGTTGGTGCCATTACGTTTCCAAGTGGGATAAACTGACACTCTGGATCTTGTCACTGTTTCGGACCGAGCTTCGAGAGATTGGGTTGACTGCCGCGATCCGTGCTACCCAGGCGGGTGTTGATCTCAACAGGCACATGTTTCTCGCACTACTGGAGATGTTTGATGTCCATACCTGGACCTTTTTTACTCCGGTGGGGGAATTAGGGTTCGCACTTCATGAGATGTACGAGGTGTCAAAACTCCCTTGGGGGTCGGAACCCTATGAAGAATACTTTCCCACCAACGAGGAACTTCAAGTCCTGGGGGACAGGGCTGAGGAGATGACGGTCGTCTTCAAGGAAGTGGCGAGTCATCATTACTATATGCAGAGACGGGATAGGAACGGGACGCAGCCTCATGTGACCGCTTGGAGAGATTATGTCTTTAGACAAGACAAGGAGGATCCCTCACAATTTTCTACTCCACCGGCGCTCTCTCGTAGCGAAGTGTTGTCCGAAATGAGTAGGTTAGGAGAGAAAAATCCCCGAAGAAATGAGGACCAGCAGTCAGATGCACGCTCCTACAGCTGCTTCTGGCATCTTGCTTATCGGATGTCACCCAAGGCGGTGTTGGCGTCCTACCTGATGATATGGCTCCGGGATTGCGTGTTCGCGGGCGGATCCGGTGCCGTAGAGAGGGTAACCCGAAACTTAATCCTGCCAGCCGTGAAGCTGGTCTTCGGCCGACGTTTGGCTCTTCTCCCCGCAATGGTATGTAACCTGCAGCGAGGTTTGAGAGAGTTTGCTGGAAATGTAATTCATGACAGAGGCCGAAATAATAACTTCCCGTACGCCGAACTGTCGTTTCACTATTTGATGGGATGGCTGATTTTGCATCATCCCAGTGTGATGAGTCCAGGCTCGGAAGAAGATTATAAGGCTGGAGATGCACTCCTTCGTCGTTTCAATCGGAGGAGCTGGTCACATACTGGTGTCCCTATTTGTAGAAAGGTTTTATCCCGTCTTCAGGGTTGGGAAATTACCAAAGTTGGTCCAATCTACTTGGGCTTTGAGGCCAACGAAGATCTAAGGGATCTGGGCGAAGGTACCACCACTCTGTCTCAATAGGGATTCTGCTGGTTGCAGAGTATCCGGCCATCTCATCTGGTATACCGGAACAGGAATCAGTGCTACCTGGAACCATATTTGCCAAGCCGCTTTGCGCGGCAATTTGGTTATGCCCAGATGATGTTGGATAACCCCAGTATTTCTCTGGGGTATATTGGAAGTTTGTTGGATGGTGCACGAGCTTGGCATTACTATAATGCCGGATGTACCGGGGCTCGTTTTACGTTGCCCGCCCCAGATCCGCGGCCGCCCATTCTTTACTCAGCCGCCAAATTTTACTGTGCTATGGCTGCTGCGCCCTCCGGATATGACAGGGAGACCAGTCTTATTACAGGCACCCAGTTAGCGATGACCGGGAACGTGCCGGTGAAGGCCCGATCGCATCGTCCGTCAGGGATAGGTCACCGGAGTGCCCCTTCCGCCTCTCAAACAGAACCCTCGGGCGATCGATCAAAGCGATGTGCAGACAAAGGGATTGAATCTCCTGTACCGAAGAACCAGAAGAAGGCGTCGTCACCGACGGCTTTATCGGATTCAGCGTCCGCAGAGGTAAGGGCGTCCCACATAATCTAATTTTGGTTCCACTATTTACGAGGCTTCACCTTCTCTTGTAGGAACTGTTAAAAAGAAAACCTCGTACTCCAAAGTCGGGTGGGAGCAGGCGAGAAGGGACGGCGGGCTCGTCTGAAGTGCGTATCCCGCCGACCATGATGTCTCCCATGGAGGAAGATCCGGAGGATGCTGTTGACGTGGAGATTCCGGTATCCCTAGATTATGTCAGGAGGGAAACTGAGGGTACAGCTGCTTCCGAGACGGCAAAGGCCAGAACGGAAGCTTCAAGTGCCGAAGGTTTAACAAGCACGCCGTTTCCTGGTGGTGAAGAAGAATGGAGTTCGTCGTCTTCCGATGACGTTGCTCCAGAGCTGCAAGAGCCTGTTGCGGAGGCCACAGAAGTAGTTGAGACAGAGGAGAGGGTTGATTCCCCTCCTTATCATGATGAGGGGAGGTCGGCTGTATCATTGCCTAGTCCTACCCCGGCTTCAACTGTGGAAGTTGAGACGGCTACCACTCAGGAGGTTGCGACAGATTCTGTCCCTGTTGAGGGACTCGATGATGAGACCCGTCTGTCAGCCAAGACCGCTGCGACGGGTCAAGAGACAAGTGATAATCTTCCTATTCTGCCAAGGGAGGTACCAACCGTTGATAGGACGTTGGAGGTAGAAGATGTGGCTGTTGACGTCGGAGGTTCCTCCGGGCTTGAGAAGGGTAAGGGTGTAGAACCCTCTGTAGCTCCTTCTACTTGGGGGACCATCTCGACGCCTGTGCCGGCTCCTTCTATTGCTTCGGCTCCTCGGGCTAGAAGTCCAGCCCCTGTTGATGAAGAGCCCATTGATGCTGAGGTTCAAGCCTCGTTGGTTGAGGTTGGCGGATCTTCTTCCGGTCCGCAAACTGTAGTAGCTCCTCCAACTCCTGCCATAACACCGCAGGTCCTGGCGGATGCAGACGAATATGTGAAATTCCTCGTCGAGGGGGTGTACAAAATGTTGCAGAAGGGTGTATCTGCTGTGATAGATGCCAATGGGAGTTTTACGACGACAAAAGCTCTGGCAATGCCCTGCATCGAGCTGATTCGTATTCACCAAGGCCACGACCATATGGCCGAAATTCTGGAGGCTTCGGTGATTGAGCTGGATGAGCGGCTCGCGGAACTTCAACGCATCCAGCGAAACGACCTCTCTGTCCTGATAGATGCGGAGAAGGGGAAGCTGATTGCCGAGATCGGGTCTTCATACCAGGCCACCCTGGGCGTTTGGGAGTGCGAGGTGGCTGAGACTGAGGCTGCGGGAGAGCAGTTGTCTCAGTCCATGAAGACGACGGTGGAAACTCGAGCTGCATTGGAAGCTAATATCGCGGATATCGACACCCAGATGCACCGCCTTGAAGACCAACGGGCCCGACTCCAGTTAGAGGTCGAGCGTGTCCGGGCTGACCATGCAGCATTCAAGAAGGATGAAGCGACTTTCACTCAGCGGACTCTTGCCTTGGCGCAGCAACGACAACAGCTTGATGAGAAGCATGCAAGTGATACTTCCGCTGGGGCCGTTGAATTGATGCGCCAGGAAGCAGAGCGACGAGTCCTGGCGACGGTGGAGGCCCGTGCAGTCGACTTAAAGCTTCGAGTCAGGGAGCTCTCAGCCCATCCTGGGGAGATTCAGGGACCATAGCTTTTTTTCTTTTTCTTGTGTTCTTTTGCAACCCTTACTGGGGGATGATGTAGCTTCTTGTACTCCTTTTTCAGAAGAATAAAGAAGTCTACAACCTTTTTTGTGATGTGTTCATCTTTTGTTGTCATGAACTTGATGATTTGTGTGGACCTATTATCTTTTGCGCACCTTGGTTTTCAGGTACAGATAATAAGTTCGAAGGAACCATTATGTTTGCTCAGAGGTAATGTGGACATGGCAATCATTGGGTTTGAAATGATAGAATCTCCCTACTCAGAGGTATTATGGACGTGGTAGGAATGATCTTGGGGGATACGCTGAACAACTCAGAGGTTATATGGACGTGGAAGTTCTGCGATCAATGTACAATAACGCAGGGGTTGTTTGTACAAGATGTTTACTCAGAGGTAATGTTGACGTGGTAAACATGAAGGGTAGCGTAGGCTTACGAAGTGCAAGATTCTGCTTTGTAGGGTGTAGAGAGACAACTCAGAGGTAATATGGACGTGGTTATCTTTCTACTGGAGGATGCCACGGAACAGCTGGGTTCCGGAAGCATACGAGTTTGTGGAAAGAGGTTGTTTGGGGAAGTACATGTCTGGAGGATGTCAAGAATAGTACTTCTTTAGGAACTTGCCGTTGATGGGCATCATGAACAAGTCCTCGTTGGGTTTGGCGAGGCGGTAAGCACCGTTTGAGTATACCGTCTCTATGATGAAAGGTCCTTCCCACTTGGACTCGAACTTTCCTGGTATCTTGTGGGTTAACACCATTGGTCTTCTGACTGCTAAAACCAGGTCGCCAACTTGGAAAGTCCTCTTTTTGACCTTCTTATTGAAAGCCTATGATATACGGGCTTGGTAGAGCTCGATGCGTTGTTGAGCTAGGAGACGCTTTTCGTCAAGTGCCTCCAGTTCCCGCAGACGACGACGTTGATTGTCCTCTTCTGTGAGTTTGTTTGTGATTGCTACGCGGAGCGAAGGTATCTGTATCTCGAGAGGCAGTACTGCTTCGCTCCCGTAGACCAGGAAGAATGGAGTTTTGCCTGTTGGGGTCCGTACCGTTGTGCGGTAGGCCCAAAGGCATTCGCCAAGCTTTTCGTCCCAGTCGTATTTGTTGGATGACACGACCTTTTTGAGCAGCCTAACGATAGTTTTGTTGAATGCCTCAGCCAATCCGTTTGCTGCCGGATTGTAGGCGGTTGAGGCCACGTTCTGAATGCGATTCTTGTCACAGAACCTGCTAAAAATGTGGCTGATAAACTGAGGACCATTGTCATGGATGATCCGCCGGGGTACTCCGAAATGGTAAATGATATGGTGTTTGATAAAGCTGACCACCCTGGAGCTTTTTACTTCTGCCAGTGGAACTGCTTCCGCCCATTTGGAGAAGTAGTCGGTGATGGCCAGGATGAAATGGTGTCCTCGCGATGAAGGAGGGGTGATTGGCCCTACAATGTCCATGCCCCAGGCTTCGAAGGGCCAGGAGGCGACTGTAGGATGTAGCGGCTCCGATGGTGTATGTATGCAGTCTGCATGAAGTTGGCACGCGTGGCACTTCTTAGCATATTCGACAGCGTCGGCAGCCATGGTTGGCCAGTAGTTGCCCATACGTCGCAGTCGATCTTGCAACTTAGGACCGGGTTGATGAGCTCCACAAGTTCCGTCATGAGCTTCTTGAAGAGCTTCGGCTGCTTCTTCGTTGGACAGGCATCGAAGGAGGAGCCCATCGAAGGAGCGTCGGTACAGCATTTTGGTAGCTGTATCGTAGTAGAATCGAAGAGAGCGTCTCCTGACTGAGACGGCTTCCTTCGGGTCCTCTGGAAGGATTCCGTAGACAGCAAAGTCGATGAACGGAAACCTCCAGTCTCGGACATTAACACCAGTGTTTGTCGGCATGGCGTGAGCCACCCGCAAGCATAGGTTGTTTCTGGGATAAATCAGATCTCGTCCTGTTACCGTGATATAGTGTTGAGTCCCAAAGGACGCTGCTAATGAGGCTGCGAGGCCGGCCAGAGCATCGGCCTCCAAGTTTTGTAAACGGGAGACATGTTCAATGAAGAACCCGGTGAAGGTTGAAATGATGTTCAACGCGACTTCATGATAAGGGATTAAATCTTCATGGCGAACTTCATATTGTCTCCGAACCTAGTTTACGACGAGTTTTGAGTCGCCGTAAGCTTCCAGATGGTCGACCCCCAGCTGTTGTGCGAGCTGGAGTCCCATGACGAGTGCGTTGTACTCGGCAACGTTGTTGGAGCACAGCTTCGAAAGAGAGTACGCACGCTGGATGACCAGCTGATCGGGAGAGACTAAGACTACCCCCACTCCTGCGATGATTTGGCCTTTGGGGCCTGTTCTCGAAGCGCCATCGAAGAACATCCGCCAAACGGAGCTTTCTTCGGTGACGTTGGATTCTTGGACCTCATTCGGGATATCTTCATAGAGTTTTGAGGATTCTGGGATGGGGTGTGCAGCTAAAAAGTCAGCCAGAGCTTGACCTTTAACAGCTTTTTGCGGCACAAATACCATGTTGTATGGTGTTAGCAAGATCGCCCATGTAGCCAGCCGGGAGTTCAATGGTCCTGGCTTCGTCATGAGGACTCTGAACGGATTGACTCGAGAAATGACATGAATTGTCTGACCCGAGACATAATGACGAGTCTTCTGGATGGCAAACACCAAAGCCAAGTACTCCTTTTCGACGGGGTTGTACCGGTGTTCGGCCCCGATGAGTGTTCGACTGAGATAGTAGATTGCTTGCTCGTAGCCTGTATCGCTGTTTTGAGCCAGCAGAGCGCCAAGAGAATGATCCATGGTACGGACGTAGAGGAGAAATGGTTTGCCGGTGACTGGCGCTACCAGGACTGGTGGGCTTGTTAGGTAAGCCTTGATGTCGTCGAAAGCCTTTTGGCACTCCTCGGTCCAGACGTAAGAGACTCCCTTCTTCATGAGCTGAGTAAAGGGTTGACATCTACCGGAGAGGTTCGCTATGAACCTCCGGATATATGCCAGACGTCCCTGTAAGCCCCGAAGTTCTCGAAGGTTCTTCGGAGGGTCCATGTTGAGGATGGCTTTGGACTTCTCAGGATCAACATGAATGCCTTTCGCTGTGATGACAAAGCCCAAGAATTTGCCGCTAGAAACCCCCAGAAAGGATTTAGCGGGGTTCATTTTGAGTTGATGTGCCCGCATGAGATTGAAGACCGTCTTCAGGTCCTGTAGGTGATCTCTTTTGAGGCGGCTCTTGACTGCGATGTCGTCAACATAGCATTCGACTGTCTTGCGAAGATGTTGACGGACGATGGTGCTCATAGCTCGCTGGTATGTCGTACCGGCGTTCTTCAAGCCGAAGGGCATTACTGTGTAGCAGAAAACACCCTTTGGAGTCCTGAATGACGTGTGTTTTGCGTCATCGGGGAACATCTTGATTTGATTGTAGCCTGAATACCCGTCCATGAAGGACATGCGCTCAAAGCCACATGTGTTGTCGATCATCACATCAGTGATTGGAAGCGGGAATTCGTCCTTCGGGCAAGCAGAGTTGAGATCCCTGAAGTCGATACAGACTCGTATCTTCTCATTCTTCTTGGTGACAGGAACGATGTTGGCTACCCAATCCGGGTGTTGTTCCTCACGGATGAAGCCGCTGGTCAAGAGTTTGTCTACCTCCTGATCGATGGCATTCATGATGTCCGGACGGAAGCGTTGCTACTGTTGTTTGATAGGTTTGGCATCAGGTAAGATGTTCAACCTATGCATTACGATCTGTGGATCGAGTCCCGGCATGTCTTCATAACTCCAGGCGAAGACATCGATATACTCTTTAGCCAGTTGGATTAAAGATTCTCGATCTTCTCCTTCCAGGCTTTTACTGATGAAGATGGGTTTGGAAGAAGACCCCTCCCCGAGGTCGATCTGCTCGACTTCGTCTTCGGTGGGAGGTTCACGAAGCTCAAAACGATATTCCCATTGTTCCCCTAGGCATTGGGCCCAGGGTTCTTCTTCGAAGGGTTCTGGCACTTGGTCTTCGCCTTCACCTTTTTGAGGTTGTGCTGACATCATGTTAGCTGACAGCACTTTCCTGAAGACTGATCCGATACTGGTATCGGAATCCCAAGTCGATGCTTCGGACGAGTGGGAATGTTCTATGTCTTCTGCATCTGAACTCTCTGGGGTTGATGGCGACGTGACATAGCCTAACCCTCGTCCAGTCCGATTATAATAGTCCTGTGGCTTTCCATTGGGCATCGAAAGCCGGACAGGGAGATGTCGACCCTTGTCGTAGTTTAAGCCTTTGTTGCTTTTCAGGTCGTAGCCCATCTTTTGGATGATGTGCTTTGCCGCATCCGTGTACCGATAGACTTGTACTCTGTCGGTATCAGGTTCGGGCTCGATTGACGGGAGGTCCCGATGACGCTCGACTTTGCCCGAGATGATGGTGCCTTGGTCTCGGCTCCGTGGAGGGACTATGAAGACTCCTTGAGACGGGACTACTCGATTATGGTAGACGGTCGTTATTTGTGTTTGCAACGACCGTAGAGCGTTGTCTAATATATACATGGCATTCCAGTGTGGAAGACAAGAATAATTAAAAGATACTCTATTATTGATAAAATACGAGATCTTATCCCGTGGGATTACATTGTCAAAGGAGGGTGCCTCTACGTCAGCCGAGATATAATCACCAAGCTCCTCGTCTGTAAGAACTGGGGGCGGACTAGGAGAGTCCAACACAGCTTTGGGGTCTGAGAGGGTTATATGAGCCTTCTCTGACACCTTGGATGACTGCGGCGGCTTGCCCTTGAGACGCACCTTGAGAGGCGCCTCGGCTACGCCTCCGGTGAGTGGTGCCTTCCCTTGTAATTTTGCCACCAGGGGAGCCGATGTTTGAGGTGGCTTTCCCTTGAGGCGTATCTTCAGGGGTGCTTCACGAGCCGGCGCTTTCCCTGATAGCTTGATGCTCATTGGAGGCGCCCTCTGGGGTGGTTTCCCCTTCAGTCGGATTTTCAAGGGGGCGTCGGGAGTTGTCTCAGGCTCCATGTCCGGCTCTGTTGCCGTCTCTGCCTCATCATCAGCGTCGTTGGCTTCCTCCTCGTCAATGGGCTTGTACAAGTCGGAATCGGTGAAGTAGGCTTCAATCCCTTTGAAAGGATCGATGTCTGCAAACTCCGTCCGGATGACGCCATTAGTGGATACATACTTCATGCACTGGTGGAGCGTGGAGGGCACCACCATGTACTCGTGTAGCTATGGTCGACCGAGCAGGATGTTGTAGTTGACTTCGGCATCTACCACATAACAAGTCACCTCAGTTTTGAGGCTGCCAATGTGGCACTTCAGTCGGATCTTGTCCAGTGGCTCGCTCTTGCTAGCATTGAAGCCACTGATGGTTGTATTGGAGGGCGCCAGCCGGTACATCGGGATCCCCAGCTTAGATAACAGCGCCTTCGGGATGATGCTTAGGGAAGACCCAGGATCGATCTGAATCCGGCTCACCTTGACCGAGCCAATGTACCCTGTGTAATACAGCGGTCGGTTATGTCGGTGATGCTTGAGCAGCATATCTTGTTGGGTGAAAGTTATGTTTGGGATAACTTCATCCGTGCAATGACAGTGCGCACAAGTAGTTGGGAGGTCTTCAGGCTGCTTGACCTGACTGAGAAAGGATTCAGCGTCCTTCAGAGCTTCACAGAGAGCTTTTCGGGAATCTTTAGAAAGACGCAGGAGCTCGAACAAAGACAGGCGCGCAGGTGTACTGGCTAATTGTGCCAGAATGTCGAAGTTGTGAGGCTTGGACAGCCCCGAAGCATTCTCCTTCCGTAGAGGTCTGTCAAAACGGGCCTCCACCTGCTTCTGCTTATTGGCTGCTGAGGGCTTAGATGGACCCTCCTCAGGGATGGTGCTAGGAGGCACCACCTCGACGGCAGCTTCGCCGGATTGGGAGTTCTGTTGTGCACGTGTTTGCACTGAAAGTGCCTCTTCTGTTGAAGAAGAGACTGTGCGGCAAGACTTGATCTTCCTGTCCTTTGATTTGGAGGTAGGGCGTACCTCCGATTGAGTCACCTCGGAGACGAGGTCGGGATGAACCCAGAGGACCTCTCCTCGAGATGTGGTGAGCGGGGTGAGTCCACTCACATTGTCACGAGTAGGTGGTAAGTTTACCACCTCCATTGTCGCCTTAGGGATGGGGACGACGCCATCTTTTGTGGTAGTTGGCGGCAAGGTGCCGAACTGAAGCGAAACCACATTGGCCGACACCGTCTTCTCTTCATAGTCGACGGAGATTACATCCGCATTGATCATGCGCTGGATATAATTCTTGAGGACGTAGCAGTCCTTGGTCGGGTGTCCGACAAACCGATGGTAGTGACAGTACCTTGGGTTGTCCACTTTCCCAACTTCATCGGGCCGCTTTGGGTCCGGTAGCTTGATCTTGTCACCCTGCTTCAGTATCTTGAAAAGTTGTAGGGTGTCGTCATCATTGAATGAATAAACCTCCTTGGGTCTCGGTGCCAGTGGAGGCTTCTGAGTAGGCGCAGATGCGCCTTTTGAGGCATTAACAGTCAATGCCTGTTTCCCCTTTGCTTCTCGTCCGGAGCTGTTAGCTGCGGACTTTTTCCCCTTATCGTCAAAGGCGGGGAAGCTGACACCCAGAAGACGTGCATTGGCCGCCTTCTTTTCTGCAGCTTCAGCTTCGATGATCAGGGAGCTCCAGTCAGGAGGGGGAGTAGAGTTGAGCCAGAGCTTTACTGCAGGCAACATGTTCATGCTGCAAGCGGAGAGGAGCGCATGTTCTGGCATGCCTGGAGGTAGCCTGAAGCAAGCCTGTCGGAAGCGTTCGATGAACGCCCGAACCGTTTCCTTCTCCTTCTGACGTATCTCTATGAGAGACGCCATCGTCATGTCCTTCCCGCCGTCGTAGAAGCGGTCGAGGAAGAGGCGCGTCAGGTCGTCGAAGGACGATATAGAATTGTCGGGGAGGCTGCAGTACCAGTCGTACGCCACTCCTTTCAGGGCCCCGACAAAGATACTGGTGAGGAGCGCGTCCTCCTTCGGAAGATGCCCTGTCTGTGACTGGAAGTACGTCAGGTACCGTCGCGGAGAGTCCTTCCCGTCGTATGGGGTAAGTATTTGTGGTTTATACTTCGGGGGATAAACCACCTTGTTCTACTCGAGGGAATAAGGCTGGGGAATGCCCATTTTCTGGCGTTCCTCTTGCCTGTTCTTGGACTCGAAGCGCTCCCGCAGGTCTTTGATCATTTCGACCACATCCTCCGTAGAGCTAGGAGTCGGGGAAGGAGGTGCCATCTGGATTGGAGCGTTTGAGGGCTCCGAGGTCCGAGGTGCTTCTGTATCTGAGGGCGCCCGTTGGAGGGGCACACTCGACTCCCCATTAGCTCCTGGGTCAGGACCAGTTGAAGGTGTCCTGATCAAGGCTGACCGCATCTCAAACACTGCTTGGGTCAGTGCTTGTATAGAGGCAGAGAGGGTTTTGAGTCCTCCCTCCAATGAGTCTATGCGCTGGACTATGTCCTGTGACGGTGCATCAGACTCGACATCATCCCCAGCCATGTATACTGTCCTGACACGGCTAGGAGTGGATGGATTGGTTGAGGCTTCGCTTTCGGCCTCACTCTCATGCGGGAAAGTTACTTCTCCTGGTGTTTGGCCACCCCCAGCCACATTCTGGAGTTCATCTTCAATAGGCGCATCTGCAAGGGTCTGATTGCCCTCAGCTCCGTCTTGAAGGACCTCTTCGTTTCCAGAACTACCCCCGGCGGTGTCCTGGAGGACATCCTCATTTTGAGGGGCTTCAGGGAGAGTAATCTCGCCTTGATGATGAAGATCCGCCGCAGCTGTGCTTTGGACATCTTCGTCTTCGGAAGGAGGCTCAACAAGGGTCTGGCTACCCCCAGCTTCCTCCAAGGACTTCTTCCTCGATCGAGTGCCCTCAAACACTCCAGAGGTCGAGACAGCTGCCTTGGTTCTCCTCGGCTGGCTTTTGGATGAAGACGAGGAATTGGCAGTCGTCTTCCGGATTGATGAGGTGTTGGAGACCACGTTGCATGAAGCAACCTTTGGCTCCTCTTCAGCTGACACCTTCGTCCCAAGGTGACATCGGAGAGGTGTCGATGATTGCAGTCGTTGGAAGACCGACTGTCTTGGTGGAGCTGCCGCCTTGCAACAGCAGTTGATGGTGACCACCGTACAAGTATGCCCCGTAAGAGGCGCATCGTGCTTGTTGGTCGACTCTCCTGACCGGCGCTTGTGAGTGATCACGTTGCGTAGGTCGTTGGAGGAGAGTGGTGCCTTCACACCCCCTTCAGACGTATGGCAAGGCCAAACGCCGGGGTGGTCAGGTGAGTGTTGCGCCCCCTGATCTAATACCAAGCAGGCATCACGATCAGTAGTGGGAGAACCACAACATTTGAAGTGACTTGAACGGACCTCAAACGCACAACCAGAGGAGGCGCGGGAGTTCAAGACCACTGAGTTTGCCTCTTTCGACTTGGTTGTGCACGCAGTAGATGCGCCCAAGCGAGATAAGGACTTTGAAGATCGACTCATTGTTGGTGCAGAAGCACTTGAGTCAACCTTGTACAGCTTGCCATCGGCAGCGCGTGTGATGACGAGCGCGTGCCTCTGGCCGGCTGCTGGCATAGCACGTTTGTGGCGCATGGCCCGTGCCGTCTTGGATTTCTTCGTACCAGCCCGCTGGGGCGCATAGTACTCAGCATCCAAATTCTTCTCGCCATTACAGCGAGTGAGTCTGTCGAAGACAGAGGCTTTTTGTGACGCATCAGAGGTGATGCGCGGGGCATTGGCTGCGCCCCTGCTCCGTCGACGTATCTTCCTCGCCTGAGAGGGAGATAGCTGGGGAACGTGGTCGGCCGCACGCTTCCCCAAGAGATACACTGCATCTGCGGGCGCACCTTGGTTGCTGAGAACGTCAGCAGGAAGGAAAGGCTGGATTGCTGCATCCCCTTCAGTGGTGGTGCCCGAGGCGTCGACTTTGCGCACCCAGGCCGTGCGGATCTTCTTCGGCTTTGGTAGCCGCTTCGAAGGACTCGCACTTCCTTCAGAAATGAACTCCTCGTACGCCTGTTGATTGAGGCGCACGACCAGCGTCTTGTGGGAGGAGCCCACCTTCACGTCGTCGGCCTGTGACACGACTTTCTCGGAAGAGGAGAAAGAGGTCCCCAGCAGAGTCGCCAGCTTGTTTGCCATTAAAATTATTTGATTGAAAACTTTAATACAAACAGAACAGTGTTACAATGTAGGACTTAGATGTAGTCCTAGGAGTACACTTTTGTTTAAGCTGGGTCCTTAGTGCCAATGGAGCGAGTGGTAATGCGTTGACTCCGTTGACCGGCTGACGACGGTTATCGGTTCTCTGAAGGTGTGGATTGCTCTGGGTGCTGGAGCTTGCTGAGAGGAGGAAGACGTTGAGTGTCTGTGTCTGCCTCTCTGGTGATTCCTTGTATGTTCGTTGTGGATTCTGTGTGTGTGTGTGAAGGAGAAGATCCCTCTATTTATAGTTTTGCAGGCTGGCTGCTCATGTGCGCATGTAGGATGCGCCGGTATGTGGGGACGCCACGTGGAAGTTGCTGATGGGGGCGCACGGATGATGCGCCCTGATTGGAAGGTTGAACTCTTCATACTGCTGTTGTGAGCCGGCACGTAGCAGAGGAGAAGATCTTTCTGTTGCTGAAATCTTGGACGAGTTGAGTCAAATGACACGTGTCATCGACCCATGGCTCGAAGATCTCGGATTTGGTGGGGGGGTAATCTGGTGAGCTGTGCCTTGATTGGGCGCAGGAGGAGGTTGCGGCTCATACCCTTTAGGGGTTACAAATTGTTTAGAGCGCATGGCTTTTGAGACGCATGCAGGCGACTTTCCTTCTGTCTTTCGGGATCAGAGATCAGTCTGGGGCGCATGGCTTTTGAGGCGCATGCAAAGCTTCAACTGGAGACTCTTCTTCTGTCTTTAGGGATCAGTGAAGGGTCTGAGGCGCATGGCTTTTGAGGCGCATGCTGGTTTGGACGCATGGCCGTAGAGGTGCATGCGGATGGCCATGTGGCAGTGGCCGTCGGAATAGAGTCATGATGATGCTGACGTTGCCGACGCTTCGTTCTCTGAAAAAAGCTGTCAACTGTTCAGACTTTGGGAAGCGTGCTGCCAACTCTGGTGTCAGTTCAGCATTTAATGTTTGTGACGTTCGATGGACAACTGAGTGGGCACATTGGTTGGTGTTCCACTCGACATGGAGATGTGAGGGAGGACGCATCCTCTGTGATATGCCGGGTACTGTAGGGTGCGTCTGTGTGATGTACCTGATGCTGGAGGGCACGTCCGTGTGATGCACTGTTTGGCTGGCGCATCCGACATGTCCTTTAATGACGCGGCTGTCTCGCTCCTCGAGTGCTATAAATAGCCGTTTGGCTGAATTCGAGGCGTCCGGTTCATCCATTTAATGCAAATTCATTGCACAGAATTCGGAGAGTCGTCCACTTGGCACGTGGGTTTGATTTGCTCGGCCTATAAATAGTGGCATAGAGAGAAGGTTTGCTCCTCATTCCCTCACGTACTTCCAACATGAACTTGGATATATGGGTGCATTCTGTTGACGAAGTGCTCCCGAGGGTAAAGATGAGACGTCGTGTTGTCTTCGATGCACTTGAAGGTGACTGTTACATCCAAAAGACGGAGTCGAGGGCTTCTGAGGCAGGCGGAAGGTGCCTGTTGCATCCAAAGATAGGGATGTTCGGGCCTCGTCTCCGTTGTTCCGGAAGAGCCGTAGATCGGAATGGTGGTGCTAGGCTCTCTCTTCCTTCAAAGTGGGTGCCGCCCACTTTGATTGTGTTGAAAGCTCCTTGTGCCATGATTTCGATCACGGTCTTCCTTGGTCTTTGGAGGCTCTTTCGAAGCCTCCCCTGGCCACAGCATTTGCGGTGCTCTTCTCTTCCTTGGTTCCAGCCAGAGGGTTAAATGCTTTGCTTGGCGAAGCACTTATCAGGTGAGCCTGGCTGGAAGAGCGGCACATAACTGGGCTCTGCTCGGCCAGGTGAGCCTGGTTTGAAGAGTTGCACATAACTGAGCTGCTGAAGGGATGCACATAACTGAGCTGGATGCACATAACTGAGCTGCTGAAGAGATGGTAGGATGCGCCTGGCTGGAGGCGCATGACATCTGCTGCGCCTGGCTGACAGCGCATGGTGACTGCTGCGTCCATCGGAAGGCGCATGGTGGTTGCTGCGCCTATCTGGAAGGCGCATGGTGGCTGTTGGCTGTAGATCTAGGATCCTTCCTTTGTAGAAATTCTTCTTTGTACAACCTTTTCTAGACATGTAATAGACTTTTATATATATAAATAAAAAGTCCTTCTTCGAATGTCTATGGCTTATTTGATTAGCTGTCTGAGTTCTGGCACATAAAATGCCTGGCGCATGGGCTTTCTGGTTATGAAATTCCATGCTTCTACAATAAGGGTTCTAGTGGTATGGACTGTAGTGATCATATATTGCTGTTAATAACTGGTAGATCATAATATGACAGGATATTTAAGCTATGGTATTGGCTAAGCTAGTGACTGTGGTGTTCCAATACTAGTTAGGTCTTAATAATAAAATTTACATAACTAGGGTAATATTTCTTGGAAACCAATCTCGGGATGAGTGTCTACCACAGTCACGATAAATGATTATCCTTACCTTTGTCTACTCATCTCATGTCTAACTTGTGGGCTTTGGTCGAGGAAGGGTTGGGTTAAGGCTTAAGGGTTGCTAGTTAAAGCAAGCTTCAAGCAAATATTTAGAGACTCACAACATTTGGTTTCTTGAGAATAGATAGTCTCCTAGGTTGGCATTTTGACTAAGGGTAAAACACTAATCATTCTCAAATTCAGATGGCTAGAAGGTCCCAATAGTAGTTTGAGGGTTGAGGGGAGAACGAGTAACTCAAGGCATGGTTCTACTCACAAGGCTGGCCGATGGTACTACACTTGTGTATACAACTATCATAGCCTTGGAGGATACTCTGTATCTCTCTACCAATTACGAGCTTTCGTCTTTCTAAATCAGTGAAAGACAAAAACAATAAAGAGTTCAAGAAGGATGTCACTGAATATAATTACGTGATTCAAAGACAAAATGTATAATTCAAGAGGAATTGTCAATGCAGTCGCGGATGAGATCCTAGAGACATCTACGTCTCAATCCACATAGAATAATCAGAGGGAGAATGAACCGAGTGCATTAAGATTGATCATACTGTAATACATCGATTCTGATTAGATAATATGTTAGTAGGCGTCCCCAATAAACATATGTCTTGAATCAAGCTCAATAAAAGCGTAAGCTTGCAAAACTAGGCTGTAATAGCAACATTGCTCAAGATAGTCAAAATACAAGTTTACAAGATTTTTGAAAGGATGCAAAGTAGTTCGAGTTTTGTGAGAATCAAAACCTTACCTAGTGTTCTTGCTTATACAGTCTTCCTACTATCTTCTTATCCATAAGGCCTTGTTCGACTAATGGGTTATGGACATCTAAATTCTATATTCCAGGTAAACCTATTAGTGTCGGTCAATTATCTCGTCAATAGATCATAAGGACCATAAAATGCTAGGTTGGAGGACATGCTACCCAACTTACAGAACTTTCACTAGTATTGGTTTTGGATCTTAGGGGATATACAGGAAATTTTACTATCCTCTATAATATCCTAAATTTGTAATCACGTCTGAAGCCTTTTTACCGAGGATTATGTCTCGCCCGTATACTCTGGCTGTGGTAAACCCTTGGTTTCATAACTCAAATATGATACAAGTCGACAATTTCTTAACTCTATCCAATATTGACTCAAGGGTAACTACGACCAAAAGAGGAACACTAGCCATAGTTTTAGCAATATTCTATGACCTATATTTTCTTAAACTAATTTCAACTCTAGGGGTCGTGCCCTGCCAGTGCGCTGCTGGCTGCAGTAAATCCATAGTCTCCATAATTTAAATAAATGGCGACAGTGCGCTGCTGTCCTGCCATTATGAGTTAACTAACACTCCTTTAACTATATCTGTAAAAATTTCATGAGCTTCTAGAGATTCAAACAAGTTGACTATGAAATAAAGCATAAGTATTTGTCCTATCAGTCACAACCCTTAAAATAAAAGATTGAACAGGGAGGAAATAACTGAAGACAAAAGAAATACAAACATTCTAGTATCTATTTCATGTGTATTCAAACCATGGAGGAAAAACTTTAAATCGAAACTAACTCGAGGTCCGCATATGGATAACATAATCATAAATTATATAAAAATAATAATTCTTAGGGCAAAATAGGAACTAAATAGGCAATTCGGACTAAGATATGAGAATGATATCTAAAGGGGCAAAGAGAAGGAATTGAACAATTTATCAAGGTTAGATCATTAATTCTATGAAGCCATATCTCACCAAGTGAATAACCTATCCACATTGGATCATATTGTCATATCCAGAGGTAATAGTGTACCTACAGGGATCTGACAAACTATCAAAATTAATAACTCATCATCTAAATTGTATGGCCTAGACTACCCATTGGTAAATTTGTATAAGGGACTCCTAGTCCTAGTCATTCTCTTAAATTAAATTAATCCTGACTCGTGAATAAGAATTTCCTAGTCACAGGCTCGCAATAGTACGACTAACTTAAGTACTATTACGAGTTCGCATGATTTGTGAAAACTGACATGCATGGGCCACCACAAAAACGTGTCACGACCCACACCCGCTTTCCGGGATACGAATGCGTGTCCAAGCCAGCCTACGCCGCAGTATCGACGGTAGAACGATGTATAGATACAATGCTCAAAATCACAAATAATGCTCATTCACAAAATTAATTTAATTTACAATATTCACAAGTTTTACATTTGCCAAAAAATATAAACTCTTACAAATATTGAAATGATTGTAACTCATCTATCTAGCTAATCTCTAGGTTTCCGTCTGCAAGTACACCCATATCTCTCACTACTAAGTGAAGCTATAGCTAACCTGAAAAATATTGGTTTTCAGTCAGAAAAGGAACGAGTACAATTCACTGAATACAGTTCCAATATATGAAAATGACTATACAACAGAGGTTAGCCTTTAAATATATGATTTGAAAAATAAACACAGAAAGACAAAATAAAACTAAACAAAGGAAAACAGTAAATAAATACAAAGACAATACTCACCGACTGACTAAAGTACCTTTGATATGTGATCGGTCTCGGGACAATTACACGACACTGTCTACAATATCTACACTGTATAAAGTAATACTGTCTACACGGTATACTGCAATAAAAAAATATTGTCTACACTATATAAAGCAATAATGAAACACTGTCTACACTATATAATGCAATAATAAATCATGGTCTTCACGGTATATACTATATAAGGTCATATCACACATCCTTGGTACTTCACCTCCCCGACACGACAAAATATAACAAACATGAAAGAAGGAAATCACATATCTATTTACTAATAATGAGGTATAGTAAAGCTCAATATCGAAAACAAACAATAAACTGTACTCGCCTGTGGTCCTTTGCTGGTGAAACCGATAATCCAAACCACTCAGTATGCCACAACAGTCAAACTCGTACAACAGTCTCCAGATGTTGAAATAGACATTACCAACATTTTTAGAATAGTTAAATTAGCTAGGATTGTCTGTCCTTAAGTCCAATTCTGGACACGGGCAAAACGGTAATTTTGGGTCAAAATGGTGTCCGTCGTTGGACCCGTTTTACACTGAAAAGCATGCCAGAGTCAATGGTCTCTAAAGTCATCAAACTACATGTCTACAGGTTCGTTTTGATAATACGAACCCAACCGTATGTCCAAAGTTGGATTTCGACGGACCATGCACAAAATTGCCCATTGAGTCGGATCGTGGGGCCCGCAAAACGGCGATCTTGTCAACTGTCTCAGAATCGGACCAAAATTGGCATACAGGAACAAAAAAAATATGGTCCTGTTGGCGCCAGTTTCGTCTCGATCTGACGAACGTGCACAAAGTAATTAGAAAATTTGCACAGAGGTCGATACGGTGAATTTCGACGGATACGCATCAAATTCGTCGCGCACACGCAACCAATTTGAATTCCATCAAATCCCACATGCCTAAGAAGCCGATACGCACCTTTCGATGCTTTCGGTTCACAACCACGTCGCCCGGATTGGCGGTACGCACGTCGTATCGAAGAAATTTTCTAGTATTTTAAAACAGTTTTTCGCTAATCTTTGGAATCCGATTTCTCGGCATGTAGTCGATGAAATCAAATTCCATAAATTGGGTTGCAGAGCCCTATAGGTTGTCTTATACTGTCTTCAAATAGATTTCTAAATATTGCTACGGCTTGGCAGAAATCTGCCTTCTAATATGGGGTTGGGACTAATTTATATGTCCTGTTTAAGAACAGTTTTTGGACAATGTTCATGTCGATTTTCTGGACAATCTAATTCGTTTAAATAAAAACCAACTAAAGGGATTAGAAGGCGTATATGTTGGGATCATACCTGAAGTGGTAGAATGAAAAACGATTAACCATGCATAGAGAAAACTCGCGATGAAAGTCAGACAATACTATTGTTGCTGCTGCGCTGATAGGGCTATCCAGTGTTGCCGCGGCGGCTCCGGCAGGCCTGCGGTGGCTCTCAGCGGCGCGCGCGGTCGCGGGTGGGTCGCCCAGCATCCATGGGTGTCGCGGTGTCTTAGGGTTTTGGGTTTTTGTCGAATTCTCCTCCTCCCTCTCGCGTCCCGATCGCTATATATATATATAACTATGTATATACGTCCAACTGCTCTCGGGCTGGGCTAGGCTGGCCTGGGAACTTAGGTGTGGTTTTTTTTTCATTTTTTTCTATACATATATACATATATATTTTTATATATATATCTATATATTCATACATATACTAATATAATATTCTCCATAAAATCTAAATAAACCTCAATATTATCTGTTCCTAGTATAGGGCCTATTTGTATAAATATGACTATATATAATAATATTTATTTGACAAAAATAATATAACCAATAATTATAAAATAATATTATATAATAATAACCGCAATAATATTGACAATAATAATAATAATAATAATAATAATAATAATAATAATAATAATAATAATAATAATAATAATAATAATAATAATAATAATAATAACGAAATACAATATCCAATAATCGGTATTGCATCTACTTAAAATATGTCTACATGAAATCTTTGTGTACACTAGATGCCTACATGGGCTTGGGCTCAGTTCGAGTCCAGTCCGGACTAAAATGGTATAACCGGTTCTCCTATAAGTCAATCATCAATAATAATTAAATAATTGGATTATTTATAGGGTCATGTTACAACTTAGCCTGGTTTTCCTGGTTAGGGCACACTTATGGCTGGGTCCTCCGTGGCATGACTAATACACTAGTCAAAGCACGCTATTGCACTATCCGTGCCACGATTTCTAGTCACCTTGTACTCCAAAACTCTACCATGGATAAAGTCATCTACCGTAATAATTAACTAAGTAATTATTTATAAAAATTCTAAAAATAACCATTTAATTCAAATAAATAAATAAAAATATATTATCAAAATTCTGGGAAGAGGGGTTACACACACTCAACTAAAATATGTCTCCATTAGTCAGTATAACCTGATGTGGATCTCCTGCTGTGTTGGCATCCAACAAAATCGGAGTCGAAATACCTTATGATCTCCAGAATTATTCTATCTCCTAAAGAGCATATAATTTTTTGTTCTCTATTAATTACTTAAGTAGTTTGGCTGATGTCACGCCCCAGTACCGGAATACTGAGATGGACTAGGCCAGCTAAACCGTATGAGGTATATAAACGTCATACGACGATCGTGGCTGTCAAGAGACTAGGGGGTGCATGCTACAATCAGGTCTCCTATGGTCCTACAGAGCATCTATGTCTCAATCAATCAAAACAAGAAGCAGTAAATAATGATCATATAAGACAAAGCAGTAAGGCGTCCCCGACGCTTCATCAGAATGATTCATGAGTCTAGCTATACAAAATGATGAGCTAGTTCCGAGAGTCAATAGTACATAACTATAGTCAGCTGCAGTCTGATTTAATTATAATTATGCAAAGGAAACTAGTGTCCAGAACTGCTGGCTAAACAAGTGCCGGTGGCTAAACACCAAGTACAAAATAGAAGATATCAGAGCGATGAAGAAGAAACCCACTCATGGTCCCTGGCGCCCATACTTCTGGTCTGCACCATTGTTCGGGTGGAAGGCTGGATCCTCTGGAGCTGCTACGAGATCTGGCCAAACAAAACCAGCGGGGTCAGACCCCGAATAGCAAGTACCACAAGGGAGCACAAAAGAGTGAGATAAATCCAATGAGTTAAATAAGACCTGATTCACGAGCTATAGGCTTATACCATATCATCGAGACAATACGACACCCTTACAACCAAACAAGGACAAACGGTGCCAATATCGTGCCGAGATAAGATATATCCTATAACCATGGGCAGGTAAAAAGGGCTTCTGATCGCGACTTTGGTCCATAGCCTATCGCAGCACAATAGCCCAACCCAACAACCAAACAAGGACATGGGTTGGACCACGCACCACGATAGTCCATGTTCCTCAGTTGCTAACAGAAGAAAACATATCACAAACAAGTCAGCTTACAAGCGGCCAATCAATCCTACGGCTTTCTATGATTTGTCTGGATTATCCCAGTAATGCATATATAGGAATCCTCAGATCGTATCGCATTCCAGCAGGGCTAGCCAAACCATTATATACAAGCAAGCACGAAATGCACCGGTCCCTCGAAAGGCCACCGCGCTAGAATAAGCAGTAACGGTTCCAGCTCTCCTATAGGAAGAGCTGGCTCGGTAGTCACAAATCAGATACTGCACTCCACTAGTGCGGATGACTATACAGTATCTGAGGCAGCCAACCCGACGCACCAGGACGGGACCCAGGGCGGCTGGTGACGTACGATCTCGAGATTCTGTTCCCTCCCAATGCTTTTACAAATTTAAGTTGCTTAGATTAACCCTATCTCGATATTGGAATTACATGTCGTGGTCACATGGTCATCCTCCTATATGTCGTACCATAGTACGTGTACCCTAAGTATGAATCCACATCGGCTCAATCTAGATCCATGCTTAGTGTAATGCATCAAACAATAATCATTTTACCACGACACTATTACTGACCAATTACCATGACGGTGCTGGAAGGTACACATGTATTGACATATAACACGAATGATCACTTAGCACGTAGAGTCACACCTCAGTGCACTCATTAAATAGCACCGCAGTGTATACTAATATTGTATCTCAATACACACTTAGAACATGTACCAGCACGTATACAGGTAATCAGGTCAGGAACATGGTCAAGTCAGGAAGTCGCGTGGACCCCTCGTGACATAAAAGTCACATGTAAATTCTGGTTAAAGTGAGACATGAAGGTCCTTGAAGCCAAGACAAAGATCTACAACTTTCATGTTGGAAGTTTGGAGAAATTTTGGCCACAAATCAGTCAAAAAGAGCATCAAACAATCAAAATCTGCCAAAAATTAGCCTTATGCTGCTCAAAATTTCTTATGCGGTCAGAAATGGTCATGCGGCCAGAAATGGTCATGCGGCCCAAAAATGCTCATGCGGCCAGAAATGGTCATGCGGCCAGAAATGGTCATGCGGCCAGAAATTCTTATGTGGCTCAAAAATGCTCATGCGGCCAGAAATGGTCATGCGGCCCAAAAATGCTCATGCGGCCAGAAATGGTCATGCGGCCAGAAATGGTCATGCGGCCAGAAATGGTCATGCAGCCCAAAAATGCTCATGCGGCCAGAAATGATCATACGGCCAGAAATGGTCATGCGGCCAAAAATTCTTATACGGCCAGACACTATTCATCGTCCCTGCCAGAATCAGGACAGATGAACATAGAAGTTTGACCAAAATTGTTTTGGCCATAACTTCCTCAAATCAAGTCGAAATCTAACTTTTCAAAGGTCAAAATTGGATAGAATTGAATTTTCTACAACATAGGACCATTAGTTTTCGAAAACAACCAAGTTTGATAGGTCAAAACCATGGAAACCCATAGAACCCTAGTTTTAGAAACTTAGATCTACACCAAACTAGTCATTAAAATCAAAAACTCTAAGAACTAAACTTGTAGAGAATGAAGAGAAGAACAATATAGACAAATAATATCAAAAAAAATCAAGAAATAAAAATGCAATAATCTCTCCATTTGGTGCAAGATGTACTTGCCTATTGGTTGGGAGGAAAAGAAATGAAAATAGTGAATGAGGAGAGAGAGTGAGGAAGAGAATATATATAGGGGTTGGGTTGACTCAAAGAAACCCTAAGCTTAAGCATGCTCTTAACCACATGACTAATGACATGTTAAATGCTACATGATATAACTAATTAAATTAATTAAATAAAATCCTAACCACAACACGGTTCAGAAATCTTATCATCGAAACAGTAAACCACGCCTACAACCAGACAAGGACAAGGGGTGGCACACTAATCCGCGATGAGATACTGTTCCATGCCATGGCCAGTTACAAATACAGGATAAATGCAATAAAGATACAGGTGCCAGATACCATATACATGAAAAATCAAAAATTTACGTATTCCGGAAACGGGGAGTGACATCTCTACCCTCCTTAGAAAAATTCCGTCCTCGAAATTTCGATAAGGCTAGTTAAGCACGCTCTCAGATCACGAAATACACTCATGACATATAGCAAGCACAATTATCAAACAACATATGGCACATGAACAGTTTAAGAAAGCAAGAATAATTAAGTAAGAGCACAAACAATAATCATACCCTAGAAGAAAATGATCGGAGACATACGAATAAAATATGCCTCTCAAGTCAGGTAGGAATTCGTCCTCGAGGTCCTACACTGACACCCAAAGTGGACAAGGGTCAATGCTTGAGATAAGTCGGTACCAATGACTAAATCAAGAACGAGACTCTGCCCAGGACGTACTCTCCTAATCAAGACACATGATGAATATCACGTATCACATGATACTAGAGCAGATGAGTGAGACGAAAAAGTCGCCTTCACTCTTCGAATATAGATCTCAAGGAATTATAATAAATAATACTGAAATCTTACCCACAATCTGACCGCCTTCGGCCAACCTCTGCTCTAATACTCCAAATTCTTCTTGCCTTTGTCCCTGCCTTCCCTGGCCCTGCTGTCCAACCTGATGTTACGCTTGTCGATACATCTGAGCTTGCGTCAGTAATGGGCGCTGGGCTAGTGGCCTCACTGCTAGTGTTGGCCCTTGATACGGTGCTACCTCGGGAGCTGGCAACGTCGGAAATCGTTGAGCTGGCCCTCCTGGCCTCTGCATCATAGGACAATTGGCAATCCTATGGTCTGGACTGCCATACCTCAAGCATAATCCATTAGCTGAATGACACACATCCCTAGTATGCCCTCCCTTACCACAGTAAGTGTAACCCACTGGTGCTTCCTGACGCTGCTGCTGGTTCCTCTGTTGCTGCTGTCGAACTGGTGCAGTCATAATTGTCGTGACTGGTGCTGCATTACGAATACGGACGCCAGGTGCTGTTGCTGACGTCCAAGGTACTGCTCCTCCCCCAGCACTCTGCGTATGAGACCTCTTCTGGCCCCCAGTCCTTGCTGATAACCTTTGAATAGTAAGCTCGTGCCTCCGAGCCGTCGTCAATACTGCATCAAATGTCTGGTAGTCGTGCCCCTCGACCAGCTACAAAATCTCTAGGTGAAGTCCCTGTTGGAACCTCATTGCTCTCTCTGGCTCTGTCGCCACCATCATCCGAGCAAACCTACTTAACCTGCAGAACTCCGCTGCATAACCATCCACCGTCTTAGCAGCCTGCTTGATACTGATAAACCTCTGATGTAGCTCATATCGCGCTACCACGCCAAAGTACTTGGCCTTAAATCTGGTACTGAAGCTATCCCAGGGAACAGGACGCCTCATTCTAACCTCTTCCGATGCCCACCAATCGCGGGCGAGATCCTGAAGTAAAAGTCTGACCTGGTCAACCTTCTCTTCTGCTGGAACCTTTGCTGCAGTCAATATGGCCTCTATATCCTGAAGCCAAGCGTCCGCCGTGATGGCATCCTCCGTGCCGTCAAAATATCTCGAGTTAAGTCGACAAAACCTTTCGGACGCTCCTGAATCATTTCTGACACTTCTCTCAAGGGCTAATTACCACCCCTGATTCTGTAGCACATTTTGTTCTTGCTGTCGGGTTTGTTGTTGCTGTTGGGCTGCCGTCTGGCGTTGCTGGGTCTCCAATAACCCTCTAATAATCTGTAATAGTGCCGACGCATCTAGCGCTACTGGTACTACCGGCATCACTGGAGGTACGGGATCCTCTGGCCTCTGTAGCTCAACTGGCTCATGCTCGGTAACGTTCTCGATGGGAATCTGTCCAGGTAGAGGGGCTACCCCTTGCTGATCTCCAACTGGTCCCTGATCTACTGGATTCTCTCCCATGCCGGCTCCTCCAATAGCCGAGAATGATGTGACCCTAAAGGAAAGGATACAAGGTATCAAAAAATAGGACAAAAAAGAATCGAGGATGATAATCATGTTAGCAATCAAGGTGGAAGAAAGAGAAGACGAATCAGGAGATCAAGGGGAACATGTTTTGATTGAGACTCCTATAATCGCAACACCCTACAAGTCTGAAAAACAGACCTGCATGGGCTACCACTAAAACCTTGTCACGCCCCAGTACCGGAATACTGAGACGGACTAGGCCAGCTACACCGTATGAGGTATATAAACGTCATATGGCGATCGTGGCTGTCAAGAGACTAGCGGGTGCATGCTACAATCAGGTCTCCTATGGTCCCATAGAGCATCTATGTCTCAATCAATCAAAACAAGAAGCAGTAAATAATGATCATATAAGACAAAGCAGTAAGGCGTCCCCGACGCTTCATCAGAATGATTCATGAGTCTAGCTATACAAAATGATGAGCTAGTTCCGAGAGTCAATAGTACATAACTATAGTCAGCTGCAGTCTGATTTAATTATAATTATGCAAAGGAAACTAGTGTCCAGAACTGCCGGCTAAACAAGTGCCGGTAGCTAAACGCCAAGTACAAAATAGAAGATATCAGAACGGTGAAGAAGAAACCCACTCATGGTCCCTGGCGCCCATACTCCTGGTGTGCACCATTGTTCGGGTGGAAGGCTGGATCCTCTGGAGCTGCTACGAGATCTGGCCAAACAAAACCAGCGGGGTCAGGCCCCGAATAGCAAGTACCACAAGGGAGCACAAAAGAGTGAAATAAATCCAATGAGTTAAATAAGACCTGATTCACGAGTTATAGGCATATACCATATCATCGAGACAATACGACACCCTTACAACCAAACAAGGACAAACGGTGCCAATATCGTGCCGAAATAAGATATATCCTATAACCATGGGCAGGTAAAAAGAGCTTCTGATCGCGACTTTGGTCCATAGCCTATCGCAGCACAATAGCCCAACCCAACAACCAAACAAGGACATGGGTTGGACCACGCACCACGATAGTCCATGTTCCTCAGTTGCTAACAGAAGAAAACATATCACAAACAAGTCAGCTTACAAGCGGCCAATCAATCCTACGGTTTTCTATGATTTGTCTGGATTATCCCAGTAATGCATATATAGGAATCCTCAGATCGTATCGCATTCCAGCAGGGCTAGCCAAACCATTATATACAAGCAAGCACGAAATGCACCGGTCCCTCGAAAGGCCACCGTGCTAGAATAAGCAGTAACGGTTCCAGCTCTCCTATAGGAAGAGCTGGCTCGGCAGTCACAAATCGGATACTGCACTCCACTAGTGCGGATGACTATACAGTATCCGAGGCAGCCAATCCGACGCGCCAGGACGGGACCCAGGGCGGCTGGTGACGTACGATCTCGAGATTCTGTTCCCTCCCAATGCTTTTACCAATTTAAGTTGCTTAGATTAACCCTATCTCGATATTGGAATTACATGTCGTGGTCACATGGTCATCCTCCTATATGTCGTACCATAGTACGTGTACCCTAAGTATGAATCCACATCGGCTCAATCTAGATCCATGTTTAGTGTAATGCATCAAACAACAATCATTTTACCACGACACTATTACTGACCAATTACCATGACTGTGTTGGAAGGTACACATGTATTGACATATAACACGAATGATCACTTAGCACGTAGAGTCACACCTCAGTGAACTCATTAAATAGCACCGCAGTGCATACTAATATTGTATCTCAATACACACTTAGAACATGTACCAGCACGTATACAGGTAATCAGGTCAGGAACATGGTCAAGTCAGGAAGTCGCGTGGACCCCTCGTGACATAAAAGTCACATGTAAATTCTGGTTAAAGTAAGACATGAAGGTCCTTGAAGCCAAGACAAAGATCTACAACTTTCATGTTGGAAGTTTGGAGAAATTCTGGCCACAAATCAGTCAAAAAGAGCATCAAAAAATCAAAATCAGCCAAAAATCAGCCTTATGCGGCTCAAAATTTCTTATGCGGCCAGAAATGGTCATGCGGCCCAAAAATGCTTATGTGGCCAGAAATGGTCATGCTGCCAGAAATGTTCATGCGGCCAGAAATTATTATGCGGCTCAAAAATGCTCATGCGGCCAGAAATGGTCATGCGGCCCAAAAATGCTCATGCGGCCAGAAATGGTCATGTGGCCAGAAATGGTCATGCGGCCAGAAATGCTCATGCGGCCAGAAATGGTCATACGGCCAGAAATGGTCATGCGGCCCAAAAATGCTCATGCGGCCAGAAATGGTCATGCGGCCAGAAATGGTCATGCGGCCAGAAATTCTTATGCGGCCAGACACTATTCATCGTCCCTGCAAGAATCAGGACAGATGAACATAGAAGTTTGACCAAAATTGTTTTGGCCATAACTTTCTCAAATCAAGTCAAAATCTAACTTTTCAAAGGTCAAAATTGGATAGAATTGAATTTCCTACAACATAGGACCATTAGTTTTCAAAAACAACCAAGTTTGATAGATCAAAACCATGGAAATCCAAAGAACCCTAGTTTTAGAAACTTAGATCTACACCAAACTAGCCATTAAAATCAAAAACTCCAAAAACTAAACTTGTAGAGAATGAAGAGAAGAACAATATAGACAAATAATATCAAAGAAAAATCAAGAAATGAAAATGCAATAATCTCTCCATTTGGTGCAAGATGTACTTGCCTATTGGTTGGGAGGAAAAGAAATGAAAAGAGTGAATGAGGAGAGAGAGTGAGGAAGAGAATATATATAGGGGTTGGGTTGACTCAAAGAAACCCTAAGCTTAAGCATGCTCTTAACCACATGACTAATAACATGTTAAATGCTACATGATACAACTAATTAAATTAATTAAATAAAATCCTAACCACAACACGGTTCAGAAATCTTATCATCGAAACAGTGAACCACGCCTACAACCAGACAAGGACAAGGGATGGCACACTAATTCGCGACGAGATTCTGTTCCATGCCATGGCCAGTTACAAATACAGGATAAATGCAATAAAGATACAGGTGCCAGATACCATATACATGAAAAATCAAAAATTTACGTATTCCGGAAACGGGGAGTGACAGCTGCTACCCAATGATCCATCCATATTTGCTTAAATATCTGCCTAACATCCTAATATGTACGTAATATCCTGAAGCGTACATACTTGAGCATACATTAGACTCCCAACAACTGATCATGAAGAAAAAATCTATTATATTTTCTTAATTTTAAGGCTAACCTTAGGAGACTTGATTGAGACCGAATTTGTCTCCTTTAACGAGAGGTGTCACCTGGTTTGCATTAAATACTTTAATCAATATACAAAACCAGAAAATTATTCCTACTCCCACTGAACTTGTGATACACACAATCTTCAACAACGTTAACCTCAAAACCAAATGAGGTAACGACTTGGAGAAATTTATAGTACCACTGACGAGAAGCTTGCTTGAGTCCATAAATGAATTTTGTCAATTTGCAAACCATATTCTTTGGATCTTCCGACATAAAGTTTTCTGGCTGCACCATATAAATAGTTTCGCCAATGTTACCATTGAAAAATGTCGTTTTGACATCCATTTGATGTAACTCAAGATCAAAATGTGCAACAAGTGCCATAATTGTTCTAAAAGAGTCTTTCAAAGAAACCGGAGAGAAAGTCTCTTTAAAATCAATCACTTCCTTTTGAGTAAAGCCTTTAGCTACAAGACGTGCTTTATACCTCTCTACATTACCCTTCGAGTCCTTCTTGGTTTAAATATCCATTTACAACCAATGGGCTTCACATCTTTTGGTAATGGGACAAGTTCCCAAACTTTATTGTCTTTCATGGACTTATACTCCTCATTCATTGCATCAATCCACTCTTGAGAATTTAAACTTTCCATAGCCTAACGGAAGTTGATTGGATCATCTTCCAATATTCTATGGTTTTCTTCATGTTCCTGGAGAAATATGATAATATTATCCGAAATTATGTTTCTCCTTTCTCTTGTGGACCATCTTAACATTATTGGTTCTTGAGGTTGTTGAGTTTGTTCCTCAGAAATAATTACCTTATCTTAAATCGGGGTGCCGCTACATTGTCTTGTCAAGGTATCTCAACGACTTATAGAGGTAATTCGACATTATTTTTTTGAGGCTCTGAATTCACTTCTTGATCAATGAAAGGTACATAATCCTGCACATCGTCAAAAGTGATAGTAGAAATCACAATCGATTCATCCTCAAAGACAATGTCCCAAACTTTATTTCTCCCCCAAACTCAACATCCTCAAAATTATATTTTTCGTTTTAAAAAAAAAATTTGTGTGGGATCGTATAATTATTAACCCCTTGATCTGTCAACATAGCCAATAAAGTAGCTGCTTACAATTGAATTTTGGTTTGTATTTTCTTTACACATTAATATAGACATTAAAGTCTATAAAGTCGATGAAATCCAAATCTCATCAGACACAAGTCGTTCAACTCTATTTCTAGAGATGTGACCTAATCGCTTATGTCATAATGAGGGTGAATTTTTATTATTGTTAATTTTGTGTTTAGTACCACATGACTCCACTTGCAAGGTTTCATTTAAGCTATAATAGTTTCAACTGAATATAGGCGATCATAAACCTTAAAGGAACCATTACCAATAATATTTGGATTTAAAGATAGACTAAACTTATTATTTCCAAATGAACAATGATAACCAGATTTGTCTATTAAGGAAACTGAAACCGAATTTCGTCTAAAAGACGGTACAATAAAAGTGTCTATCAAATCCAAATAATAATCGGTTCCTAAAAATAACCTAACATGTTTTATTGCTTCCACTTATACCAATTTGCTGTCACCCACGTAGATATATCTTTCACCATCAATCGGCTTTCGGTAGCTCAGACAACCTTATCTATAAACACTAATGTGGATAGTAGCACCAGAATCTAACCACCATGTGTTTCTAGGTACTAAATGTAAATTAACCTCAGAACAGGCCAAATTTAGAAATGTACTTTTCTTTATACGCCATGTTTGGTACTTTGTACATTTCTTCCTAATGTGTCCTGCCTTATCACAAAAGAACAACCCTTAGTTTTATATTGTTATTTCTTTTGAGCTGGACCCTTAGCATCTACTATATTTATTTTTATTTTATTTTTGCCCTTAAAGTTTATTCCATTAAACATGAAAATTAAATTCTTATTGGCAGATATTATAGCAACATTAACTGTAAAGAGAACAAAACAACAAAAATAGACATGCTCTTATTAAAAACCAAAGCATAAAATATAGTCAAACAAATTCAAATGATGGTGAACCCCATCTCAAGATACCTAGTACATCATTAATATCAAGTCTTTGGACAGTGATATTAATTGCAAGTGGTACTCTTGGTGTAATGGTCAAACGTTAACAATAAGTCATGTCAAATAATAAGCCTATCTTTGGATTGGGTTATTATTCACATGTAAATCTTATAATTGTCACACATTTATCATCACATGTATGTGTACAATTCAGTCAAGTATTAACCTTTCTTTGGGCCGGCTAATACCCGCATGAATGTACACACACAAACATCCAACATCCCTCATAGACTATCTATGCAAGAGAGGTCACTTTGGCGAAATCTTGTTTCAATTGGTCTACTTAGGATATTAGACAACTATTTCTAGTCACAAAGGGTACCAAAAATTTGAATGTTGACTAAATTTTAGAAAACTGAATCATGTCCAAAACCTTATGTACATCCATATTTATAAGATTATTACTCAAATAAAGTAAACAAAAGCATAAACATGAATTTTAATTTAACAAAATTGAAGATTATCAAAATAACAAAATTTATGTAACAATCTATTGGAAATATGCATCCAGATAACAACAACATATAGGACATGATGCAAATATTCCAACACGTAAAAGAAATGTCAAGGAGTTCCATATTATCTTATTATGCTTTTTTTTGCATAACTTAAAGCCTTAATTATATTTAATATAATTTAGAAAAAAAATATGGACCGTATCGTGTCGGACACAGTCCGAGCACCCAAAAAAACAAAAAAAATGTATGGACGCACCGAAATAGGTTGTATGTTTGGGTTGCCATGTCCGAACATAAATTAAATTGTAGAAGCGTACCTAAATCCATTGCTAGGCTTGATGGATCTTGAAGCGGTCGTCCTTTTATGGGGTTCGATTTTCCAACTTGCTACGACCCTTAATGACAAAGAAAAATCTGAATCATTTGTCCCTCTCTTTCTGTTGATGGGGATGCAGAAGAGAAAAAGAGAAAACCTCTCTTTTGGTGGCTGTACAAGTTGGGGACCATAACCCTAATGAATACATATATTTATATATTTTGATATTTTTAATTTGGACCCTCATCAAATTAGATTTATCTCCGGTATCTACACATTATTTCCATGACAATTATACGCTTAAGCCAATTTCCAAATAGACCACTTTAATTTGGCTTAATTATTTAGATAGCCCAACACAATTAATTTTACATGTGTGGCCCATATTATTGAATAATTCCAACATATATCAATATAATAATTCTATATCTCAATTCACAGAAAGTAAATCTCACGTAAGACCAAGTGCACTAATGTTGGTCAGACATTAACAACCGAATCCTAAAAACAAACAATGATAGACAATATATAATAAAGTGGACCAGACTCTATTATAATTATCTGAACAAGCTCATGAAAAAGAATAAACTTGTAAAACTAGGCCATATCAACATAATAAAGTAATAAAAATGAATATAATGTCGAATAATTATAATGAAGATATCAACCAAATATATATCTGAATTCCCAGAGAAACAATTACCAACTACCCTTCTATTCTAGCAGCTCAACAAAACCTAAAGAGATCACTAGGTCCTTAGAGAGATAGTAAGATACATAATATATATGCTTATCTAACAGTAAATAACATGCATAAATAATAACCAAGAAGGAAAAAAAATAACTAGTCAACAAACTAAACATATAACTACACATAAATGAACTGCTGGAAAGGAAACAAATACAAATGCCAAGTTCCTATGTGAACACATGACAAAAAATTAAACGAATAATCAAATTCTCATCCCTAATGTGGACTAGCAGGTTTGAGCAAACAACTAACCCTCTTCCCTAGTGTGAACTCGTAGGTTGAGAAAAACAAAAAGTAGAAGTAGCAGTTCAATTATAACGTACTCGTCCTTCCCACTCGTCGTAATACGATACGACTCAGACAAGGTACAAGTTCGAACAAGTCTAGTACGAACTACAATGCAAAAATATGAACATGGACTAACTATCAACGAGACAACTAAAATACTATGCATAATATGAGAGAATACACATATCAACAAATCAAGAAAAGAAAAATAGTAATGACATGTAACAAAAGAGAAAGAAATTTACACATGTAAATATACTATAAATAAGGCAAGGTACTTGCATGTATCTCCCAAGTGAGCATACAACGTTCTGGCTTCCGTACTCCCCGTCAAACTGTCACAAACTTGTAGAACACAATAATAACTACCAATCAACTATGGCACTAATGTACATTGCACACCAACTACATTAATACCATCTATGTTCTAAACTAGGCCTCCATGTAACTAGCCTAGTCTAGAACCAAGTTAGATAGTTATATACTTTATAGGTAATATGCTAAACCCTTAAACTACCATATTTATAATCATAAAATACATTATATTAATTCTGGAATAATTATGAAAAGTAATTTTAAACAATCTATTTATATTATCTACAAGAAAATATGGTAATAGTTAACATAGTTAACTAGTAGCACAAAGTTGCCAATTATCGGATTGATTGGAGCGAGTTAATTATGCAAAAATAATAGATTCATATTCTGAAATATTACACAATGAAGTTGAATATTCAGAAATTAAATTATGGAAAATCAAGGTCATGAACATCGAGAATCTTATGACAAGTTGGTGCACAAAATCTAGCATGTCGATCTAAGAAGAGTCAATTGTTTACGATGACGAAAAATTTGAAGATTCAACAATAAAACTACATAAAACCTAATGAACAATTTATACACATGAAAGGGGATTAGAGAGGGATGTTAGGATGCTCACCAAGGGTCTCGGGATTGTCGTGGGGCTTCGCAAAGTTGCACGGATAGCAGCTACGTCAAACAAGGTTCAGCCTGAATACCTTGTCATGTAACTCGTGTCAGGGACAAACAGTGTTGATCCATGAGCTACGGCTTTGAGAAAAGTTAGGGACACATAGGGGTACACGTTAGAGTTAATTTGATCGAGGTTTGATCAATAAAAAAATGATAAAACACAGGTATGAAGTTGATCAACCTGCTGGTTCAGAATTTCCTTTATGGCTGAAAGTTTCTCTCAAGTTTGGCCATCTACCGACCAAACAAATAGCCGAGGCTCCTCGGGGCTTGATAGGGTTTAAGAAGGATCTCTTGGGGTTGTTGTGGAGGTGGTGACTCGATAAAAAGTGGTCGAAAAGGGGCGCAAACTGCTGCTTGGCTGAAGGTTACTAGCGGCTTGGGAGGATATGGTTTTGGTAAGGTTTTGTGAGATTTAGTCGATCATATCAACATGTATTTTGGAAGGATCCTCAAAATATTTAATGGATTATGGAAATGTTTTGAATGGAGAATTTAACATAGGTTTCCATCAATAATGGATGTACAAATATTAATACAAATCATTCTAAAATAATCCTATTAGGTTAGGGCAACCTAGATTAGGATATACCAATTCTAGTTAGGCTAATTTCGGGTCGGGGTATCTAAATGGGCTCTGAAAGTCCGAAAATACGTCTTTTTTGGCTTTTGTGTATAAATAGCACATGAGAACTCAATTGAGTGGAACACAAGTGGAATGTGTAGCTCAGAGTAGATCAAAACTATATATTGGTCAAAAGGTTTGAGTCGAAGTTGGATCTGTGCAATTATAAAATATCAAATTATAGTTGAAAAATTAGGGTTATGCAATTAAGGAAGATAAAATTGAGGTTAAAAAATTGGGGCTAGGATAAGAAATTGGAGGAGGAGAAGATAAAATTAGGATTTATATAGAGGAGGAACAAATATGTCATTTGACAAGTACTATGCTACCAACTGGAAAAAAAAAATGTAATAGTTTAAAATATTTTAGTGTAAAATAAAATTTTATAATATTAAATGTTAATTAAAATAATGCATTATATTATATGTAAAAACTTTATATTTCAGATATTTAATTGTAAATTAGCCTCTCTTTTTTACACTACCAGAATAGGCTGAATTAGCGACGTCCAAAAACGTCGCTAATAAGTAAAAATACGTCGCTACATATATTTAGCGACGTAATTAGCGACGAAAAAAGCAGGTCGCAGAACAAAAGTTCGTCGCCAATCGTCTCTGTTGCGACGAATTGTCTACGACGCTAAAACGTCGCAAACTTAGCGACGTTCGGCGACATTTACAGTATGTCGCCAACTTAGCGACGTATCTAGCGATGTCTATTCGTCGCATGTAGTGACATGGCAAGGTTTGCCACGTTAGCACGTTGAGCGACGTTTAGCGACGGGCCGTCGCAGTTAGCGACGTACCAATACATCTTTGCGACGTACTTCTGCGTCGCAAAATCGTCGCAAAACGTCGCAAACCGTCGCTAATATGCTAGAAAATTAAAAAAATATAATGCAATTTTCAAATCTTGCACACTGTACTTTACATACAGTTTAAACACTAATCTGGAAATGGGAGATGATAAAAATGTATTCAAATCCTGCACACTGCACTTTACACTTTACATTGCACTTTATATCATCACAAAAATCATCGCAAACATAAATATATTCAGATCCTGCATACTGTACTTCACAGACACACATCATCACAAATATCTAGAAGAGTCAAATAAAAATGGGAGATGATAAAAAGTCTCCCACCAAGTGTATAAACAAAAGTGTACCAATAAATAATTTGCCCATAGGGCCAATACATACAACTCATAAAAAATTAATGAAATTACTGAGGACCCCTGCTGCGCATCTGAGATAGCATGAACTCATACTGCTCCTGTATGAGCTGCACCATAGGGGCAGTAGGAGGCAGTGCAACGTCTGGAGTCGACGCCGTCGATGGACCGAGAGGACGTATCTGCTCCAGCTCTCGCAGTCGTTCAGCATACGCAGCAAGGGTACTCACCATCCTTTGAGAACTCTCCTCAATCGAAGCATGTATCTGAGTGAGTGAGGCAGATATGGTCCTCTGCGATCCCTCTAGCTCGGCCTGTCTACGCTCTGTGCGCTCTGCAGACTCGGTGAGCGTGTGCAAGCTGGCAGCTGTAGCCTGCTGCAGACTCATCAGCTTCTGTATACTGCGCTCGACCGCATCAAATCGTCCGGTGATCATCGGATCGTCGGATCGTCGCTCTGCGGTATAGTGATCAGAAATCTGCTGCTGTAACTCGCGATGCAGCTCGTCGATCTGACGACCAATATCTTGAGCTCGTGATGACGCCTGCGAAGCTGGAGACTACGCACTGACAGAGGGGGCCCAGGGATGACTCTGAAGCCAAATAGGCGCCGTAGGATCCCGTACCGTAGTACGTATCCTTCTGAAGACCAACGGCGGTCATCCAGAGGTCGTCCGACGATAGAGCTGTAGGCGGCTGGGAGGAAGTACCAGCCCCTCCCTCTGCTGGCGCACTAGCAGCAGCAGCCGCCTCCTCTTGTAGCCGAAGAAACTCGGCCTAGAACAATGTTTGCTAACGTCTAAGTGTTTGCTAAAGTCTATATTGATATCTATTTTCTTATTTTCTAAATTATAGTAAATTAATATAAAGAATAGAACGTACATATGACTGCGTCGCCCACTCGTCAATAAACTCTCCAGCCCTTCGATGGGTGACCAGGAAGATGGTCACCATGTTGGGGTCCTCACCCTTTTTTATCTGTTAAAATATATTATCTATTATTAGTATTAAACATTCTATCCAACTATATATAAAATGATGTCCGTCATAGAAAACGTACCAGACGACGAAAATACTCCGTTATAGGAATGGAGCCACCACACCACTTACTAGCGCTCGACCGTACCACCTTGGCCTTGTCAGACCGCTCCTGGTACCTGGCCTCGCCGAATCTAGCCTTCATCGCAGTCCACTGCTCTGGCGTGATCCAACCATGGATCGGCTTTCTGGAGCGATTACGAGACTTTTGGTCGTGGATCGCATCACGGATGAGCTTGCCTGCGACGGCAGAAAATTAGGCCTCGATCTTTGTCGTCCGGTATGGTGGATAGAAATAGGTCCTCTACAAGAAATAAAATAGAAAGAGTTGTATAATATACACAAATAATTATGAAAATTTAAAAATAAATAAATTTTTTACCTTGAAGTGGGCCAACCAAAAGGCCTTCCTATCTGCGGGAGCATCTGAGTAGTTAATCCAAGGCCCACCATAGTTCTGCCTAAGAAATAACTCCAGCTGTCTCTGTACTATAGGAGGTCGATATCTATACAATATTAAATTTCATGAATATATATATACATATAATCATTTGAGAAATATATATTAACTAATTAACTTACTTCGTAGGCCCGTCCGTCCAAATATCCATACGCGTCTCGTCCGGGAGAGCGCATGGAGGGTCGCTCTCACCTCCTGCCTAACCAGGATCAGTCTGATCGTCGTCCTCCATAAGCTCGACATTGGCTCTCCCCATGGAGCCGTCCGCAGGAGGAATGCTGGACACGGGAGGAATGCTGGACGACGAGGGAGGAGTCGCCAACCTGCTGGAACTGCCCTGTCCCGGTAATGGACCGGGAATAGAATGGTACACTGGCATATTCGGAGATGAGGATGAGGGTACGAAATCTTCATCCCCAATCTGACGCACACGGGACTGCCTAACATAATATCCTCCGCGTCATCCGGGTCTAGTCATACCTGATAATAACATATGACAATAAAACAAATACACATATTTATATGATAGACATCACAGATTTTTGTAAAATATCATAGTCACAAAAGTGTCACTAAAGTGTCAAATATGATGATAAAACAAACGTACAGATTTAATCCTCTTCTGAAAATTCATCTAGTTCGTTTAGCTCTTCTTCTTCTTCTTCTTCTTCTTCTTCTTCTTCTTCTTCTTCTTCTTCTTCTTCTTCTTCCTCCTCTACATCTTCACTTTCATCTTCATCTTCCTCTTCAGATAATTCTACTTCTACTACCCACTTAGATGTGTAATGAGGAACTTACGTCGTGTCCACTTCTACAATATTTGTTACAAGAGATAGTTCATCCTCTTGATAAGCTATATCGTCAACCTCAAAGGTATTTTTAGCTTTGGTCTTGCATACTGCCTACCAGTCCGACCTTGTTGTTCTCCGTTTAGGATAACTTGTGAAGTACACGATCTGAGCCTGACTTGATAGGACAAATAGTTCATAGGCTTGATATCGACGCCGATAGTTTATATCCACAAGACCGTGCTTGTCTACTTTCCAACCTTGACCTTCAATCGGATCGAACCAATCACACCTGAATAACACAATCTTAGCAGGCTCTATTCCATAACTATATGTCAACTCCACAATCTCCTGTAGGATGCCATAGAAATCGTTGTCCGCATCAACATCTTTGTAGTTCGAAGATCTGATACACAAACAGCTATTTTTGGTGGAATCGAGATCCACAAAGTTGTCTCTGATTGGGCAAGTTGTTGACTTTAACCTAAACTCATTCACACAGTAGCTTGACCATATTTTTATAGCATAAATTGGTCCCTTGGCTAGCGTTCTAATAGGCTCATTCTCAAGTCTTGCGTATGGACGATCGACCTAAATACCACGAAAAAAGAAATTAAGCTCATTCTCAAGTGCATATACAGAAAGGTAATTACAGAGTTCTCAAGTCTTACATATGCACTCAACCATGATGGGAAATAATGCCTCATTTCTTGTTCTAGTTCTTCTTCTGTTATGTGTAGCCTACCTGACCTCACATCATCATTAAATATGCTGAAAATAACATCGTTCAATTAATGTAATAGTATAATAATCAATACTATTAAAATAATGTAGACATATTAATTACTTATCCCTCCAGCTTCTCTACTTTATCATCATCGCAGTTGAGTAATACATACACCTGAGCAGCCCTTAGCTCATCATCGTTCAGATATCTCTTCTTCATTTTACCCGATGGCTTTCCTGGAGCATTGAATACCTTCAGTATTGTATCATTACATTCATGATCTCCGTCGTCGTTTCTGAAAGCTCTCATTCTATTAGTTGCAACATGAGGCTTGAAATACATTGAACAAAAAGTTTGTAATCTCCTCGAGAATATAGGCTTCACAAATAGAACCCTCGACCTGTGCCTTATTTTTTACCTTTCTTTTTAGGTGATTCAAATATCGTTCGAATGGGTACATCCATCGATATTCAACGGGTCCACCAGCACGTGCTTCATAGGAAAGATGAATCGACAAATGCTCCATAGAGTCGAAGAATCCAGGAGGAAACACCCTCTCTAGCTTGCATAGTATTACCGTAATGTCCTTCTCTTGCTTTTCTAGACGATCAACGAGCAAGTTCTTAGAACAAAGATCCCTGAAGAATATGCTAAGCTTCGTCAATGGATCCCAAACTTCTTGCGGTAAGAATTCTCGAAATGCAATCGGAATTAACCTCTCCATGAATACGTGACAATCGTGGCTCTTCATACCCGTCAATTTATTTTTCTTCGGATCGACACATCTTCTCAGATTTGACACATATCCGTCTGAAAATTTTAGGCCCTGAATCCACCGACAAAGTCTCACTTTATCTTCCTTGTCCAGTGAGAAAATTGACTTCGACAGGAACTGTTTTCCATTCTCCTCTATCAAATGCAACGCAGGGCATTGGCATATTTCTTCTAAGTCCAACCTGGCCTTGGATTGTCTTTTATTTTTTCCTTTACGTCCATCACAGTATTAATTATGTTATCAAACACATTCTTCTCAATATGCATAACATCAAGATTATGTCTGATCAGATTGGTACTCCAATATGGTAGATCCCAGAATATGCTCCTCTTTGTCCATTTATGATTTCTACCAAATCTATCGCACTTGTACCCAGTTGTAGGATCTTCGATAGCACTTGGAAAATCTCTAACCTCCTTTCATATCGTGGCTCCGCACCACTTTGACGGTGGATCATCCTTCTCTACAACGCCGGCACGGAATGCATTCATGTTCCTTCTGAACGGATGATCTTTTGGCAGAAATTGCCGATGACAATAAAAAAACACGGTTTTTCTCTGTGTTTCAAGCGAAAAGTCTTAGTACGGTCCATGCAATACGAACATGAGAGACGGCCATGAGTGCTCCATCCAGATAACATTTTATAGGCCGAAAAGTCGTTGATGGTCCACATAAGGGTTGCCTTCATCTAAAAATTCTGCTTCATGGAAACATCGTACGTGTTAGCGCCTACTTTCCATAACTGATTCAACTCATCTATTAAAGCCTGTAAGTACACATCAATGTTCCTCTTGGGATTGTTCGGACCAGGAATTATAACGGTTAGAAACGTGTACTGAGTCTTCATGCACATCCAAGGCGGTAGGTTATACGGAGTGACAATCACAGGCCAGCATGAATACTGGGATCCTGAAAGACCAAAAGGAGTAAAACCGTCAGAAGATAGCCCCAACCTGACGTTACGCGGATCTGAAGCAAAATCAGGATACACTCGATCAAAGTGCTTCCATTCTTCTCCATCGGATGGGTGATCCAACACTCCTTCAATCTGTTCTCGCATGTGCCAACTCATATTTTCGGCCGTCTCTTTCACCATAAATAATCTTTGCAACCGCGGCGTTAAAGGCAAGTAGTGCATTGAATCGGTCGGTCTTCATGCACTGGTAGACCTTCTTGTACTAGCTGTCTTATAGCGATCAGCACCACAAAATTTGCACATATCTGTGTCATTATCGTCTTTGTAGTACAATATGCATCCATTGCGACAAGAATCAATTTTTTCGTATCCTATCCAGAGCGATCTCACCATCCTCTTAGATCGATAGAAGTCTTTAGGTAACTTAGCACCCGCCGGCAAGATCTCTATAATCAACTCCAACACTCGGTTGTAGCATTCTTGCGACATGTTAAAATCTGACTTAATGCTCAACAGTCTTGTAACTACCTCCAACGGTGAATGATCCTCACAACAAGGATACAATGGAGTCCTTGCATTCTCCAGCAACTCCATGAACTTTGCAGCATCGACATTCGGTGCCTCCTCAGCTGAATCATGAACAAAACTAGGTCCCGCAGCATCGAAAATCATGTTCACGCACCCGTCATCGTATGCATGATTATCTGAAACAAAATTAGGTTCCGCAAGCATATACGGCTCAACATAAGGCTCCGGTTCTGATGCTAAAGACACAAGTTCTCCGTGTGCGGTCCACTGATAGTAATTAGGCGTGAAATCGCGCGAGTACAAATGATATGTCACTTCCACTTCTGGATAATATTTTACGTTATGACATTTCACACATGGACACTTAATTTTGGTACCGTCCATGTACTGAGGGAACGCCTTAGCAAACTGCAGGAACTGCTCTACTCCCGCTATGTATTCATCCTGCACACCACATATATCATCAGGACGACGATTGTACATCCATGAACGATTCCGCAAGTAGTAATTCATATCCATTTGGAAATAATTCTGTAAAGATGGACACAATAGGCACAAATTCGTTTCATAAATACCTACATAAATTGGACACCTGGACATGAACCACTTGACATAGAGGTGGGGACAACCACTGACAAGCCCCCCTCAAGTTTCATGTCGGCTGGATGCATGTCGGACACGAAATCGTATGTGCACGGGATTTGGACTGTGCGTGCACAATCGTAAATTCACCTCTGATGCGCCTTGGTATCTTGGACACACGACTTGTGGATCCAATTCAATTCAAGGTGATAGACACGAATCCCTACCCCTACTCTCCACGTGGACACGAGCACGTGGCCAATCTCACACTGTGTCGTGTCCAATTCGACCCGACCCCATTGCACGATACTGGTTTTCTGCTATGTACTGATATTCTGTTATTCTCTGTTTGGACACCTTCGTGTCCAATGTTTAGACACGCATACCCCCTCTGACACATACACATATGGGAAACACTTCTGTACAACTATTTTTAGGTTTTATTGAATTTGGATTTCAATTTGGTATTTTTGAAATGAATTCACTAATACAGTCTGATACTCGAAGAGCTGGTTTCAAGTTCAAATAGACTTTGGGTTTGATTTTTGAATTTGGTTGGGGTTGATTATGAAGATGTGGTTTTGTCTGATACTTGAGTTTTACAATGTAATGTGAACTATTCGGGTCTTCATTTGATTTTTAGTTTTCAAATTCCTAAACTGTTTTCACTGATACTCGAGTATGTAATCTGAGTTGAGTAAAACTGTAACTGAGTTCATATGTGTTTGAGTATGGTTTTGAATTTCGATTTTAGTAGATATATAAAATTGTTCACTGAGATACCATGTTAACCTGAGAACAAAATGTTTAACTGCCAAAACTGAGAACGCTATATTTATTCACTTTATTTTTCCTTTCACTCTTCATTGCTCACTGTCCCCACACACACCTGTCCACACTCACACACACATTTTCCTGCTGCCCACATGTTGCTTCCATTCATACTTCACAACAGTATGTTGACACTCACTATATGTTGACACTTCACTACTGTACACCCATCTATATGCTGCCACATCTCTCTCTCTCTCTCTCTCTCTCTCTCTCTCTCTCTCTATACACACACTTATACATATGTTGACACACACCCTAAACTGCCACTCTATACACACTCACACATATATACTTTACTGCACACGTCTTGACACACCCCACACATACTCATATATACATATGCTATTTTTCCTTTACCTTTATATATACATATGTGGTTGTGCCTATATATATAGCTTTACCTCTATATATATATATATATATATGTATATGTTATATGTGAATGTATATATATATATATATATATATATATATATATATATATATATATATATATATATATATATATATATATATTATATATGTGTCTGTGCGAGGGTTAGGGTTCTCGTGTAACCTAGGGCTAGGTTTAGGGTTCTCGTGTCTGTGTCTGTGTCGGAATTTGTGTCCGTGTCTGTGTCTAGATAGCTAGGACTAGGGTTAGGGTTTACCTGAAGAGGACGGCTCGGTCGGAGGAGCGAGGCGGCGAGGAGGGGGGCTTCGTCGGAGGAGGGAGGCGGCGAGGAGGGGCCGGGGATTCGTCAGAGGAGAGAGGAAAAAGTTTTGGAAAAACTTTTGGGAGAGAGAGAAGGAAAAAATGAAAGTTTTGAACGGGATATATTAAAACATTAGCGACGTCTGCTTTTGACGTCGCTGAACGTCGCTATTCAGCGACATAACTTAAGTTACGTCGCTGAACGTCGCTATTCAGTGACGTACTTTTTCTCATGTCGCAGAACGTCGCTATTCAGCAGCGTTTTGCGATGTCTATTAAAAGAAGTCGCTATATTCAATATTTAGCGACGTTATTTTATTCGGTCGCTAAATTACGTCGCCAATCGAGCAGATTTTAGTAGTGTTAGTATGATTATTTAGTAGTAGGATCTCACATAATAGTTAATATCATAGCCGGCTCCAGGGGAAGGCGGACTAGACAGTCGCCCACCTCCCGAAGGGCCCTCCATTTTTTATTTTTTAATTATTTTGTACCAGGCCAAAAAAGAAACTATGGCTGTGGAAAAGTCCGTGGTTGTTTGGAGAATAATTAAATAAAACATTCAAAATAAAAAAATTATTGCACTCTTCTCTCACACACTTTCCCACCAAAAATCTCTCCTATTAAAAAATGAAATGGTCTTTCCCTCCCTCAACAAACATGTCCATGCGAAATTTTCTCCTTTTTAGTTTCTAATATCTTTTTTTTTTGGTCTTATAAAACTTCTAATATTAATTTTTTTTTTCAATATTGGATAGAAGTGCATAAGTTGAGGAGATTGCAAAGTAAATATATCTTCGTTACTTGTAATAAAATAATAAATTTTATATAGAGGGATAAGGGTCTCATTTTTTGGGACACGTCTTGGGACCTCCAAATTACTAGAGTCGGCCCTGGTTGATACTAGAGTTTGGGTCGCCAAATTGTCTAATGTTATTGTTTGGATCTCCAAATCACTGTTCACGTAGGCTAGTGAACAACGATTTGGAGACCCAAATTCTAATGACGGACAATTTGAAAATTCAAACCCTAATATTACCTATTACTGAATAACCCTTTTTAGTGACACAAAATAATGCCCATAAAGTAATGGCAAGCATGTACCACTTTATCAGGGTCAGGATGACAGACTTTTCCAACAACAGTGTAAGAGAAGGCATCCAAATATAGTGGGGTGCCCTTTGTTGCATCCTCTCCCATTGGCCATTTCTCATTTGGAATCTTGTATCCTTTTTTTGCTGGCATGGGGGACTAATGACATTTATGCTAATATTCCCGGGAGGGTGGGTTTTATGCTAGAATTATGTGACCATCTCCGTTCATATGGGCCTAGGTGCCATGAAATGAAAGCACTTGCAAGGAAATGCTAGACCTAATTAAACAGTGACAGGCTACCATGCTCCTTCATATATTCTTCTTTTCCTCTTTTTACTTGAAGCAAAAATTCAGCCATTAATCATGTTTTTTGGGATCGCTGGATGGAGACTTCCCATTTCCCAACATGAACCTATAAGTCAAGTTAGTTCTGAGCTAGGTATACAAATATATATATCCATATATGTTTATTTTTTACTCGTAATAAAATATTTTTGTGCGGGCGGGAAGGGGGTCAATTATATATGTGGAGGGGGAGAGAGAGAGCAATCAATTCCATGGAAAGTAGAAGACTGTACAAATTTTGTTTGTTTGTATACGTGAGGAGAACTATGCTTAGAAAGTGGGGATGGAGTAGCTTTGGCTAGCTAAAGAGAGCATTAGGAATTGCATGTGCGCGCGCGCTGGGCGCTGGAAGAGGAAGAAAGGCTTGATGGAAAGGGACATAAGTGGTGTGGCAAAGGATAAGAGCAAGAGAAGGAAAAAAGGAAGACGGCATGTATAAATGGTAGCAAGGACTGGTACAATACTACTTCCCATTTTGTAAATGATACGATAGGACTAGATGGGAGGGGGCTGGCTGCACGTGGCCAGTGCTGATTGGCTGTGTTTTAGAGAGGAAGGGAACAAATAAACAGTACGGCTAAGACCATCTCCAATGGAGGTTTCTATCTTCCTTATTTCTATGGAAAAAATTTATTTTAGAAAAAATTTCTTCCAATGGTGATTTCTATCACCATTTCTATCCTAGGTGTCAATGATTCAGGATTGAAACTTTCTTGGAGAATTTCTACATGTAGAAACTCTGATAGAAATTCTTCTATCTCTCATGACAATTATTATTGGGCCCCACACCATTAAATGTTACACAACAGGGAAAATGGATCTAGGAATCTCACAGAAAAGTGAAGAGAGATAGAGGCTTTAATCGGTTCGGATTGTTTATTCAGAAATAATGATGGCCTTTAAATAGGCATTACAAGAAGCTTTCGTATTGCTGAGCCTATGACTCCTTATTACTAGCTCAACCCAAAGGAATAGGGAGAAGAGCTGAAAAGTAAAAAATAAAGAAAGACCAAGTAACGTGTGTACAGGATTACATCCAACAAATAACCCCCCTAATCCTGTTGCACATAGTCTTTATCGCAAAAACCTTTGCGATTACTTGATGACGATCATCCCGATCTTGGAGCGAAACTCCTGGAACCTGACTCGGCCCAGGGCCTTGGTCAGTATGTCGGCGAGCTGCTCCTCTGTTCGGACATACTCTACCTCAGCTGTCCCGTCCTTGATACAGTCACGAATGAAGTGGTACCTCGTCTGGATGTGTTTACTACGATCATGAAACACCGGATTTTTGCTGAGGGAGATTGTCGATTTGTTGTCGATACGCAGCTTTGCACATCCGATATCGTCGCCCTTCATGTCCGCTAGCAGCCGTGCGAGCCAGATGCCTTGGCAGGCGGCAGTGGTCGCTGCGACATACTCGGCTTCGCAGGATGACAGTGCCACCACCTTCTGCTTCTGTGATTGCCAACTGATGGCACTGTTGCCGAGGAAGAATAGTACGTCTGTCGTGCTCTTGCGGTCGTCAACATCCTCGGCCATGTCGCTGTCGCTGTATCCGACCAGCCGGGGCTCCTCTGTACTTCGTCCATAGCGGCAGCCGTAACCCCGCGTACCAGCAACGTACCGGAGTCTGTGTTTGACCGCCGCGAGGTGCTCAGTCGTTGGCTTCTCCATGAAGCGGCTCACATACCCGACTGCAAATGACAAGTCCGGCCGGGTGTGCATAAGATACCGTAAACTTCCCACTATGCTCCGGTACTCCGTGGCATCTGCCGGCGGTGCAGCACTATCCTTGCTGAGCTTCAGACGTGGCTCCATAGGCACATGGCAAGGGTTGCAGTCGCCCATGCCACTCTTTTCTAGAATCTTGGCTGCGTACGCAGACTGATTCACTGTGATACCGTCTGCGTTCTGCTGCACCTGGATACCAAGGTAGAAAGAAAGCAAACCGAGATCGCTCATCTTAAATGAGCTGCTCATCTCGCGCATGAACTTGTCGATCTCGCCCGCATCATTTCCCGTGATGATGAGATCGTCGACGTAGACACCCACGAGCAACCTTACCTCCCCATGACCACGCATATAGATGGCGTGCTCCGAGGGACTCCGGTTGAATCTGAGTGTGGACATGCACTTGTCCAGCTTCGCGTTCCAGGCCCTCGGCGCTTGCTTCAGGCCGTAGAGTGCCTTGTGTAGGCGAAAAACTTTCTGCTCCTCGCCGGCGGCTGCAAAACCGGGAGGCTGCGAGACGTAGACCTCATCGTCGAGCTCGCCGTTCAAGAATGCTGTTTTCACATCCATGTGATGGACAGCCCAACCGGCATGACCGACAAGCGCTAGTAGCAACCTGACTGATTCGAGTCTGGCTACTGGTGCAAAAACCTCATCGTAGTCGATCCCGTGCCTCTGCACGTACCCCTTCGCGACGAGCCGAGCCTTATGCTTTACGACGACGCCATGCTCATCCTTCTTCGCCTTGTAGACCCATTTGAGTCCAATGGGGCGGTGCCCAGCGGGCAAGTCCACGAGCCGCCAGGTGTTGTTCTCCTCAATGGATGCGAGTTCATCCAGCATCGCTTGGCGCCAGTACTCATGTTTCTCCGCTTCTGAAAAAACAGAGGGTTCGTCGTCCATGGCGAGGAGGAGGTCCTCGGAGTCGTGGTCGTGCACTGACTCAGCTTCGTAGATGTCTTGCAGAGAGCGGTATCGACGCGGCGGTTCGTCTGGCGGATCGGGCGTCGCTCCTGACGGCGGTGAGACGAATCGGATCGGAGTCGCACCCATCATCTCAGGCGTTGAAACCGCAGGTGTCGTCGCGACTGATGTCGCGGTAGTGCGAGCGGGCGTCACGGCCGGTGGTGTAGACGCGTGACCGGTTCCCGCCTGCTCGGGTAGAGGCAGTGCTGCGTCGATACGGGTGTGGCTGCGACCACAGACTCTGGCGATGGACCTCCGTTCTCAGCCGGATCGAACGTGCCGGGAATGAGCCCGTAGGGAAAATCAACAGTGAATGTCTCGCTGATCCCGACGAGGCTGGCGTCGATGTCGGTGTGTGTCCAGTCCTACTGCCCCGCCTCGTCAAAGATGATGTCGCGGGTGACATACAAGCGACGTCCAACTGGATCGTAGGCCCTGTAAGCCTTGGTCCCCGCCTCATAGCCAACAAACACCATTCGCTTGCTCCGGTCGTCAAGCTTCTTCAAATTTGGCTGCACCATTTTCACATGAGCAATGCAACCGAAAATACGTAAGAAGCTTACTTTTGGGCGCTTATCATGCCACGCCTCATATGGCGTCTTTTCCTTCACTGCGGCTGTTGGTGTCATGTTCAGCAGGTACACCGCCGTGGTCACCGCCTCGCCCCAGAATGCTGCCGGCATACTCTTCGCCCTAAGCAAGCTTCGGGCCATAGCCACCACAGTCTGGTTCCGGCGCTCGACGACGCCATTTTGCTGAGGCGAGTAAGGCGCGGTGAGGTGGCGCTTGATGCCGTGGCGCTCGCAGTAGTCGTTGAAATCGTTCGACGTGAACTCTCCGCCACAGTCTGTGCGTAGTACACGGAGCTTGTGCTTGGACTCGACCTCCGCCGCAACCTGAATGCGTTTGATCGCCTCGCTCGCCTCGTCCTTGGATCTCAGCAGCTTGATCCACATGAACCTGCTGTAGTCGTCGACGAGGAGAAGGAAGTAGCGCTTCCCGCCAGGTGTCGCCAGTGAGATGGGACCGCACAAGTCCGCGTGCACCAGGTCGAGGGGTTCGCTGGCACGGTAGTTGGCGTGCTGAGAAAATGATGTGCGTCGCTGCTTCCCGGCCAGACAGATGTCGCACAACTGATCGACGTGATCAATCCATGGAAGGCCGTCCACCATGTTTCCGCTGCTCAGGCGACGAAGGGCGTCGAAGTGCAGATGGCCGTAGCGCACATGCCAGCGCCACGCCATGTCCGAGCATTGTGCCGCGAGGCACACCGGCTATGCGATCCGCAATGGAAGAGTATATAGACGACTTGAAGTGCGTGATACCTTAGCAAGGAGGCGACGCTGTTTGTCGCAGATTCGAAGCATTCCATCCTCGATTAGCGTGGAGCAGCCGGTCTCGTCCAATTGCCCGATGCTGACGATGTTGCTACGCAACCGGGGAATGTAGTAGACGTTGGTGAGAGCTCGATGTTCTCTTCCTTGGCCCGTAAACACCACCGTGCCCCTGCCTTGGATGTCAACGATGGAGCCGTCGCCAAATTTGACGCTGCCTCGCACACCGGTGTCGAGCTCGGAGAAGACTGCCCGCACGCCCTTCATGTGGTTAGACGCTCCCGTGTCGCAGTACCAGGTCACATTGTCGGTGTCCTCCCGCTCCCCAAGCTTTACCATGGCACACTCCTCGTTGAGCATCACCTGCTCGTTTGCCTCGGCATGGGTGTCGAGTGACTCGGCGATTGTGCACACCTGCGCCATCAGAAGCACCGGTTCGTCCTCCTCCACTTGCACCAAAAGGGCCTCGTCCTTCTTCTTCTTGCGGCATTCGCGAGCCCAGTGGCCCAGTTTGCCGTAATAACGGCACTTGTCGTCGCGGGTTGCACCGGAGCCGCTCCTTTCGCCGCTCGGCTTGGGATCGCGCGCTCCCGAGTCCCTCTCCGGGACGCGCCACTTCTTCTTCCTGTCGCTGTTGCCAGTACCACTGCTGGACGAGCCGCCTCTCTGCTGATTCTTGCGAGCAATCCACTCCTCCTCGGTAAGCAGTAGCTTGCCGTCCGAGGCGTTGCCATTCTCGATCTCGTCCCTGATCTCCGCTGCCTTAAGCTCCCCGTTAGTTCCTCAATGGTGAGCACATCGAGATCCAAGAGGGTCTCGATAGCCAGGGCGGTCTGGCTGTATTTCTTAGGAACCGTCGCCAGCATCTTGAGAACGAGCTTGTCCTCGGAGATGGTGTCGCCGAGTGCGGCGAGAGCACTCGACAGGGTAGTAAGACGCATGGCAAAGGAGTCCACGCCCTCACCGTCCCGAAATGCAAGCCGATCGTACTCTTTGTGCAGCGACTGCGCCTTTGCTTTCTTGACGCGATTGCTGCCGACGTGCACCGTCTTCAGAAACTGCCATGCCTCCCATGCCGTCGCCTTGATCGCCAGTGATGTGATCATCGCTAGCGGGGCAGCACGTAGGAGAGCCTCCATCGCTTTCCTATCCAGCTCCCGCTCCGTCGTTCCGGTGTGCACCGCCGCCCAGAGACCTCTTGCCTCCAGCATACACTGCATCACCAGGGCCCATTCATCATAGTTTGCACGCGTGAGTTGCGGATACTGCGTCCCGCCGGACTCCTGAAACACCTTCGGGATCACCAGGGTGCCTACCACGCTCGAGCCGCTCGCTGGACTCGACGCCGACCCTGATGGAGGTGTTGGTGGATCACTACTTGCATTTGACGACATGGCTCCGATACCACACTGTTACACAACAGGGAAAATGGATCTAGGAATCTCACAGAAAAGTGAAGAGAGATAGAGGCTTTAATCGGTTCGGATTGTTTATTCAGAAATAATGATGGCCTTTAAATAGGCATTACAAGAAGCTTTCGTATTGCTGAGCCTATGACTCCTTATTACTAGCTCAACCCAAAGGAATAGGGAGAAGAGCTGAAAAGTAGAAAATAAAGAAAGACCAAGTAACGTGTGTACAGAATTACATCCAACATTAAATTGGTCATTTTACTATGTGACACATAGGATAGAAATGGAGAAGCATTGGAGAGCATTTTTGTATGTCTACAAGACTACAATTTATATGTAGAAACTCTTCCAACTAGGATAGAAATCTCCTTAAAGTACAATGTCAAGTAGGATAAGAACTCAATTTTAGAAATCACCATTGGAGATGGTCTAATGGTTGGAGTAATAAGTAGCTAGAGGACTAGAGATTCATCAATTTTTTTATCATCATCATCTTTACTGCAATGTTGTTGGTTGTTACTATTGAGAGAGAATGCATGTGTGGGCGGAAAAATGACATTTATAACTCCACTCATCCACTGCAATGCAAAACGAAGCACCACCAAGAACCATGGATAGAGAGAGAGGACATCATTCTCCATGGCCATGAAAGAGAGAGAGAGAGAGAGAGAGAGAGAGAGAGAGAGAGGGGGGTTGGTCAAAGAAGGTGGGAAGAAAGAAGTGGGGGAAGGGAGATGGGACGATTTGGACTTTGGCGGGACAGAAGGATAAGCCAAATAATTGTACCATGAACTGCTGGATCATGGACACGCCTGACTTGTAGGAACCACTTTGTAGGCTTTTAGAGAGAGAGAGACTGATGTGGTCCTTAAACGTAAGCAAAGCAAAACCCTAACAATACAACTCAGCAACTTCCAAAACCCTAACAATTATAATTATCTTTCCTTTCCTCATTGGTCAGGTCTCTGCAGTCTCCAGTACTGTCCACTTGTGTGCAGCAGCAGTTTCAAAACCTAACTAGCTTTTTCCGTGAACTGTTCAGAGTAACTAGCTCAAAAGTTTGCTTCCAAAAGAGAGAGAGAGAGAGAGTGAAAGAGAAAGCTCTCAACTGCTCCCACGTGATGCACTGATGCAGCACCATCCATTTTGTATGCACTCAGCTCAATCCTCACTTGCTCTCACAAATACCACCAGGAACCTTCTCCCCACTCCATTTCTTAAAGCATCCCCCTCCCATGAACCCTTTCTCCAGCTTCAATCTATTTATACAACAATTTCCTATGTGTGTTCTTACTATCTGAAGCTTTAGCCAAGTACTAGAATGGATTTGTACATGCAAGTAGTGCTAGCAGCTATATGTCCCAAGTGTTCTCGCTCAACAAACACGTACTTGCTGTTGACTAGCTAGATCTCCTCATCCAGCTTCATGTACGGTGCTTAATTATTAGACCAATTTCCTTCCACCACCTTTCATATATATGTACTACTAAATAGGAGTTTTCTTTTTTTCTTCTTCTACTGATCAATCTTTGCTTGCACGTACATCCAATGTTTCCTCATTGCAATCCACACTACAACACCATGCACAAGCCCTTTTCAGCTGGACATATTGTGCTGAGCCCCACTCTCAAACTTGATAACACCTTCTTCCCCATTTCCGTCCCAACGTTCCACCACCAGGTCGACAATAGTAGTTTCAGTGACATTCTCTTCACCGGCCAATTTGGAGAAACCAATCGCCCGCCGCCACTGCCGGTGCCACCCGCTACTAAGGAGAAAGCCACACCGACCACCACCCCCACCCCCATCGCACGCAGCAAAAAGGCCGTTGCGCTCGGTCGGAAGAGAGCACTGAGGAAAGATCGCCACAGCAAGATACGGACCGCCCAGGGGTTGAGAGACCGGCGGATGCGGCTCTCTCTCGAGGTGGCCCAGGAATTCTTCGACATTCAAGACATGCTGGGCTTCGACAAGGCCAGCAAGACTCTCCGCTGGCTCATCACCGCGGCCAAACCCGCCATCCAAGAGCTTACTGCTGCGTCTAGACCCAAAACCAGTGCTTCCGACATTGGCGGAGGCATCGAGTTCTCCGACAACAAGGGAAAATCGGCAGTATCTTCAAGGAAACGCGAGATTGATGACGTCATTCCAAAGGCGAAGAGGGCATGTCGACGACGTCCACCTTCGAGGAAAGCAGCACGCCCGGCGACGATTATTGCGAAGGAATCGAGACTCAAGGCACGAGCAAGGGCACGGGAGAGGACGGAGGAGAAGACTTTGCTGCAGTCTTCAGTAGATCATCTGTTATGCTCTTCCGTCCCTTTTGAAGCAGTCAAGGAGGACTCGCGCGTCCATCATCTCGACTCATCACTGGACCAGTTGGTGGCTGAACTGGAAGAGGATTGCTCTAACTCTCCTAATCAACACCAACAGCTTGGGACTGGTGAGCTTCCAGTAGCTATATTTGATTCTAACCAGGGCCCGACGTGTCCCAGCGTCGACACGGTTAGCCTATTAATTAATGAGCAATGGGACATGGAAAGAATCCTCCAAGCTCATGTACAACTCCATGGTTGGGAGGCCTAGTGTAAAAAGTCAGTTTTAGGCTTTTTTATGCTACTTTGTATGTCTGTAATTTGTTTATCTTTAAGTAAACTGCTTTTTTTTTTTTTTTTTTTGATTAATCAACTTTTGCACGCTTGAGAGTTCATATTTTATATAATTCCAACTGGCCACCAAAGCCTAGATTACCAGTTTGCGCAGCAGCATAACTAGTATTTTGTTAATTTGCTGAAAATGTACAGCCCATGAGAGATTTGAATTTAGGGATTTTTTGACTTTCATCCCACTTATTAATATGCATTTGTACTTACATTCCACTTTTTAATTTTTTTAGACTTACATCCCACTTTTTGTCACTAAAAGTATTTATTTTGTCACGAAAAGTATTCGTTTTGTCACAAAAAATATTTTTCGTGACAAAAATGGGATGTAAGTCAAATAAAATTAAAAAGTGGGATGTAAGTACAAATTCATATTAATAAGTGGGATGAAAGTCAAAAAATCTCTTGAATTTATGCTGTTCTGACACCATATCAAGTACACTGGATCAAGACACTAGAATTTTGACGAGGTCAGGAGTTATATATATATATATATATATATATATATATATATATATATATATATATATAAAAAGAGATAAAGACATTTGATTAAATTTTTCCTTCTTTCTCCAACATAAGATTATATCATGTTGAACTTGAGATTTTTTTTTCTTCGATTTAAAAAAAAATGAGTTTCATATGTATGGATCTTTTGAAACCAGATAAGGGATCCACTTGATGATTTCTTACAAATGCAAGTATTAAGTTTGGCTATCAATTGTTCGAGCTCTCCAGCCTAGTGGTATTAGAGCGGACACCAGAAGGGACCGGCAAGATTCGAGTCCCCCAATTGTGTGTGAGTGGGCCGATTTCGAAAAAAAAAAAAAAAAAGTTTGGCTATCAATTCATATGGTACCCAACTCAAGTCTTTTCTTTGGAGCTGTTTGGTTCGGCGAAGTTGAACAAAAGAAAAGAAAAAAAAAATCTGACAATCGAACAGTTTGTGTACGCATTGCGTATGCGTGTAATGCATACGCATATTTTATGACTTCCTTTGTTTGGATGCTTTGAAGAAGTGATGCTTGAAGTAGAAAATCATAAAATTTAGTGTTTGAATGGTTGCTAAAGTGAATTGGAAAGTGGAATTTATAGTTACTATATGTTTAGTTTGCAAGGAAAGAGTAGATGAAAAATTGATATGGTTATTCTATTTTTTTAAAGGTAAACTTAGCCTTATTCTACATTTTTGTAATTGTTGACAATTATGAATTACCACAAAATATACAACACAAAAAACATTGAATTAATTAGCAACTAATATAATTAATAACAAAACTTAGCAACTAAAAAATATAAGCATACATGTTTTCAACACATTTGTCTACACATTTCTGTAATTCTTGTTAATTTGTAATTAACACACAATTATTATGAATTTTTTAAAAGAAGTTACAAAATATGATATTTAAGAAAAATGTATGCATTTGAATAAACAACTTTAATAAGCATCACATCACTTTTTCTTCTTTTTCAGAAGTGAGGGGAGTTTAGCTCTCACTTCTTCCATTTTTAATTTAAGTGACCAAAACCCCTAATGAAGCCGACATGAACTAGAAAAGCCAGTCTATAACTCTTTTTTCCACTTCTACCAGACCTAACCAAACATCAAAGTTCACCCCCTACAACTGTTTCTCCATTCCGTGTGACTTCTGAGTGAGTTAGGGCAACCAAAACTGGCCCTTTTGTGCAATAATGGTAGATATGCTTGAACCTTAGTTAAAACATCTAGTCCCAAAAGTCTATCTAATGTGTAGTCCCAAATTTGTTTAGTTACAAGAAATGTCAGGATATGCTGAAGCGAGTTGACGAGGAGAGCAAGAATATTACGTTGTTTCACCAACCATGTGGTCTACGTCAGGGTCGTTCCTGATATTTTTGAGGTACTAGGAGTAACTTAGGCCATTATAAATTTTTTCTCAACACCAGAAATATTGAATTAAATTATTAATTTTCAAATGACAAAATTTGGGTCCATGTTATTGAATAAAATATGTTCGAATATTCAATTCTACTTTTTCATTACTTGAATTTTCTTTAGTAACATCAAGATGATCATCTTCCTATTACTATAATTTGTAGTCTCATCAAGATTATCAATACCATCATTATATTATTCTATATATATGTCAGCTAATTCTTTCACATGATTTATATCACCTTGTTCATCAACTATTTACTTTTCTTTGGAAAATTGTTCATTTGAATTTACAAACCTATTAATGATAAATCTATCATATAAAGATAAAGAACCAACGTCTAAGAGAGCCAAGACAAGTCTGAATAAATATATGTTGAACTATTTGCCCAAATATTCAACTCCTTCACCAAACTAAAGAAGAGAGAGAGAGAGAGATTCCAATGAAGCCACTCACCTAACCTCGTAGAGATCTCCACGAAGTAGACGACTCCAAGAATAAATCTACTCTTCCGGTTGTCTAGAGCAAAGTACGGCTTTTCTTTTAGATTTCCTAGACTTGCACCCTGAATTTCTCGTGTGTTAGATTTCCTAGGCCTTTTTTTTTTTGGTGTTGACTGCTATTGAGCTTTCCCATTTTGTATAGGCTCATGCTGTGGAGTAGGCTGATGTACTCGAGCCGCCCTTTTGGTTCAGGGCTTGGTTGTAAATTGTAATCCTTTCTTCACTAGAGTTTTAATATATTCTGACTTTGGAGATATATATATATATATATATATATATATATATATATGGCAAATGACCTCTAGCCTAGTGGTTAAGAGAGATGCATGCGGTCCGAGCAGTCAGGAGTTCGGATCCCAGTGGGAGCGATTCCAGCTGGATCCAAAAAAATAATTATATATATATATATATATATATATATATATATATATATATATATATATATATATATATATATATATATGGTGGGCGACTATATGAATTTCGTCTTGACAGGAGCCTTTTGCATGTCAAGTTACAATCATGAATGGTACCTTCCATTGGTGAGAGAGAAGAATGATGTCTTCAAACGATCTCGATCACCATTAATTTAGGAGATTAATTAATATAATTTTATGTCTTCCAAGGTTATGTCATTAGTTGTTTAGGCCACGAATATTATGTCGTTAATTTTACTGTTTTCTTCACGTTTTAAATGTAGGAAATGTTGCACATTAGAACCCTGAAAGTATACAGAACAATGAAGACACTATGGTGGTAATGCAAAAGTAGTGGCTATAAACGATTTTGCGTTATCTGTAACCCCAAAAGACAACAAATTAATGGTTGATGTGTTGACCAATCATGCAGACAACCAACAAATATCTTGACTTTAATTCATTGTTAAAACGGAATATTGTACTGTAAACATTAAAATTTGAACTTATTGCATAGAAGGAACTAAGTTTTCCAAAATTACATGGAGAGCAATGCATGTCACGCCCCAGAATAGGACGTTTAAATTTATACGCCCTTTACTTGAGCGTTGAAAATAAAGTCATTGGGTTAAGAATGACTTAATTGGCTTAAGAATTAATTAAATGGTGTTAAGAATCAATTAATTGGTTATGGGCGTTGAAAATAAAGTCATTGGGTTTAAGAATGACTTAATTGGGTTAAGAATTAAATAAAGGTGTTAAGAATCAATTAATTGGTTAAGAATTAATTAACGGTTAGGAATGAAGTAATTGATTAGGAAAGGAAAAAAGAGTTTTGCTATGCCTACAACCAAATATATATAACCCTCTTACAACCGCTGTCGAACTTCGATTGGAGGAGGGAGAAAAGTGGTGGGGTCGGATGGATCCCATCTAACAGGGGGGTGAGAGTGGAGGTGGGACCCGGTGAGACCCATGTGTAAGGGGTAGGAGAGAGAGGTTGTAAGAAAGTTGTAAGAATTTGGTAGTAGACTTAGCATTCTCCAAGGAAAAAATGGTGTCCTCCATTTTTTCCATTTAGCCGCCCCTTTCTCGGGTGTTATTTTTTATTTATATTTTTTTTTACCGCAAAGTTATTTTTACAACGGCTATTCAACGTATCTAATTTTACAACGGTTATTTTTTACAGATTGCATATATATATTGCCTACACTACTCAAATTCCAGAAGTCCCCAATTCAACTCCTCCATTCTGCAACAGTTTCTCCTACCTCCTAGTGACGCTTTCAAGAAGAATTCTCAGGAAGAAGTTCTAGAAAAGAAGTTTCCTCGGCTAAAGAAATTTTTCCTCGGCTATAGTTTCTCCCACCTCCTAGTGAAGCTTTCAAGAAGTAGTGAGCCTCAAAAGAAGTAGCTAAAAGAAGAGGGACGCCAAACCCATAAGATCCTAAAATTCAACTTCAAATACGGTTTACTAAACGGGCCCTAAAAGAAGTAAAGAGCCTCAAAAGTAGCTGCTAAAAGAAGTAGCTTGCTACATGTGAAAAAAAAAGGAGAGGGGACCATCCGCACACGGACACGAGGAAAAAGCCAGAGGAGGCACACGCATCAACAAAGGAGGCAGCGCAGCGCAGTTGGAAAGGCGCCAAAAATTTATTATATATATATATATATATATATATATATATATATATATATATATATCACGCCCAATTTTTGTGCGCCAAAATGAAAGATACACCCATTTATGGGGCGTCATTTTTCTTAGTTATTAATTTGGTTGTGGTTAAGAAATTAGTTATTAATTGTGGTAGGGATTGAATGTTTGACGCCTTACTTAGGGGCGTTTACTTTTTAAAACCCTAATTTAAGGGGGAGACGATGCCTTCTTGGCTAATATCCTAAACTTTGTTCCTTTTACGCAAATTTTGGATACTTTTATGCTTATGATGAAATTTTTCATTGTTCAAATCACTACCACTGCAACAAAAACCGTGTACAATCTCCTTTGTTGCATCCTTCGCTGGAATATTTAGGCAGGTTAGAAATTTTTATTTTATACACTACATAACCTTGACTTCAAGTGTACTAGAGATTTGATTTTACTCTGATATCAATTTTAAAATTTTAAATTACCTATCACTAAACCTGATCGCTAGACTCAGTTGTGGTGAGAATTCTGATCTTTTATACGTACGAAGAGATTTTTCAGTGTCCTGCACCAAAGTTAGGGTTATCCTTCCCTTCTTCTTCTGCTCCTCCTATTCCTACAATTAAATAAACAAGAAGACAGGCGGGTCGAATTTAAATTTCAAGAAATGGCTGAATGTTTGCAGGAGGCAATTTGTTCCAGCGGCACGATTGAAACAAGTGACCTTAATTAACAAGCCATCCTCCAGATTGACAATAGCAACGATGTTCGATCAGTCTTGCATATTCTATAAACATTTATCTAATTTTTTCTAATAAATTTAAGTGTATGATTGCATAATCTAAAAATAAGTAATAGACAAAATGATTAGATTGCCGTGAGCAAACTCCTATTCTCTGTGCATTAACATAAAATAATGTACAATATTAAATGCTAAAGAGGGAGATAAATATAAACAGTTTATCAAGTGCACATATATTTCATCTGTGAATAAAGTTGACAAACGACAGTACTGATAATATTATGAGAAGAACACAAGGTTTTCATGTCAGACATTGGCAGATATAGAACAAAAGCATGATAAATTTTACAAAATACATTTTCGAGCATACCAGGCTCTTGAAATAGCATTCATAAATTTCAATTTATGTATACAAATAAATGAAAAGGTCCCGTGTCTAGGAATAGAATAATTATGAAGAACATTTCATCTCCAATCCTTTTCCAGCATCCAAAATTGTATTACCATACGATGTACATTAAGAGAACAGTTTCTTAATTATGATGATGATTTTACTGCTTTTACTGTGTACCAAAGCCGTTCACTGCTCGCTCAATGCCAGAATTGTCAACGGCCTATCAATAACCAGATGCCGAGTAATAATTAAGTAAACTGAAGTAATCAGAAGCTAAGATAACTATATGTTATCACAAACTTTCTGATATGAAAATATTTGTTACGAAGCTAGAAGAAGAAAATTGGGGGTTGGAGTGGCAAACCTGCAAAATATCCAAACCTCCACTCCATCCAAAACGTCTAAATGTATAAACATTCATGCTTTTGCCAATTATGCACTGAAAGTAAATGATAACAAAAAAAAACTTACCAGTTTCCTAACATAAATTTTAATCTTTGACAATTCCTATTTGTACGGTATTGATGAGAAGAAATTCAAGACTAATGAACCTTACAATAGAAATTATGTGATTACCTCCAAGATCAATTCCCCAAAGCTTTTTAGCCTATACATCTGATGAAGGCTATTTAATACACATTTACTAGTTCTTGAGCACCTGCATGGTTAAATATAAGCATAAGCCCGTGTTCTTGAGACTTGAAGACCGACCTTTCTACTAAGGTTGCAATGACACAAATACGATATGATGACATAATAAGGACATGAGAAACATACTACATGGAGTCTGTTTGGTGTGTATTATGGAGTGTCTATGTTGTGTGACTCGTCTGCATGTCCGTGCCCAACACTATGTGCCAACACAGCCTTTCAGAATGTCTCCTTCCTAGTACTTAACCATCGACCAACAACAAACCATGCAGAGAAAAACAGACAAATGTCAACTAAAATGATAACAAGAAGAGGGGAATTTGCCTCTCTTGGATTCATAAGCTATGGTATCAACTACACACAAAAACAAACCAAAATTAGACATGTTCCCAAATTTCTTAAAAATCTCCCTCTATGTAAGTAAAGTTCGAATCATTTGTCAAGCAAGACCCTAGTGCTGGGAACGAGCTGTTAGAATTAAATCAATGACACAGTGTATTTTAGAAACTGAAAATAAAATATAAATCAATAATCTAACCGAGAACGAGGCTTGAACTTGGTTCAATGTCCTTAAGACAATATTCATCCCGCACTCGTGCTCATGATTTAATTGTGATTCGTCTACAAAAATACAACGGTTCGTCTCATTTGGTTATCAGCACTTCACACGACAGGAATTTGAGGAAGCAATATAGGTAGTCTCTCTCTCTCTCTCTTGGTCTTAATGTTTGATGAATGAATGAGTGATTGAATTATTCAAACAACTATTAATTTATAGATGACAAAGAGATAATGTAAGTAGACACAATCTTTAGAAGGGACACGTCTTTCCAATAAATAGATTTGTTGCACATTGGACACACTTATTGAAAATTTAATAAAAACAATTTTCTTTAATAATTCAAGTAAAATACACATTCGCTTTTCCAGCACGAGCAGCACCTACAAAGCGCTCTAGTCCACGTGTTTGAAACTACCGCAGCAGAAACAAACGCCAATATTCAAAGATAACGAACCACTGTCTAACAAAAATGTCAAGCAATATCAAAGAGAATATATAGTTCGGTGACCGTATCACCTTGGACAAATCTCAATCTTTATAACCTTTACAAGATACAAGAATGAATAGCAATATGTTGAACCCTTTGCCCAATGTTTAACTCCCTCACTGAATTCAAGAAAAAAGAGAGATTACAACTAAAATCACTCATCCAATCTCGTAGTTATCTCCATGTTTCCTGATGTCTCGAACGACGGGTCATAAAAGCAAAGTACGAACTCTCTTAAATCTCCTGTGAACGAACATCTTGAATTTTTCGTATATGAGCTTTCGTTGTGTTCTACCTTGGGCCTCCACTCTCAACATATATTTATAGGTTGAGAAGCCTATATTAAGGTTTAGAAAATCTTCAAAGTAGCCCACCATCAGATCTGGCCGTCCACCAGCATCCAACGATGCAGATTAAACCTAGAACTCGTTTAGCTCCAATCGAACAGAATTCGGTTGGTCCCTGCCAGAAAGGATCTGCCTAAAATATACTAAATTTGTACAAAACTCGTCCTGGACGGAATTCGGACCGAGTTTGATCCCGCCTCGGCAAATCCTTTATGCTTGGAAGTCCACCCAACTCCATCAAATCCAAACAGTACTTGAATCGACAACAGACCCCAACACCTATATAGTTCATAAGATTAAACAATATATATTTGATTGAGGCTCCCAAATTTCTTAAAAAGCCCTCTCTATGTAGGAGTATAGCTCCAATAATTAGTCAAGCAGGACCCTAAGAACCATATATAATTTATACGATAAAAAGTATACTTGATAGATAGCGATGTTACTAGACAATTAGTGTTCAAGGCACCTTTGAGGAAGGTTTAAGCATTTTCATGGATGCCCCACCTATTGAAATTTTACGGCTGCCCATGTTATGGCAAATATCCATTGGCACATCTTACAGTAAGGTATCCTTGTAGTGGTTTCTAGATGAAACCATAAGGCATCAGTTATAACATTGTGTCATTTCCTCCATACCCATATCCATACAAGCACATCTAGTAGAGGAAATTAATGATCTCTTTTAGCTTCTCCTACATCTTAGGGACATCACACTCTCGCAACTCCACCTATAGGTTATCTAGGGTCGAGAATATTTATGTCAACATCTATATTTACAACAAAAATACTAAGAGATCTAGGGTCGAGAATATTTATGTCAACATCTATATTTACAACAAAAATACTAAGAGAAAAACCCTCAAAGATATGCCGGTTACGTTCCATCCACAAATGCCATACCACCGTCCCAAAAATAATCCTGAGATGACGGTATCCGCTCGCTCCCGTGCCCTTCTGAGCTTTAACTTCGTTCAAAACAGAGAAAAGAGCTCTACAAGGCATGTTGGGGAAGCCAAACATAGATCTTTGGGTGATCCAAACATACCAAGCAAAGACGCATGTGAAAAAAAGATGATCCTAGACTCATCCTCTTTCCCGCATAAGCAACGCTTCATGTCCTCGCACGGGATGTCAAACATGGAAAGCTTGTCTCGAGTTAGAAGCCTTTTCCTGATCATTTTGTATAGGTATAGGGAGAACATGGTTGTCCTACCTTTGGTCCACACTATCTCCGTCCAGCCCATCTCGTCAGGGTAGGGCCTAATTTGATTCATAGCCATACTAAATTTGAAAGTGCCTCTCTCCATATCTTCTCATATCCAATAGTCCTATGACCCCTGCCTGTAAATCTCCACCGCGTGAATGTCTTCAGCATGAACAATCTCGATCGATCGACCCTGTAGCTTCCACTCACCTTCCTAGATAAGGGTACTCACCGTAATATCCATCTTAGCCAGCCACGCCTTCTTGTTCCCACATGTTTGATTCATGAACATTTGGCTCTTGTTTTTGTTCAGCTGTAAACCCGACCAAGCCTCTAAGGTACCAAAAATCGTTTGAGCATTTCAAGGGACCTGTTAGATAGTTCTAGGACACTACTAGATCATCAGCATAAATAAGGTAAAACCACATGTTCTCTCTTCCTGCATAAGGGGTTAACCAACCCGTCTACAACTGCCTCGTCCAACAGACAAGTGAGAAACTCCATCACTATAGCGAAGAGATAAGGAGATGTCTCCTTGTCTTAGGCCTCTACCACTACCAAAAAAATTCTATGGCTGACCCCTAACCATAATGGAGAACGTAGGAGAGCAGACACATTCCCTCACCCTGTCCACCTACCAGTTGTCAAAGCTCATACAGATCATAGTGTGACAAAGGAACTCTCCATGAAAAGTCCATGCATATATGTTCGATCTTGCTTGTTGAAATCCCTAACTAGCTCGTGGGCCAGCAGGCTATTCTTCAAGATGGATAGTCCTTTAATATAAGCCGTCTGGTTAGGAGAGAGAAGCTCCTAAATAACATCTCTCATCTGGTCGCACATGACTTGTGTAATAATCTTGTAATGAAAATTGCAGCAAGCAATTGGATGGAAGTCTCCCGGGGAAGTCGCACCCTCTACCTTCGTAATTAAGATCACAAAAGTATGATTAAGCTCCTTAAGCAGCTTACCAGAGATGAAGAACTCCTTCACCGCATCCAGAATATCCTCCAAGATCATGGTCCAGTGTTTCTGAAATTGCTACATCAGTTTGACAAGTCAACAATAAACATACAAAACGTCATTGAAACTTCACTATTTATATTGCCACGTCATCATTTTTTGAGATAGCCTGTACTGCTAAAACGTCGTCAGTTGGCGATGTATTTGGCAAAATAAGTAAAGAATGATGTACCAAAGTCTCCACAACATTTGGCTTGTCAGCAACTAGTTGTTTGGTGACGCACAAGACCGTTGCCAAATGGATGGATACAACAAAATAAGCTAACTACTTTTAGTGATGTTTATCTACACGTCTAATCCCTTTCTTTTCCTGTATTAGGGTCCTTTTCACTGACTTTCCCCTTGTTATTTCTGTTTACTATGATGTTGTTAGACAGTCTACACTATATATCTGATTGGTGTTATATACTTAAAGTTCTGAAAATATGTTTATACTTTTGGCATTAAAATTAAAACAGCTAAACTTAAACCAGATACGTTTTGCAACTCCTATGAAATTTAGAGTTGATAGCTCCTACGTAGAAATCAATTTGGCAATAAGGGCACCAGGTACAGGAAGCTGCAGAATCAAGACTTCAGAACCATTACAAGCTACATTTGCCAAAAAAAAAGAAAAAGAAAAGAAATTCAAGATGAAATTGGAAACAGATGAATAGAAACTGCATAAGGTTCTGATAAGCAACTCACTACGGTAACAGCCACAGAACATTTCTTTTTCTTTTTCCCCAAAATTCCATTGTCTGTTGATATGCCACCTCAAATAGGTTACTAATCTTAAACTAACCATATTAACATAATTTTCATTCAATAGCATCAATATCTATAAATGAGACTTACCTAGAAATCACCACAATTTCTGTGGATCGCCAACTTTTTCACACATAAGCCTACCGATTGATCAGAAAGTATTCACTATCAAATACTTGATCCTTAGTAACAAAAAAATAATTATTATAATACAAGAATAAATTGAAGAATTCTAAAACAAACAATACTACCTAACTTACCTACGGGTAACACAAAATCAAGTTCCTCCCCTTTATACTAAAAGGACTCGGGTATCCAATAACTACGCCCAGAACTATAAGCACGACACATTGCTATATGGTGATACTTTGATTTCTACAACCGTGGCAGGTCATTCTTAATTCACAATGATTTGTTTGTAAAAATAGCTACTATGCTAATGATTAGAATTGCTATGCATGTACAGTGTTTAAGGTACTAGTGCATCAAAAACTATAAGTTACACCCATTATATTGCAAGTTCTTTCATGTAGCCTATCAAAGACTCGAGTTATCCTTAGGATTACCTCCAGTAAGAGAAATGAACCCACCAATTACAATGTCTTCACTGCAATAGAAAGATTAACCCAATTCTATCAGTCATTGTGAATTAAAGAGGTTTTCAGCTCCGGATAGCATTAACCACAATCTTGGGTTACCAGAACCACTAGATTTCCTTCATTCAATATTCTCTTTCTTCCATTTCTATAAATTGATCCATGTTCTCACCTTGAAAAACCCAAATAGCTTTGGAATTTATAAGACACCAAGGCAAAATAGAATTGAGTTAATTTGCAAACAAGTAAACAAATACATTTAGTTTTGTTAGCTTTATATACTTTCAAGTTCGATACCTAATAGCTTGAGCTTAAATATTGAGCACGTAAGTGATAGTGTCCCTTTGCTTAAATATTTTGGCCCATGACCTAAAATAACAGTTCAAATTTTTAATACAGTGGTTTACCAAATGACGTGTGCTCCAAATAGTGAGATTAAGGTGTTGTTGCAGGTATCATACAGGTTTACTTAGAAGTCAAGTTTATTGATTGGAGCAAGTAGGTACATGATAAACTATTCATAACATGATAGAAACTGTAAAATAAGAAATATCATACATGATGAAGAGATAATCTATAATCATGACATGGCAAGTAGAAGAAACTGGTAAACACGAAAATCATGGCATGACAAGTAAAATGGAACAAGTAAACACGAATAACCATAGCATTGTCAATAAGAACAAGGTGAAACAAGTAAACGATACTATCTAGTATTTTGAAATACCATGTTCCATATGTTATCGGCTGAGGGATCAACGAGGTACGACTCAATCATACATGACATGTATGATTAGCTGTTATTCACGGTCTATAGATTTTGATCACATAAATAATTAGGTATTTCTTGTTCGTGTAGCACACATGGATTCGAGTCATGACACGAACATTCACAAAACACGAAAGTCACGAAATACTATAATCACAAAGGCATGAAACAACGATAATCGCGACTATGAATCAATAAAACACTAATCCCGTGTAACTAGTGTGTCAGAAATCGAGAATACATATCTAAATCATGGAATAGAGAAACTATCAAGGAATGAAAGTAATCAGTGTAAGTACTTATCTCAGTTTATTTCGAGTCGACGTGACGTAATCCATGCCACATTCTTTAATTTCTTTATGAGTAGCATCAATTTCGAAATAGCCGAATCTTAGCATCGGTTGGCAAAGCTGGCATGTACCCTAGCGCCCTCTACCATCTCTCTCTATAGAGAGAAGAGATATGTGTACCTCTAGAAACAACAAGAGCGATACTATAGGCTCCTATGTTGGGAGCATTGCGGGGTCCAATTATGGCGCAAAGCCCTAAACCTAAGCTCATGTCCCACTACCAAAATAAGTCAAATCGGTGACGAATTTAGCGACTCTAGAATAAGGTGTCGCTACGACGTCCATGAAAGACTTCGCTATATGTCACTATCAGCAACTTTCAATGACATTTAGCAACAACCTTTATTATTATGAAAGCTGACGTCGCGGGGTGGTCGGTGAACGCCGTTTTATTTTTATATGATGACTTTTAGCGCCTCCGCGACTCACATATCACAGTATATTAAAAAACAACGACGTTTAGCGATGTCTATTGTTGACGTCGCCAAACTAGTTCATATAGGGTTCCACGGGTTGGTTCGACTTTTCATTTTCTGTCAAAAATTTTTACTTTCCGCCCCCCTCTTCTCCAACCTCCTCCTGCCCCCGTCGCCCCTCTCGACTCCGACGACCCCTCGTCCCCTGCCCCGGCGCCCCACGACCTCTCTCGACTCCAACGACCCCCCCCCCTCCCGCCCCCTGCCCCGGCGCCCCTCGGTCTCGACTACCCCCCTCGGCCCCCTCGGTCAGGTAACCCTAACCCTATCTCACTCGTGCTGACATGGCACAGACACGGACACGGGCACTGACATACACACAGACACATACACACTGACACGGACAGGTGTAATATGTGAAAGATGCGACAGAGACATACAGACACTGACACAGACACACAGACACAGACACAGACAAAGATACGGGCACGTTGTGTAACATGTGAAATAGAGTATGATTTATGTGAATTTATTTTCTACTATGTTTTGTTTTTAGATACTACAATCTTGATACATATATATGTGAAATAGTGTATGGATTACATTCTTTCACACTAAGTTTCTTGTTAGTGAGTATGTATATATGTGTATGAATTACATTCTAATTTTTGCATAGATTTAAATAATATCAAATTGATATTACATATAGGGCACAATATAGATACATAAATGAGTTAGTACGGATACATGTTAGTATGGTATAGTGAAATAATTATAAGTGTATTTTCTAGTTTAGGGTATGGATATAGGCATGTGTCGCATCTCCTACCAATGTATGTACGAAAAATAAAACATGTTATAGTATATCAGAAATGAATATGATTTCAAGATACAAGTATCTTTAGTATATGAGTGTCCACGTGTTCCTTGTGAGTCATATCTCTTAAAGGAAAATTTATTTATGCAAGCCTTTTGAGGCTATTATTGTTTCTATCGAAAATGGCTAAAAACGAAATGATCTAAACATCTAGAAAGACATGTGGTGAGAGAGACCTCTGAATCTTTCGTTCTTAGTTTTTTTATTTTTTCGGTATAACTCTAATAGCCTCAAAAGGCTAGTAGAAGTGAAAATTTCTTTTAGAGGATGGCTCACAAGGGATACGTGACTACAACTATATTCTTCACGCTTTTTATGTAGAAAATTGTCAACTAATTGTTGCTATCAAGTTCAGCTTAGCAAATACTAGAATTTACATAAACTAATAGAAAATTTCACAAGAGAAAAAAAAGAGGTGTTAGAAACTAAAAGGAGAAAAAACATGCATGGGCACATTGTTGAGGGAATGCCGGACAGTTTTTTTTTCTTTTTTGGGGTAAGAGAGATTTTAGATGAGAGGGAGAAGATGAAAAAACACCTTAGAAATAAGGATGATGTTTCCTTTTTTCCCCATGTTTTATTTAATTCTTATCCATGCAGCCATAGGCTTCCAAGTCCATAGTTTTTTTTGACCTGGGCTAATCTAAGCTGCTGCTTCAAAAAAAAAAAAAATTCAAACAAACAAAAATATAGGTCCGCTTGGGGTAGGAGGCCCCTCCCCCGGAATTGGCATGTCCTAGATGCATCTTCCATTCATTTCTACGCTGTCCTATATGCATCTTCCATTCATTTCTACATTTGCCGCTTCTTCGACTCGAAACATTTTTCGACAAGCAAGTAAAGACAAAAAAAAAACCAAACCAATTTCGTCATTTGCTCATTCTTTTACCCAAACAACTGCGATACATATGGGAAATAAAGGGTAGAGTCTGATACATCAACTCACTACTCCTACACCTGATATATCATATAACCCTTTGCTAGTTTTTCTCCCATCTTGCAATAAGTATTTTAAATAGATGATTCCTACCTTCACTCATTGTCTCAATTAAGCCCTTTTGAGGGTCTAATGAACCTCAAGTAAGAGAGAGTAGTATGTGTTGGAGTCAGGTCTGGATTTGGTAAGAGCAAATTTTGGAGCCCAAATATGGTAAAATATTTAATTTGATATGATTTGTAAATCAACATTAAATATCTAATTTAATTAGATTTTACAAATTTGTATCAAATATTTAACCTGACCATATTTGGACATCCATAATTGATGATGTTATATAATCTACACCGTTGGTTGTTGGTGGACGACCAGATCTGTTGGTGGGCTACTTTTAGGTTTTCAAACCATAAAATTAGATTTTTCATCTATTTATGAGGTGAGGGTGGAGGCACAAAAGGAAGAAACAAAGTGGAGATTCGGGATTCTCGTCCCCAAGAAAATCTGAGAGAAAGTCCATATTTTGCTCTTAGGACTTCGTCATCCAAGACAGAAGGTAGAAGATCTAATCGAGGAGTCGTCAACTTCGGTTAGGAAGATTGCAACGGGTTGATGAGTGATCTCAATTATAACTTCTATTTTCTTCTTGAGAGTGGTGGGGGGTTGAACTTATTAGGACAAAGGATTCAACGTGAGTTCTGTCAATCTTATAATTTCATCTGAGCTATTAGAGGTTGGCATTTGTCTAGCTAGGTAACGTACGTCACCGTCATATACTTGTCTTTATCTTCTGCTTGGTGTCCGTTAGACGGAGGTCAATTTTGATCAGGTGGATTGGCAAACGCTTCCACACGCGCCCAAAAGTATGCCCCCTTTGGGGGTGCATGGTCAAGAGAATCATGAATAGCGCCTTTGCATAGAGTAAAGCGACCCACCAAGAAACTAAACTCCTTTTAGGGAGGCACTAAAGTAGAACTTCGATCAAATGCGGATATCCAATCCCGTAGTTGATCTTAAAGCAGACGGTAATTTGGTTGAGCGGATGGTAATTTGGTCGATAATCAGAGTATTGTTACTCCTTTTATAAAATAGTGGAAACTCAAGCTCATTTTAGAATGGATGTCGATCAATTGGGAAGTAGTTTATCCTGAAACATCTGAAGAACTGGTCTCTAATTTGGATGATGAGTTTACTGTTGCTGAAATTAGAAAAGCCAGTTTTGATCTTACAGGGGATAAAGCTCCTAGACTAGATGGATTTTCGATTTTTTTTTCTTTCAAAAATATTAGGAGATTGTTAAAGATTATATTATTAAGTTGTTCAGTGAGTTTCATCATGTAATAGCATGATAAATAGATTAAATTGTATTGATATTGTACTAATTTCTTAAAGTTTGGGTGCTAATAAGGTAAGTAAATTTAAACCTATTCATTAATTTGTACTTTTAAAATACAATGAAAGTACTAGACAATAGATTGAGTACTGTTCTTAATGATTTAGTCGATATATGCTTAGTCAAATTTTATTAAAAAAGGGGTTATTTTTGTCATTTTAGCAGCTGTACCAAATATGGTACATACATTTGTCATATGAATAAGATTGAAGGTGTGTTAGAAATTAGATTTGAAAATACCATAAAGTTGTTTGGGATGTTTCTACATTAAGTTGAGGAAATTAGGTTTTAGTAATAAGTGGATAACATGAATTACGAATAGCATTAAGTCAGATAGTTCTTCTGTTCAAATTAATTCATATGGTACCCAACTTAAGTCCATTAATATATCCTTTTCTTTGGGGCTGTTTGGTTCCGCGAAGTTGAACAAAAGTTTTAAAGAAAATATGAAAGTCAAACAATTGCGTATACATTTTGTATGTGTGTAATGCATACACATATTTTTGACTTCCTTCATTTGGATGCTTTGAAGAAGTGGTGTTGAAGTAGAAAATCATAAAGTTTAGTGTTTGGATGGTTGTTGAAGTGAGTTGGAAAGTGGAATTTATAATTCATATATGTTTACTTTACAAGGAAAGGATAGATGAAAATGTGATATGGTTTCTCTTTTTTTTTAAAGGTAAACTTAGCCTTATTCTACTTTTTTGTAATTGTTGATAATTATGAATTACCACAAAAAATACAACACAAAAAAATTGAACTAATTAGCAACTAATATAATTAATAACAAAACTTAGCAAATAAAAGTGTTTCACAAAAATTGAACTAATTAGCAACTAATTAGCAGCTAATCGGTGTTGATGAGACAAAAAATTTCAAGTATATAAAAGTGTTTCACAAAGTAAATGTACACAAAAATAAATCCTAACCATCTCATGTTTGGAAGATGTTTGTATGAGATACCAAAGTGGACAATAATCTTCTAAGTAAATCACTTGTATAATAAATTTTTTCCACAAATCCAAAATGATCCTCGAAAATAAACGCTAATCATAATAGATTTATGAATTGAAGTTGGAAAATAAACAAACTATGAGATGGATAAGTTGGAACGAATACAAATCTAACTTTATGTTGTTACTTACGAGGTTCGGTTCGGTTCGGTTTAAACGGTTTTTTGAATGACCAAACCGTGAATCGAACCAAATCGATCGACTTTTTAAATGGTCAAGTCGAACCAATCCGATCGGACTATCGGTTCGGTTAAAAACCGATCGATTCGGTTTGATTTGGTTCGATTTGGTCGGTTCGGTCCAAATATGCACACCCCTACTATAACTCTCAACTTCTACCAAATTCTAACCAAACACCCGAACTTCACACCCTACAACTGTTTCTCCATTCTCCGCGTGACTTCCGAGTGAGTTAGGGGAACCAAAACTGACGATTTTGTGCAATTATTGTAGATATGCTTGAATCTTAGTTAAAACATCATGCCCCAAAAGTCTATCTAATGTGTGTTAAAGGATCGAACAAATTATTCTTTTTTCATTTTTTCTTCTATATGTAGTCCCAAGTTTGCTTAGTTACACAAATTGTCATGATCTGCAGAAGCGAACTAACGAGAAGAGAAAGAATACTTCGTTGCTTCATCGACCATGTGGTCTACGTCAGGGTCGTTCTTGAGATTTTTAAGGCACTGGGGGGTAACTTGGGCCATTATAATTTTTTTTTCTCAACACTAGAAATATTAAATTAAATTGCTAATTTTTAAATGAAAAAATTTGGGTCCATGTCATTGGACAAAATATGTTCGAACATTCAATTCTACTTTTCCAATGCCTAAATTTTCATTAGTACCATCAAGATGATCATCTTTCTATTGATGTAATTTGTAGTCTCGCCAAGATTATAATACCATCATTTTATTATTCTATATATATGTCAGCTAATTCTTTCACAAGACTTACATCACCTTGTTCATTATTTATTTATTTTTGGAAAGTGTTCATCTGAATTTACAACTCTATTAATGATAAATCTATCATATAAAGATAATGAACCAACGTCTAACAGTGCAAGACAGATCGAAAACAGTATATGGATTAGTGACTGTGTCACATGTACGAATCACAATCTTTATAATTTTACGAAAGATACAAGTCTCAATACAAATATGTTAAATCATTTGCTCAAATGTTCAACCCCTTCAGCAAACACAAGGGGGGAGAGAGAGAGAGAGAGTATAATGAAATCACTCACCCAACCTTGTAGTGATCTACTTAAACGAAGTAGACGACTCCAAGAATAAATATACTCTTCCGACTGTCTAGAACGGCAAGCCCTAACATCAAAGTACGAATTTTCTTTTTGATTTCCTAGGACTTGCGCCATGATTTCTCGTCCTGTACCGGTCTTATGCTTTCATCCAATATATATATATATATATATATATATATATATATATATATATATATATATATATATATATATATATATCACTTGGTTTTGCATTGGGCGGATGAGATTAAAAGGTATATATACACAGAAATGTTCCAAAACAACCCGGGTGGTTTCATATTATGAAACCACCCTATGTTACATCACTTGGATTTGAATTGAAAGATTGAGATTAAAAGGTGTAGACCCCACCACCTTTTAATCTCATCCGCCCAATGCAAAGCCAAGTGATATATATATATATATATATATATATATATATATATATATATATATATATATATATATTTTATTTTTTATTTTATTTTTGAAGCAATGGGTAATTGTGGCGAGCTTGCCTCCACTGAGGCTCGAACTCCCGACCACTTGGGCCGCATGCATCTCTCTTAACCACTAGGCTAGAGGTCATTTGCATATATATATATATATATATATATATATATATATATATATATATATATAGGTTGAGAAATCCTATTTTAGGTCTCAACCTATTTTAATTAGGTCATAAAAACAATCCCTAAAATAGTCTAGGGCTAATCATGTTCGTCCAAATTAGCTCAAAACAGTATTTGATGCTAATTTGGGCCCACATGTGTGCTGATTCGTCGACTGGCCGACCCTGGCCGAATTAGGTCATGCTAGATCCAAAATGTTGTGTTAGAAAATGACAAAGTTCAGACCGAATTCTGCCTGACCAAACTCAGTCTGTCCTCAACAGAAATCCTTCAATGACACCAACGGCTCTTCACGATGTCCAGATTGTCCTTCCATCACCTCAAATCGAGGCTGGACCCGAAAATCAAGTCCCACTTTGATAATAAGCCAATCATTCTGTCTTTCTTCTTTTTTGTCACTTTTCATACCTACTTCATTGTTTCCTAGGTATAAAATATTTTACTAGAACAAAAAATAATAAAATGTAAATAGTAAACAAAGATCACTAATAGAATCTAGATTGATTTTGTTGAACTAATGTTTTTCAAAAAAAGTGCATATTACTACATAGGCACGAAGCATAAATTGGCACGAAGCATAAATTCTATTAAGATTAATGTCTTGATAAAATAGATAATCATCAACTATATAAACTAAATATATTTAGAACAATCCTACAAAAAATTGTTTTATATTTCGTGAATAGTGAATTGTAGAGAAGACTTAGAAGAATGAAAGAGAATGAAAATTGAATTATTTTTTATAAATAACTAACTTTTTTCCTTTAGCCTAATAAAGAGTTCTACTATTCTATCTTAATGTTTACTTTTAAGTTTAAAGTTACGTTTATTTGCTAGCAAAAAAAATGATTAACTTAATTATTTTTAACAACTATTTATTTAATGAACAACAATACTAATCATAGATTAATTTTTCATACTTTTAGTCTTAATAAGAATTGTGGACTACATTTTTCCCCCTGTACCTAATTGTGAAATATCAATTTGGAAACATGTTATAATTTTTCATAGATTAATTTTTACATATAATTAAGTTTTTATTTTGGGCCCTTGATTAAATGTGAAACATGTTATATATATTATTTATGTAAGTTCTTTTCCACAGGGTTAATATATATATATATATATATATAAAAAATATATATATATATATATATATATATATATATATATATATATATATATATATATTAAAGCAATGGGTAATTGTGGTGAACTCGCCTCAACTGGGACTCGAACTCCAACCACTTTGGCCGCATGCATCTCACTTAACTACTAGGCAAGAGGTTATTTGAATATATATATATATATATATATATATATATATATATATATATATATATATATATATATTAAAGCAATGGGTAATTGTGGCGAACTCGCCTCAACTGGGACTCGAACTCCGACCACTTTGGCCGCATGCATCTCACTTAACCACTAGGCTAGAGATCATATATATATATATATATATATATATATATATATATTAAAGCAAAGGGTAATTGTGGCGAACTCGCCTCAACTGGTACTCGAACTCCGACCACTTTGGCCGCATGCATATATATATATATATTCCAGCGAAGGATATGATAGATATTGTACATAGTTTTTGGTGCAGTGGTAGTGATTTTAATAATGGCTCGAAGTCAAGATTGTTGTTAGTTGTATGCCCGATAGGTCAACACATCAACCATTTGCTCTCTTTTTGGGTAACATAAGATCGTTTACAACCACTACTATTGCTTTTCCACCATAGTGTGTGCAACGTTCTGTATACTTTTAGTGTTCTATTGTGAAGCATTTCCTACATTTAAAACGTGAACTAAATAGTAAAATTAACGACATAATATATGTTAACTAAACAGTTAACGACAAAATCTTCGAAGACATGAAATTATATTAGTTAAATCTCCTAAATTCTTGGCGATCGAGATTTATCGTTTGAAGACATTCTTCTCTCTCGCCACTGGAATGTACCATTCAAAATTGTAACTTGACACGCAAAAGGCTCCTGTCAATGTCTTCCCCTCCTGCTTTATGATCAACTCACTTTCTTTCTTATGCCTCTTACCAGACCAAACGTCGAGGAATCATGACGATATCCGGTAAGGAATCTAGATGATATCCAGTGAGAAGTTTGGTCTGGTGTGAGGCAGAAAAAATAAAGTGAATTGATCATAAAGCTATATATATATATATATATATATATATATTAATATATATATATATATATATATATATATATATATATATATATATATATATTAAAAAATAAATATATATATATATATTGAAAGAATGGTAATTTTATTTATGAAAACAGAGCAAACAATGGGACATGCGCTAGGCAACGTTCCAGTCAAAATCTTTACATCGTACCCAATGTTATGAGTCAGCCCAATGTAGCCAGTATAAACATTCTCGAAGCTTCGCTTGTTTCTTTCCCGCCATACGTGCCAGACAGAGGATGCAAGCCTCGCACATGCTTCCTTGTACCACGTCCAACCCCTACGTCTGTTCCCAATAATCACCCTCATGATATGGCTCATCTCTTGACTCCCCCAACTCTGTATTTGCAGATTATCGACCTGCTCTCTCCATATCAGACGAGTGAATGGGCTGTCAAAGAATAAATGCGCTGACGTTTTCGGATGTTGGCAGCAGAGAACACAAATCATGTTCTCTACTCTTACTCCAAACCGAGAGAGTCGATCTTTGGTAAGCAAGCGGCCAAGTACCAATTTGTACAAACATAATTGTAGTTTGACCGCTATCCCTGTGCACCATATGAGGCCAGCAAACTCCATACAATCTTGCCGTGGTCGAACACTATTGTATGCTGTCGAGAAAGAAAATGCTCCATCTGGCGTACCCATCGATGTCCATCGATCGGCATCCAATGTTCTGTCGATGCTGACCCGCCGTATCTCCGCCGTACACTGCCTGGCGTACATGTGGTACTCAGGTAGCCACCCATCCCTACCCAAGATGACGCTAATATATAATATTGACAGGAGGAATCAGGATGATATCCAGTAAGGCGTTTGGTCTGGTGAGAGGCAGAAAAAAGAAAACGAGTTGATCATAAAGCATGAGGGTAAGACAGGATTCTTTTGCATGTCAAGTTACAATCTTGAATGGTTCCTTCCAGGGGCGAGAGAGAAGAATGACGTCTTCAAACAATCAATCTCGATCGCCAAGAATTTAGGAGATTAACTAATATAATTTCATGTCTTCCAAGATTATGTCGATAACTGTTTAGTTCACATATATTATATCATTAATTTTACTGTTTAGTTCACATTTTAAATGTGAAAAATGCTGGACAATAGAACCCTGGAAGTATACAGAAGGTTGCAGACACTATGGTGGTAATGCAATAATAGTGGCTGTAAACGATTTTGTGCTATCTATAACCCAATCGTGCACACAACCAACAACAATCTTGACTTCGAGCCATTATTAAAATCACACCACAGCAACAAAAACTATGTACAATCTCCTTCATCGTATCCTTCCTTCGCTGGAATATTTAAGCATGGTAGATATTTTTAATTTATGCACTCTACATAATCATGACTTCAAGTGTACTAGAGATTTGAATTTACTCTGATATCAATTTTAAATTACCTATCACTAAACCTGATCGCTAGACTCGGTTGTGGTGAGAGTTCATATCTTTCAAACTATTCCAACAGTTGCAAAAAAAAAAACCATTTAGGGAGGTAGGGAGAGTTTTTTCTCGGTCCTGCACCAAAGTTAGGGTTATCTATCTTCCCTTCTTCTCCTCCTCATATTCCTACAATTAAATAAACGAGAAGACAGGTGAGTCGAATTTAAATTTCAAGAATTTGCTGAATGATTGCGGGAGGCAAAATGTTCCAGCTGCATGTAGCTTAAGTAGTAAACGATTGAGACGAGTAACCTTTATTAACAAGCTATCCCTCAGAGAGACAGTAGCTACAACGTTTTATTAGTCTTGCATATTCTATAAACATTTATATAATTTTTTTTCCTCGTAAATTTAAGTGTATGATTGCATTATCTAAAAATAAGTAATAGACAAAATGATTTTATTGCCGTGAGCAAAGTCCTATTCTCTGCGCAGTAACATAAAATAATGTACAATATTAAATGCTAAAGATGGTGATAAATATCAGCACTTTATTAAGTGCACATGTATTTCATCTGTGGAAAAAAAAACATATATTTAATCTGTGAATAAAGTTGACAAACGCCAGTAGTGATAATATTATGAGAAGAACACAAGGTTTTCATGTCAGATATTGGCAGATATAGAGCAAAAGCATGATAAAATTTACAATGAGAAAAAAAATTGTATGTAAACATTTTCAAGCATATCAGGCTCCTGATATAGCATTCATAAATTTCTATTTATGTATACAAATAAATGAAAAGGTCCTGTGTCTGGGAATAGAATAATTATGAAGAACATTTCATCTCCAATCCTTTTCCAGCATCCAAAATTGTATTTCATACGATGTACATTAAGAGAACAGTTTCTTAATTATGATGATGATGTTACTGCTTTTACTGTGTACCAAAGCTGTTCACTGCTCGCTCAATGCCAGAATTGTCAACGGCCTATCAATAACCAGATGTTGAGTAATAATTAAGTAAACTGAAGTAATCAAGAAGAAGATAACTATATATTATTACAAACTTTCTGATATGAAAATATTTGTTAAGAAGCTAGAAGAATAAAATTGGGCGTTGGAGTGGCAAACCTGCAAAATACCCAAACCTCCACTCCATCCAAAACGTCTAAATATATAAACATTCATGCTTTGCCTATTACGTACTGAAAGTAAATGATAACAAAAAAACTAGATGATAACAAAAAACTTACCAGTTTCCTAACAAAAATTTTAATCGGTGACAATTCCTACTTGTACGGTATTGATGAGAAGAAATTCAAGATTAATGAACCGTACAATAGAAATTATGTGATTACCTCCAAGATCAATTCCCCAAAGCTTTTTATCCTATACATCGGACGAAGGCTATTGAATGCACATTTACTAGTTCTTGACCACCTGCGTGGTTAAATATAAGCATAATCCCATGTTCTTGAAGACTTGAAGATCGACCTTTCTACTTGGGTTGCAATGACACAAATACGATATGATATAATAAAGACATGTGACACAGACTACATGGAGTCGGTTTGGTGGTTTGGTGTGTATTCTGGAGTGTCTATGTCATGTGACTCTTGTCTTGTCCGTGCCCAACACTATGTACCAACACAGCCTTTCAGAATGTCTTCTTCCTAGTACTTAACCATTGACCAACAACAAACCATGCAGAGAAAAACAGACAAATGTCAACTAAAATGATAACAAGAAGAGGTGCAATTGCCTATCTTAGATTAATAAGATAAGGTATCAAGTACACACAAAAACAAACCAAAATTAGACATGTTCCCAAATTTCTTAAAAATCTCCCCTTATGTATGAGTAAAGCTCGAATCATTAGTCAAGCAAGACCCTAGTGCTGGGAACGAGCTGTTAGAATTAAATCAATGACACATTTGCATTTTAGAAACTGAGAATAAATATAAATCAATAATCTGACCGAGAACGAGACTTGAACTTGATTCATGTCCTTAAGACAATACTCGTCCCGCACCGATGCTTACGATTTAATTGTGATAGTCTCCAAAGATACAACGGTTCTTCTCTTTCGGTAACAGCACTTCACGCAGAAGCTTGATAAAACAATGTAGGTAGTCTCTCCCTTGAACTTAAAGTTTGACGAGTGAATGAGTGATTGAATTATTCAAACACTTGTGCTTTTATAGATGACAAAGAGACAATGTGAGTAGACACAATCTTTGGAAGGGACACGTCTTTCCAATAGATAGATTCATTGCACATTGGACACACTTATTGACAATATAGTAAAAACATTTCTATTTAAAAATTCAAGTAAAATACACATTCACTTTTCCAACACGAGTTGCACCTACAAAGCGCTCTGGTCCACGTGTTTGAAACTATCGCAGCGAAAACTACGCCAACTAATCCAAAGGTAACGAACCACTGTCTAACAAAAATGTCAAGCCAGATCAAAGACAGTATATAGTTCGGTGACCGTATCACCTGGACAAATCTTATTTTTTATAACTTTTACAAGATACAAAACTGAATAGCAATATGTTGAACCCCTTGCCCAAGGTTCAACTCCCACACTGAACTCAAGAAAAAAGAAGAAGATTACAACTAAAATCACTCATCCAACCCCGTGCTATCTCCATGTTTCCTGAATTCTCGAACGACGAGTCATAAAAGCAAAGTAAGAACTTTCTCTTAAATCTCCTGTGAACGAACATTTTGTATCTTTCGTATATGAGCTTTCGTTGTGTTCTACCTTATGCCTCCACTCTCAGCATATATTTATAGGTTGAGAAGCTTATTTAAAGGTTTAGAAAATCTCCAAAATAGTCCACCATCAGATCTGCCCGTCTACCAGCATTCAACTATGCAGATTAAACCCAGAACCCGTTCAGCTCCGACCGAACCAAATTCGGTTGTTCCCTGCCAGAAAGGTTCTGCCTAAAGTACACTGAATTTTTACCGAACTCATCCTGGACAGAATTCGCACCGAGTTCGATCCCGCCTCGGCAGATCCTTTATGCTTGGAACTCCACCAACTCTATCGAATCCAAATTGTCCTCCAGTACTCGAATCGAGAATAGACCCCAACACCTATATAGTTCATATGATTAAACAGTATATATTTGATGGCAGCTCCCAATTTTCTTAAAAATCCCCCTATATTTAGGACTACAGCTCCAATAATTAGTCAAGTAGGACCCTAGGAACCACATATAATTTATACGATAAAAAGTTTATACTTGATAGGTTGCGATGTTACTAGACAATTAGTGTTTAAGGCACCTTTGAGGAAGGTTTAAGCATTTTCATGGATGCCCCTCCTATTGAAATTTAATGGCCACACATATCATGGCAAATCTTACTGCAAGAAATCCTTGTAGTGGTTTCTAGATGAAACCATAAGGCATCAGTTAGTTAACACTGTGTCATTGTCTCCAAACCCATATCCATTCAAGCACATATAATAGAGGAAATTAATGACCTCTTTTAGCTTCAATTTCAGCTTCTCTGTCATCTTTGGGACATCACATTCTCACAACTCTGCCTATAGGTCATATGGGGTCAAGAATATCTATGTCAACAACTATATTTCTTTGTACAACAAAAATACTAAGAGAAAGACCCTCAAAGATACGTCGGTTGCGTTCCTTCAACACATGCCGTACCACCGCCCCAAAAATAATCCTGAGCTGATGGTATCCGCTCTCTCCCTTGCCTTTCTATGTTTTAACTTCGTTCAAAGCAGAAGAAAGAGCTCTACAAAGCGTGTTAGGGAAGCCAAACATAGATCCTTGGGTCCTCCAAACATACCAAGCAAAGTCGCATGTGGAAAAAAAGATGATCCCTGGACTCATCCTCTTTCCCGCATAAGCAACAGTTCATGTCCTCGCACGGGATGTCAAATATGGAAAGCTTATCCCGAGTTAGGCGCATTTTTCTGATCATTTTGTATATGCATAGGGAGAACTTGGTTGTCGTACCTTTGGTCCACACCACCTCCGTCCAGTCCATCTCGTCAGGGTAGGTCCTAATTTGATTCATAGCCATACTAAATTTGAAGGTACCTCTCTCTATATTTTCTCATATCCAGAAGTCCTATGTCCTCTGCCTGTTAATCTCCACCACGTGAATGTCTTAAGTATAAACAATCTCGATCAATCGGTCATGTAGCTTCCGTTCACCTTCCTAGATAAGGGTACTTACCATATCAGTAGTTCCCATCAGCTCATAAACATGCCATCCTTCTCTCTCTCGATTAAGTTAGAGTGCTTGATCCATGGGTCGTGCCACATGCTAGTTTGGGCCCCCGAGCATATAAGCCTAGTCAGATTTTCCTTAGCCTTGATTCTCGTTGCCAATGATGCTTTGACCGTGACCGAGAAGTTATTGCTGATAGTCGACCATAAGTCACCTTTTGGAAAGTGACTTCCCTTGACCCTGTCAGCCCGAAGGGACTTTCTGTTGATGAATCTCCAAATCAGTTTAAGGTAAGTCGTTTATCTGAGGAGGGACAAGGGTCTCAACCCGACTCCTCCCTCTTTTTTAGGTCTATACAAGTCCTTCCAACTAATAACATGCATGTCTCATCTACACGGAAAGTCCACGCACATACGTTCGATCTTCTTGATAGTGCCCTTGGGAAGCATAATGACCATAATCCATACATAGCAACCACCAAAATGAGAGCTCTAAAAAGTTTGATCCTACCTCAGAAGGAAAAAAAAATTGAGCCTGCCATCCCTCTAGACGCGATTGTGTGTAGTTGAAAAGGTCCTCACACTTCGCATTAGCAGCGTAGTTAATCGATAGGGAAAGCCCCAGGTACTTAACGAGGAGCATTCCTTCCGTAATATCCATCTTAGACAACCACGTCTTCTGATTTCCACATGTTTAATTTATGAACATTTGGCTCTTGTTTTTGTTCAGCTGTAAACCCGACCAAGTCTCTAAGGAAACGAATATCCTTTGAGAGTTTCAAGGGATATGTTAGATGGTTCTAGGAACACTACTAGATCATCAGCATAAGGTAAGAAATCACAAGTTCTCTCTTCCTGAATAAGGGGGTAATCAACCCGTCCATAAATGCATCGTCCAACAGACAAGTGAGAAACTCCATTACTATAGCGAACAGAGAATAAGATAGGAGGTCTCCTTGTCTAGGGCCTCTACCGCTACTAAAAATTTCCTCCAATTGACCCCAAACCATAATGAAGAACGTGAGAGAGCAGACATATTCCCTCACCCTGTCTACCCACCAGTTGTCAATGCCCATACATATCATAATGTGACAAAGGAACTCTCATCTTGCTTGTTGAAATCCCTAACTAGCTCGTGGGCCAGCAGGCTATTCTTCGAGATGGAGTGTCTTTTAATAGAAGCTGTTTGGTTAGAAGAGAGCAGCTCCTGCATAACATCTCTCATCTGGTTGCACATGACTTGTGTAATAATCTTGTAAAAAAAATTGAAGCAAGCAATAGGACGAAAGCCTCCCGGCGAAGTCGCACCCTCCACCTTTGTAATTAATACTACAAAAGTATGATTAAGCTCCTTAAGCAGCTTACCAGACAGAATATCCTCCTTAATCATGGCCCAGTGTTTCTGAAAGAAAGGAGCCCAAAAACCATATGGTCCTGACGATTTGGTAGGATTCGCCTTTATAACAATATTCGTTATATCAGCCACAGATATAGGGGCCCGCAAAACCTAGTTTTCCTGTCTAGAGACCAACTTCTTGAACTCAATATGCGAAAAAATGATCAGGTAGAAGTTCTGATTGTAGAGGTCCTCGTAGAATCGGACCGCCTCGTCCCGGATGCCATCAGCCTAGCAATAAGAACTCTATTAGGGTCAAGCAACCCATAAATGATATTCTGATTCTGCCTATTTTGAAATGTATTGGAAAGAAAGTACACTACTATTTTAAGATATATATATTTCAAAAGATTTAAGATTCAGTGACGTTTGGTGACGACCAAGCGACGTCCAGAGAGAGGTCACATACATTGCTAAAGCATATGAGAATGTTGAGTATTGCTAAATACTGATAGTGAGAATGATAATTTCTAGGCAAAGACGACATTAAACATCACTAAACGTCGCCAATTTGCATGCTACATCAGTTTGACAAGTCAACAATAAACATTAAAAAAAAACGCCACTGAAACTTCACTATTTATATTGCCACGTCATCATTTTTTGAGATAACCTGTACTGCTAAAATTTCGTCAGTTGGCGATGTACTTAGCAAGTTTGTGAAAATTCCTTGTCGGCCGTTAGTCGGTTCGCAGGGACTGCGAAATAATCGGAGGACTAGTCGGAAACTACTCGGATTAATCGGTTTGAGTTATATATATATATATATATATATATATATATATATATTATATATATATATATATATATATATATATATATATATATATATATATATATTTTAATATATATATATTGTATGTCATCGAAGTATTAACTTAAGTACCTAAAAAATATGTTGTATGTTATATATGTACTTAAAGTTCTGAAAATATGTTTATACTTTTGCACAAAAATTAAACACAGCTAAACTTAAACCAGATACGTTTTGCAACTCCTATCAAATTTAGAGTTGATAGCTCCTAAGTAGAAATCAATTTGGCAATAAGGGCAGCTGGTACAGGAAGCTGCAGAATCAAGACTTCAGAAACATTATAAGCCACATTTGCCAAAAAAAAAAAAAAAAAAGGAAATTCAAGATGAAATTGGAAACAGATAAATAGAAACTGCATAAGGTTCTGATGAGCAACTCACTACGGTAACAGCCACAGAACTTTTCTTTTGTTTTTCCCCAGAATTCCATTGTCCGTTGATATGCCACCTAAAATAGGTTACTAATCTTAAACTAACCATATTAACATAATTTTCATTCAATAGCATCAATATCTATAAATGAGGCATACCCAGAAATCACCACAATTTCTATCGATCGCCAACTTTTTCACACATAAGCCTACCGATGGATCAGAAGATCTTCACTATCAAATCCTCGATCCTTAGTAACAAAGAAAATAATTATTAGAATACAAGAATAGATTGAAGAATTCAAAAACAAACAATACTCCCTAACTTATACCTACAGCTAACACAAAATCTAGTCCCTCCCCTTTATACTAAAAGTACTCGGGTATCCAATAACTATGACCAGAACTATAAGTACGACACACTGCTATATGATGATACTTTGATTTCTACAACCGTGGCAGGTCATTCTTACTTCACAATGATTTGCTTGTAAAAAGAGCTACTATGCTAATGATTAGAATTGCTATGTACAGTGTTTAAGGTACTAGTGCATCAAAAACAATAAGTTACACCCATTAGATTGCAAGTTCTTTCATGTAGCCTGTCAATTACAATGTTTAAGGTACTATGCTAATGATTAGAATTGTTATGTACAATGTTTAAGGTACTATGCTAATGATTAGAATTGCTATGTACTTGAGGTATCCTTAGGATTACCTCCAGTAAGAGAAATGAACCTACCAATTACAATGTCTTTACTGCAATAGAAAGATTAACCCAATTCTATCAGTCATTGTGAATTAAAGAGGTTTTCAGCTCCGAATAGCATTAACCACAATCTTGGGTTACCAGAACCACTAGATTTCCTTCATTCAATATTCACTATCTCCCATTTCTATAAATTGATCCATGTTCTCACCTTGAAAAACCCAAATAGCTTTGGAATTTATAAGACACCAAGGCAAAATAGAATTGAGCTAATTTGCCAACAAGTGAACAAATACATTTAGTTTTGTTAGCTTTATATACTTCCAAGTTCGATACCTAATAGCTTGAGCTTAAATATTGAGCACGTAAGTGAATAGTGTCCCTTTGCTTAAATATTTTGGCCCATGACCTAAAATAACAGTTCAAATTTTAAATACAGTGGTTTACCATATGACGTGTGATCCAAATAGTGAGATTAAGGTGTTGTTGCAGATATCATACAAGTTTACTTAGAAGTCAAGTTTATTGATTGGAGCAAGTACATACATGACAAACTATTCATAACATGATAGAAATATAAAATAAGAAATATCATACATGATGAAGAGATAATCTATAATCATGACATGGCAAGTAGAAGAAACAGGTAAACACGAAAATCATGGCATGACAAGTAAAATGGAACAAGTAAACACGAATAACCATAGCATTGTCAATAAGAACAAGGTGAAACAAGTAAACGATACTATCTAAGTATTTTGAAATACCATGTTCCATATGTTATCGGCTGAGGGATCAACGAGGTACGGCTCAATCATACATGACATGTATGATTAGCTGTTATTCACGGTCCACACTAAAACACTGTCTAAAGATTTTGATCACATAAATAATTAAGTATTTCTTGTTCGTGAAGAACACATGGATTCGAGTCATGACGAGAAGATTCACAAAATACGAAAGTCACGAAATACTATAATCACAAAAGCATGAAACAACGATAATCGCGACTATGAATCAATAAAACACTAATCCCGTGTAACTAGTGTGTCAGAAATCGAGAACACATATCGAAATCATGGAATAGAGAAACTATCAAGGAATGAAAGTAATCAATGTAAGTACTTATCTCAGTTTATTTGGAGTCGATGTTTGCGACGTAATCGAGGACACATTCTTTAAATTCTTTATGAGTAGCATCGATTTCGAAATAGCCAAATCTTAGCATCGGTTGGCAAAGCTGGCATGTACCCTAGCGCCCCATACCATCTCTCTCTACAGAGAGAAGAGATATGTGTACCTCTAGAAACAACAAGAGCGATGCTACAGGCTCCTATGTTGGGAGCAATGCGGGGTCCAATTATGGCGCAATGCCCTAAAACTAAGCTCTGTCCCACTACCAAAATAAGACAAATCGGTAACGAATTTAGCGACTCTGGAATAAGTCGTCGCTACGACGTCCATGAAAGACATCGCTATATGTCACTATCAGCGACTTTCAACGACATTTAGCAACAACCGTTATTATTCTGAAAGCTGACGTCGCGGGGTAGTCGGTAAACGCCGTTTTATTTTTATACAACGACTTTTAGCGACTCCGCGACTCACATGTCGCAGTATATTAAAAAACAACGACGTTTAGCGACATCTATTGTTGATGTCGCCAAACTACTTCATATAGGGTTCCACGGGTTGGTTCGACTTTTCATTTTCTGTCCAAATTTTTTACTTCCTGCCCCCCTCTTCTCCGACCTCCTCCTGCCCCCGTCGCCCCTCTCGACTGCGGTGACCCCCTCCCCCCGTTGACCAGCTGCCGCCGACGACCCTCTCGACTCCGACGACCCCTTGTCCCCTGCCCCGGCGCCCCTTGACCTCTCTCGACTCCAACGACCCCCCCCCCCCCACCCACTCAGCCCCCTGCCCCGGTGCCCCTCGGTCCCGACTACCCCCCTCGGCCCCCTCAGTCAGGTAACCCTAACCCTATCTCACTCGTGCTGACATGACAGACACGGACACGAGCACTAACATACACACTGACTCAGACACACTGACACGGACACGGACACGTGTAATATGCGAAAGATGCGATAGACATACAAACACTAACACAGACACACAAACACAGACACTGATACGGGCACGTTGTGTAATATGTGAAATAGAGTATGGTTTATGTGAATTTTTATTTTCTATTGTGTTTTGTTTTTAGATACTACAATCTTGATACATATATATGTGAAATAGTATATGGATTACATTCTTTCACACTAAGTTTCTTGTTAGTTAGTATGTATATATCTGTATGTATTACATTCTAATTTTTGCATAGATTTAAATATTATCAAATTGATAATACATATAGGGCACAACATAGATACATAAATGAGTTATTATGGATACATGTTAGTATGGTATAGTGAAATAATTATAGGTGTATTTTCTAGTTTAGGGTATGGATATAGGCTTGTGTCGCATCTCTGTAGGGTGAGCATTATTCGGTTTTGAACCGAAAACCGAACCGAACCGAATAACAAATTCGGTTCGGTTTTGAAAAAAATCGGTTCGGTTTCGGTTTTGAAAATACTAAATTTTCTTATTCGGTTTCGGTTTCGATTTTGGGTTTCGGTCCAAAACCGAAAACCGAATAAGAAATTTTAGTTTATATATATATATATATATATATATATATATATATATATATATATATTTTTTAGTTTATATATATATATATATAGGTATTAATTATAGGTATATACTATAGGTATAAATATATATATAGAGGTATATACTATAGGTATATAATAAATATATCTAGGTATATTTAGTTATTATATATATTAACAAAAAAAATACAAATAAACCCAAAAAACCGAATAAACCGAAAGCCGAACCGATTTAATTCGGTTCGGTTCGGTTCGGTTATTGACCAATTCAGTTCGGTTTCGGTTTTGCTTATTCGGTATCGGTCGAATTCGGTTTTCGGTTATTCGGTTCGGTTGGAACCGAATAAACCGAATACTCACCCCTACATCTCTGTAGAGAATAATTGTTGTATCTTTATTGATTGGCTACTCCACTACTTATAGGGAGTCTAGCTCCTCTTCATACTGCATTTTTCCAATGTGGGACTAAATCCCTTATTAGTTCTCAACACTCCCCCTCAAGATGGACGATAGATATTAATCATTCCCATCTTGTTACATAGCTTCGACAGACTTAATGAACTACGACCCTTAGTCAAACAGTCTGCCACTTGTTCTTCTAAGCGAACATGATCAATCTTCAGTATCCTTTGTTCCAGCTTCTCTTTGATGAAGAATCGATCGATCTCGATGTGCTTCGTTCTGTCGTGCTGAACTGGATCATTAGCTATACTTATTGCAGCTTGACTATCGCTCAGAAGACGTAATGGTGCTCCCTTGTCCAGCTTTAACTCTGTCAGCAACGCATTCACCCACAGCAATTCCGACACTCCTAAGGCCATTGCTCTGTATTCTGCTGCAGCTGTAGATCGTGCTACCACTGACTGTTTCTTGCTTCTCCATGAGACCAAGTTTCCTCCTACAAAGACACAATATTCCGTGGTAGACCTTCTATCGTCTATGCAGCTCGCCCAGTCTGCATCGCAGTATCCCTCAACTTCTATACATCCATTCTTCTTGAACCATAGTCCTTTCCCCAGCGTCCCTTTCAGATATCTCAAGATCTGAAACACTGCATCCATATGACCCGTTCTTGGATCATGCATGTAGCGACTTACTACACTCACCGCAACCGCAAATGAGATATCAGGGCGAGTGTGTCCCAGATAAATCAATCTCCCTACAAGTCGTTGATATCTTTCACGATCAACTTGTCCTTCTGGTCAATTGGAGTGACTGCTGCTTTGCATCCCAGCATCCCTGTCTCCTTCAGCAGATCTAGTATGTATTTTCTCTGTGAGAGAACAATTCCTTGTTCGCCTTCACACACCTCGATACCTAGAAAGTACCTCATCGCTCCTAAATCCTTCACTTCAAGCTCCTTCGCGATTTTTGACTTCAGCTTAGCGATCTCGACTTCATCATTACCTGTGATTACTATATCATCCACGTATACAGCAAGTATAGTGATGTGGCCTCTTGCATGCTGAAGAAAGACCGTATGATCTGCATTTGCTTGACGGAATCCCATGCCTGTAATAGCCTTTCTGAATCTGTCAAACCAGGCTCGAGGAGATTGCTTGAGCCCATATAGCGGCTTCTTTAGTTTGCACACTTTTCCATGCGACGTCCCTCCGTCTGATTCTTTAGCGTAGCACCCTGGCGGGAGTTCCATGTACACTTCTTCTTGTAGGTCCCCATGGAGAAAGGCATTCTTCACATCTAATTGGTATAGCTTCCACCCATAGTTTGCTGCAATGGAGACCACAGTTCTTACGATGCTCATTTTCGCTACTGGAGCAAACGTCTCATCATAGTCGATGCCATATGATTGTGTGTATCCCTTTGCAACCAACCTCGCCTTGTATCGTTCCACCTTTCCTTCTGACGTCTCCTTTACTGTGTACACCCATTTGCATCCCACAATTTTTTTCCCTTTGGGTAATGGAACCAGCTCCCACGTCTTATTTTTCTCCAGTGCCCCAAGTTCTTCCATCATTGCAGCTTTCCACCTTGGATCTTTCTTTGCTTCCTGCCAACTTTTGGGCAACGAAGTAGAGTCTAACGATGCAATGAAGGCTCGATAATTCGAAAAAATGTTAGAATAAGATAGGTAGTTGGCAATATCATGTTCATAATCATCAAAACGACTAGGAGCCTTACCCGCATTGATGCGAGAAGATCACCTTAAGGGAGCAATAGGTGGTGGAGAGATCATACCATCAGAGTCAGAGAGATCCGCATCAGAATCAGATTGATTCTGTGCGGGGGCAACATCTTCAAGAGTTGGAGCAGGAGTAGACGAGGGACTTGGTACAGTAGGCACAGGACACGGTACAGGCACAGTACTGAATTTCTGCTGTCTCCTTCTGTAGACTTGGAGCTCCTTTTCCATTGTCTGCTGCTCTCCCTGTTTAACATATGTATCTTCTTCATCTTCTGATCGGAGTCACTGCTTTCTTCCCCTTTCGTCCAGTTTTCCACGACCGGACATGGGATCGATCCGACTACCACAGATGGGCTTATTTTCTCTTCCTCACATCTAACACCCTTTGTGTTAGGTGTGTCACCAAAGGCCGAACCGTCATCCGAAGCATAATATGGTTCCAGTTATCTGAATGTAACGTCCATGCTTACAAACATCTTCCGCTCAACTGGACACCAACATGCGTATCCCTTCTGAGTTACCGTGTACCCGACAAAGACACATTTAACCGCTTTAGGATCCAGTTTGCCAACGCCTGGCCTATTATCTTGGACAAAACATACACACCCAAATACTTTCGGTGGAACCGTGTACGTGGTTGCACCAGTAAGCATCTCCAACGGTATCTTCCAGTCCAATACCTGAGATGGCATTTTGTTGATGAGATAAGAGGCTGTTAACACCGCCTGCCCCCATAAGTGTTTCGGGACATTCATAGCTAGCATCATCGTCCGTGCGACCTCCAGCAGGTGTCTGTTCTTCCGTTCGGCCACACCATTTTGTGCCGGTGTGTAGGCACATGAAGTTTGGTGTAGTATTCCATGAGTGGATAAATACTCAGCAACCTGCTTATTTGTATACTCTGTCCCATTGTCAGACCATAAGCACTTAATTTTAGTGCCATATTGTGTTTTTACCCGGCGATGAAAGTCGCAAAACGCCTCAAAGACGTCACTTTTATTCTTCATAAGGTAGACCCATGTCACGCAAGTATGACAATCAATAAAAGTGACGAACCATCGAAAACCGTTAATACCGGTTGTAGGACAAGGGCCCCATACGTCCGAATGTATCATATCAAATGCAGCTGAACTTCGATGTCCTGAACTCACATACGTGCTTCTGGTATGTTTACCCAACTCACATGCATTACAAAATAACTTCTCTTTATTAGCCCTTTGATATAAGGACGGATACATTCAACTAATAATTTTAAAAGAAAAATGACCGACACGCTGGTGGTGGAGTAGCAATTCATCTTCTACACTGCGCCGTGAATCTTCAGGTGGTGTGTCTGCTACCAGAGATGCCAACGCGTTGTCCAGTCCAGTCATGTCCAAGTACCACAGCCCCTTATGCCATGTGCCAGTCCCTAGTCGTCGTCCTGTCCCCTTCTCCTGAAAAGTCACCGTAGGAATGTCAAAGGAAACTATACAGTTAAGATCAAGAATAATGGCACTAACAGAAAGAAGATTGACAGGAAAAGACGGAGCATGTAACACAATGGTGAGAGTGAGAGAAGGGGTACATGCGACAGTGCCTTTACCCATGACAGGGCTGGAGTTACCATCAGCAGTCTGAATGCTCTCTGGCGTCGGTAGGTGAGTATAGTCCTGGAACTCACCGTGGGACCCCGTAACATGGCGAGATGTCCCAGAGTCCATAATCCAACCAGGTTGGTGGACAGCTGCCGCAAGAGCACGCGCAGGAATACCTGTGCTGGTCTGGGCAAAGCAAGTGATGTGATCCCCCGAGGAAGATGACGCCCCATGACTGCCGTCCGAACCCAGCTTCGTGCTGCGTAACCTCGTGAGGAACTCCTTCTCAAGAGGGGTTAACGCAGCCAGGTGATGTTCGCCCCCTTCTTCCGCCAGATTTGCTTTGTGGCCGCCAGAATAATTTCCCCTTCTTCCAGCATAACCGCCTCTACCACCTCGACGTCCTCCTCGGCCCCGTCCACGATCACTCGACAGGGGTTTTGGACAAAATCTGATGTAATGCCCTGAGCCACCACAGTTGTGGCAAACACCGGCCACAGAGGGAGGCTGATTGAAGGCGGCAAGGGCAGACTTGTCAACAGCGGCTTGCTCCCCCTGGAAAGAGCCCTTGTTGGACATCAATTTCAATCGAGCCTCTTCTTGTGCCATGGCAGCTATGGCTTCTTCCAAGGTTGGAAGCATGGGCTGTGCTAGGAGTACATTCCTTCTATGCTCAAACGCAGGTTTAAGACCCTTCAAGAACTTCATCATCCGTTGTCGCGAAATATAATCCAAGAACTTTTGGAAATATTTCGCAAATGCTGGTTCGACTTGTGTATCTTCCATCCCAAGAGGATCATAGTGATCCAGATCAGACCAGTATTTCTTCAACAATACGGCGTACTTAGAGATGGTACGGTCGTCCTGGGCCACCCTATCAAGTTCATCCTGCAGTTGGAAGACCCGCATAGGATTGCCGGAACCTGAGTACATATCCTTCAAAATCCGCCATATATCAGCAGCAGTCTCCATTGCCTCTACATTGTCCGACACCTGGTCGGTCAAGGAGGCTGTCAACCATCCAGCCACAACATTGGCGACAATTTCCCAAATAGCAAACTCCTTTGAGGAGGGATCATCTGGCGCCTTGGTTTGGCCATTGACGTAGCCAACCAAGCCTCGTCCCTTGAGCGTCCGCAGTGCCTGCCGTGACCATTTCAAGTAGTTGGATGTGCCTTCCAACTTCGTCTCCAGCTTGTCCAGCTTTCCCATTTTGTAGGGTGACGGATCCACATCAGTATAGATCACACGTGAGGTTGCCTCGGTTAATCTTTTTGATAAAATATCATCAACCAAGGCCTTCATCTCTTCTGCTGTCAGTTTACCACTGATTGAATCCATGGCGTCTTCAACTGTGATTCGTCGTCGTCGTCGTCTTCGTCGGCTTCGTCGTCTTCGTCGGCTTCGTCGTCATCTGCGGCTTCGTCGTCGGGGCAGGTAGGGGGTGGGCGTCGGGGCAGGGGGGTTGGCTTTGGGCAGGTTGAATTTTTTTTTTTGTAGTTATGGCTTTGATACCATGTAGAGAATAATTGTTATATCTTTATTGATTGGCTACTCCACTACTTATAGAGAGTCTAGCTCCTCTTCATACTACATTTTTCCAATGTGGGACTAAATCCCTTATTAGTTCTCAACAATCTCCTACCAATGTATGTACGAAAAATAAAAAAGGTTATAGTATATCAGAAATGAATATGATTTCAAGATACAAGTATCATTAGTATATGAGTGTCCACGTGTTCCTTGTGAGTCATATCTCTTAAAGGAAAATATATTTATGCAAGCCTTTTGAGGCTATTATTGTTTCTATCGAAAATGGCTAAAAACGAAATGACCTAAATATCTAGAAAGACATGTGAGGTGTGACTAGTCCCTCAAAGATCCGTCGGTTTCGCTCCCGTCAAACATGCCAAACCGAAGCCGCCAGACGAATTCTAGCTGTACGGAACCAGTCCTGACCTCGACCCCTGCTATCTCGTATCACTGGGATGATGTCCCCAATGTATTTACCAGAGGCGCACACTCCCAATACCCGACTCTGCTCCGACCATATCTGCCATGCCAGAGTGCACTCGAAAAAGATATGTTTAATAGACTCAGGCTCCAAACAGCAAAGCACACATTTTCGGTCCGGCACTGGCACCCCAAAAGAACTCAGACGATCCCTCGTCAAGAGGCGACCCAGAAGAAGCTTGTAAACACACAACTGCATCTTTCTGGCCAGACCCTTACACCAGACGAACTCGTAATCAGAACTCAGAGGAAAAGTGTGCCGGATAAGATTGTAGCAACTACGGAACTGGAACTCCCCCGAGCCCGAAGATGCTCCAGGCGGCTCCCAAATCCACCGATCCGCAGGCAAAGCCGGATCAATGACTGTAGACATAATGAACCCTCCCAGCTCCTCAGTGTACCGATAAGATTCCGGCCTCCACTCTCCATCTCTTAAGATCCGACTACACGTCAGACCTCGCCTGTCCTCCATGTGAGTCGGGGATCCCCTAATGTCTAGCAACGAACGCCAATCAATCCAAGGGTCCCGCCAGAGGTCCGTGCCCGACCCATCCTTCATGACCCTCCGATAGCAGACTTGAGCACACCCCTGTGTCTCAGGACAGTCTTGAACGTGACAGAATGGTTGTTATCAGGAGAACACGTCCAAAAATTGCCCTGCTTCACGTATCTGCTGTGCATCCAGTCCGCCCAAAGAAATCCTCCGCTAACGAATCTCCAGGCCAGCTTGAGCGCAGAGGCCTCCCTGATCTCCAGCAACGGCCTGAGCCCCACTCCTCCCTCCTTCCTGGGACGACAGAGCTGCTCCCACGAGATCGCATGCATACCCCCCTCCAAAGGAAATCAGCACAAAGACGCTCCACTCGCCGAATAGTGGCCACCGGGAGGAGGATGGACTGTAGCCAAAACTGGGCCACAGCCGAAATTACAGATCTGATCAGCTCTATGCGTCCGCCAAAAGACAGACCGGCGGCTTGCCAGCCTTCTACTCTCCACTGGACATACTCTACCAGTCCCTGGCAGTCCTGATCCCGCGCATAATTGACTGTGAGGGGCACTCCTAAATAACGCACTGGAAGATCACTCCTCGCGATACCCAGGACATCAGCCCGCTCCTCCTTCTGGGAACACCGGGAACTGAAGTAGACCCGACTCTTATCCCTGTTCAGCTGGAGACCCGAGAAGGACTTCAAATCTTCCATAATACCCGCAAGCGTCTGCAACCCCATCGTCGAAGGCTGGATGAAGACCAGTAGATCAACAGCATAAATAAGATGGGTAACTGGAGGGTCCATCCTCCGAAACAAAGGCACCAGCCGTCCACGGTGCACTGCCAGGTCCATCAAACAAGTAAAGTATTCCATCACAAGCGTGAACAGGTAAGGGGACAATGGGTCACCTTGCCTCATCCCACGGTTGCTCTGGAAGTACCCGTAAGGAACGCCCTGGATGAGAACTGAGAAAGTAGGGGACGTGATGCACTCCCTGATCAACGCAACCCAGTGCTCCGCAAATCCCATGGCAGACATCAGATGACATAGGAAGTCACGATTGACCATATCATACGCCTTCCTCAGGTCCAGTTTAACACAAGCTTTCTCCCCACCAGGCCTGCTGAATCCCCTCACCATCTCATGTGCCAGGAGGCTATGCTCTGCAATCGACCTCCCCTTGAAGAACGCAGCCTGATTTGGAGAAACCAAGTCCTGTATGATTCCCTCCATCCGCCGGCACATAAGATGTGTAATTATCTTGTAAAGATAATTACAACATGCAATAGGTCTGAAATCCGCCAATGCTGTCGCGTCCTCCTTCTTAGGCACCAAGGTCAGAAAAGTGTGATTCAGCTCCTTCAATAACTTCCCCTTAGTGAAGAACTCCTGGACCACCTCCACGACCTGAAGCTTCAGAACATCCCAATGGCGCTTGAAGAAACCGCTGCTGAAGCCATCTGGACCAGGGGCCTTGTTAGGGTCCGTCCCCTTGACAATAGATTCCACCTCCTCTAAAGTGACAGGGGCAAGAAGGACGCTATTCCCAAATGGAGTCACCAACCGCTTCGTAACAACCTCTGGGAACACGGACAGGTAATCAGTTTGAAAATATAAATCAGAATAGTACCTGACAGCCTCGCCCTGTATCTCAGCTGGCGTCTCCACCAGAGTGCCATCCGCATCAAGAAGCTGGGATATGTGATTCCGATTCTGTCTAGTTCGGATAGCGTCATAAAAGAACTTGGAACACCGGTCTCCATCCTTCAGCCAGGAACATTTGGCTCGCTGGGCCGAGCTAATTTCCTTCTGCAACCTCAGAATGTTGACTTCTCCAATCAGCTCCTTCTCTCTAGCCGCCAGATCTCCATTAAGCATGTCGGCTTGCAGATCCTGCTGCAAAGATCTCAACTCAGCCTCCTTATCTTCTAGTGTAGACTTGGACAACCCCTGCACCCAACTCCTGAGAGCCCTCTTCATGGCCTTGAGTCGACGAACCAATCGGAATTGAGCCGTCCCCTCCTGACCACTAGACAAGCCCTCTGCGACAGCCTCCAGGTAGCCTTCCGAGAGATACCAACTGTGGTTATACCTGAACGGACGGGACTTCTCAAGAGATCGAGCAGAGAAGCCAACCCTGATGGGGGAGTGATCGCTCGTCCCAGCTGCCAGACCCTCAGCCGAAGAGTTTGGGAAGTAACGGAACCACTCCCCGTTGCCCAGAGCTCGATCAAGCGGACGAGCAACCCTGTTGTGAGTTGCTTTGTTGTGCCAAGTCCAGATGAAGCCTGATTGAGACAGCTCCCTCAGCCCCGCAAGCAGGAGACATCTCTGAAAATCATAAAGGATAGAATCTGGAACCGGACAACCACGCAGCTTCTCCCCGTGATGCATAAGAGCGTTGAAGTCCCCGATCAAGAGCAGAGGGAGACACGACGACTCAGCAACATCGGAAACACGAGAGATGTCCCTCCAAAGTGACTCCCTTCTCCTTCTGTCATTGTGGCCGTAGACCGCCCCCAGTAAGAACCGGAAGCCACCCTTGTTCACGAAGGAGATGGCAATCAACTGCTCCGTCATCAATATCAAGTCACCATCCCAACTCTTCGAGTTCCAGCGAACCCAAATCCTGGCCTTGTCACAAAGGGCCAGGTTGTGCAGCTGGGCCCAATGAGAAGGGGTCCGCCGAGTAAGGGTCTTCTCTCCCTTTGATCTTGGATTCTAAAATAACAGAAATGTCACACTTCTCTCTATGGAGCACCCCACATATCTCTCTCCACCTTCCTAGCGAACACCCCCCCTCACATTCCAGGCGATAATGGCCATTAATTAATGAGAGGTGGGGCCTCCCTGAGAAACTCCCGAAACGACACCTGGGGAAGGTGCCGCATCCGTCGCTAAAGGATCCTCATCCATGCCAGTCGGAACCGTCTGATGAGGAATGACCTGAGATAACACCAACGCCCAGGCAGGATTGTCAACACACACCACCTCCTCTCTGTCTGTGGCACGTCCCTCCATCATGGAGGGGCCATCATGGAGGGGCCATCACGCAGCAGGCCGACCGCACGTCTCTTCCTACAGTAAACCTGCCCTCCAGCCGAACCGCCCTCCCCTCGTGCCTCAGTCTCCGTTGCAACCATACTTCTGGTAACTATACTACTCGTCCCCTGGCCAGTGGGTACCACCCCACCCGCAGGAGCAAGTTGGGTAGATACAACGAGGCTCAAACTGATATCACTCCCCTGATTAGTAACCTCCTCCTCCACGACCACCACTCCGCTATCATCTCTGAAATCCATATCACATGGTGCTTCGGGGACTTCACTAGGCGGAATACAAGGCTCCACCGGAGGGCCAGCCTCTAAGCAAGCACTGGCCAGATGCCCGAAACAGGAACAACGTGTACAGGTAGGCGGAACCCATTCATACTCCACCTTCTGGGTAAGCACCTCCCCAGAAGGGAGCTCATACTCCACCATCTTCGGGAGCTCCCCCCCGTCCGAATCTCCACAAAAATCCTCGCGTACATCAACCGCGTCCGAAAGGTAGTAGCTTCATCTGCCTTGATCGGGGTGCCCACCAGACTAGCAAGTCGAATCAACAGGGGAATGCTCCAAAACCCTACCAAGAACTCGGGAAATCGGATCCATACAGGGATGGCATTCAGAACTTCCCTCTCGCATCGCAGCTCTGGAGTCCACTCATTGAGAATGATCAGTCGGCCGTCGAACGTCCAGGGACCGCCTTGGAGGATCCTATCGACATCCTCCGCCAGCCCGAACTTCACATAATAGAAGCCGTTCTCACGAGCATAGAACTCCATACTCCCCTTAGGCTTCCAGACTCGCGCTGCATAGCCCCGGATCTGCCCGTAGAAAGGCTTGTTGCCCAAGACATACAGGACGAGGGTATTTTCCCAGTAAGCTGTCACCTGCTGGATCTCCTCCGCAGGAAACACAGCCCGGAAACCCCTCCATACCTTGAGCGGCGGGACGTACTCCATCGATGTGGGAAATTTCGGCCCCACCGGTTTGCAGATCTCGGCCCAGGACCGTCCCACAGGACGTAGGGACGTCCCAATAGGCCTTGCGGTAATCACCGGACGGGAAGTCCCAGGTCCCTGAACATCCAGATCCACTACCTTACTCTTCCCCTTAGCCGCAGCAGTCGCCTTAGGCCGCCAACCCATCGATCGCCCAGCAGACACCCCCGGACCCCGGCTAGGCCGAGACCCTGTCCCGTTCTGACAGTTTTCGGGATGGCGATCCCGAACCTGACCCTGTCCGCCACCCGTCTTCCCCCCGGTCTTCGCCACACAACGGCGCATAACCATCGTCCATCCACCTCCCTCTGATTGACTCCCCAGAGATCCGGACCCCGCTCCGAATTCAAAGTTCGAATCCAAGAGAGTCCCGATGTGGTGAACACCCATCCCCGTCCCCGTAGATCCCGAACCCTCCCCTGGCCGCCTAGAAGGGACATCGCTGCCACCGGGGGGTCCCCCCGACCCCCCTCCTGTGCCCCCCCCCCAGTCGCCTTGTGGGGGCCGCCACGCGCGCGCGGATGGGGGGGGGGGGTTCCGCCCGACCCCCCGACTCTGGCTCCCGCCCCCCCCTAACGCCGGGAGGGGGGCCGCCCTTCGTTGCCGACGCCCGCCCGCCGCCGGCCAAGGGGTCCGACGGCCGTGGGGGCATCCCGCGATGAAACCCTAGGTCAGACGCCCGAGTCTCCCGATCGCCCGAGTCTCCTCCCATTTTCTTAGGTTTATATATATATATAAGGGTATAAAAATATACAGCTATAGAAGTAGGTATAAATATTTGTTGAGTGTCGAAAGTGAGTGACCTATAGTGTATGTTGGTACGAAGATACCAAGTGTCAAGTATGTTGGTACCAAGATACCAAATATCTAGAGAAGGCGTCAACACTTATGTTTATATTGGAGTCGAGAGAGTTAGGTGTTATCAACAGATGTGTTTATATTGGACGTTCCGAGGTCATGTCTTCCTAGTGGGCTCACAAGGAACACATGATGACATTAAGTGTCTCTGTCAGCCCGAAGTCTAAGTGTCCATGTCAGCCCTTCTCTGAAAAAGTAAATTTACATCTGTAAGCCTCTTTGAGACTTTTAGAGTTGTACCACTTTTTGAAAAATAGGAGAAAAGATGAAGAACGAAAGGAGTAAAAAATCGAAGAAAAAAAAACAAAGAATAAAAAATCATAGAAAAGAAAAATTATTATACTTGACATTTTCTAATATTTTTTTGAAAATTCAGTATAACTCTGAAAGCCTTAAAAGGCTTACATAAGTAATTTTTTATTGAAGAGAAGGGCTGTCATTGAACACGTGACGATACTTATTTAATAGGGTTTAAAATCGGAGTTGCCCACATGTCTACTAGTTTTCGGATAGTCACGAATTATGAAATGGATACTCATGAATACGGATATGGATACTCAAGTATCACGACTCGGATACTCACGTATCAGTAAGAGTTGCTACTTTTGATGAACATGTTTATCTATCTACGCATCCATTTGGACTATACTTGAATAATGTGTATCCGTCTTTGCAGAATTATCTTCAAATGCATATGAATTACTATCTGCGGCATCGTTCATGGATGTACAATCGACATCCTGATGACATGTGCGGCATGAATTTATATCGGGGATATAGCAGTTCATGCAGTTCACAAGGCGTTCTCTCAGTATATGGACCACACCAAAATTAAGTGTCCATGTGTGAGATGTTGCAAATTAAAATATCCAGAAGTGGACGTGACATATCATTTGTACTTGAGAGATTTCATGCCGAATTACTATCAATGGAGCTCACACGGAGAGCTTGTGCCTTTAGCATCGAAGATGGAGCCTTATGCGGAGCTGTATATGGTTTTCCACGACCATGCTGATTACGTCGAAGGGGATGGACATGGTTTTGACAATGCAGGACCTAGTTTCGATCCGAACAATCATGAACGGCTGAGAAGGCACCGAATGCCGTTGCTGCAAAGTTCAAAGAGTTGCTGGAGAATGCAAGGATTTCTTTGTATCCTGGTTGTGAGGATCATTCACCGTTGGACGTTGTTATAAGACTGTTGAGCATCAAGTCCATTTTCAATGTCTCAAGAACGCTACAACCGAATCATCGAATTGATTATAGAGATCATGCCGGATGGTGCTAAGTTACCTACAGACTTCTACTGATCTAAGAGAATAGTGGGATCGCTCTGGATGGGTTATGATAAAATTGATGCATGTCACAACGGATGCATGTTGTACTATAAGGACGACAAGGATGAAGACTTGTGTAGATTTTGTAGTATTGATCGCTATAAGGTAACTAGTACAAGTAGGACTCTCGGTACATTGAAGTCGACCGATTCGATCTACTACTTGTCTTTGACGTCGCGGTTGCAGAGGATATTTATGGTTAAGGAGACTGCCGAAAATATGAGCTAGTACAGACGGGAACAGATCGATGGAATATTGGATCATCCATCCGATGGAGAAACATGAAAGCACTTTGATCAAGATAATCCAGATTTTGCTTCTTATCCGCGTAATGTAATATTGGGGCTCTCCTCCAACAGTTTTACCCCATTCGGAATTTCAGGTTCTCAATATTCGTGTTGGCATGTGATTATCACTCCGTCCAACCAACTGTCATGGATGTGTATACCTTATATGTTTCTAGCCGTTATCATCCCGGGTGTGAACAATCCGAAGAGCAACATCGATGTGTACTTACAGCCGTTGATAGATGAGTTGAATCAGCTGTGGGAAGTATGTGCGAACACATATGATGTTTCCAGAAAGCAGAACTTTCAGATGGGGGCCGCCACGCGCGCGCGGATGGGGGGGGGTTCCGCCCGACCCCCCGACTCTGGCTCCCGCCCCCCCCCCCTAACGCCGGGAGGGGGGCCGCCCTTCGTTGCCGACGCCCGCCCGCCGCCGGCCAAGGGGTCCGACGGCCGTGGGGGCATCCCGCGATGAAACCCTAGGTCAGACGCCCGAGTCTCCCGATCGCCCGAGTCTCCTCCCATTTTCTTAGGTTTATATATATATATATATATATATATATATATATATATATATATATATATATAAGGGTATAAAAATATACAGCTATAGAAGTAGGTATAAATATTTGTTGAGTGTCGAAAGTGAGTGACCTATAGTGTATGTTGGTACGAAGATACCAAGTGTCAAGTATGTTGGTACCAAGATACCAAATATCTAGAGAAGGCGTCAACACTTATGTTTATATTGGAGTCGAGAGGGTTAGGTGTCATCAACAGATGTGTTTATATTGGACGTTCCGAGGTCATGTCTTCCTAGTGGGCTCACAAGGAACACATGATGACATTAAGTGTCTCTGTCAGCCCGAAGTCTAAGTGTCCATGTCAGCCCTTCTCTGAAAAAGTAAATTTACATCTGTAAGCCTCTTTGAGACTTTTAGAGTTGTACCACTTTTTGAAAAATAGGAGAAAAGATGAAGAACGAAAGGAGTAAAAAATCGAAGAAAAAAAAACAAAGAATAAAAAATCATAGAAAAGAAAAATTATTATACTTGACATTTTCTAATATTTTTTTGAAAATTCAGTATAACTCTGAAAGCCTTAAAAGGCTTACATAAGTAATTTTTTATTGAAGAGAAGGGCTGTCATTGAACACGTGACGATACTTATTTAATAGGGTTTAAAATCGGAGTTGCCCACATGTCTACTAGTTTTCGGATAGTCACGAATTATGAAATGGATACTCATGAATACGGATATGGATACTCAAGTATCACGACTCGGATACTCACGTATCAGTAAGAGTTGCTACTTTTGATGAACATGTTTATCTATCTACGCATCCATTTGGACTATACTTGAATAATGTGTATCCGTCTTTGCAGAATTATCTTCAAATGCATATGAATTACTATCTGCGGCATCGTTCATGGATGTACAATCGACATCCTGATGACATGTGCGGCATGAATTTATATCGGGGATATAGCAGTTCATGCAGTTCACAAGGCGTTCTCTCAGTATATGGACCACACCAAAATTAAGTGTCCATGTGTGAGATGTTGCAAATTAAAATATCCAGAAGTGGACGTGACATATCATTTGTACTTGAGAGATTTCATGCCGAATTACTATCAATGGAGCTCACACGGAGAGCTTGTGCCTTTAGCATCGGAGATGGAGCCTTATGCGGAGCTGTATATGGTTTTCCACGACCATGCTGATTACGTCGAAGGGGATGGACATGGTTTTGACAATGCAAGACCTAGTTTCGATCCGAACAATCATGAACGGCTGAGAAGGCACCGAATGCCGTTGCTGCAAAGTTCAAAGAGTTGCTGGAGAATGCAAGGATTTCTTTGTATCCTGGTTGTGAGGATCATTCACCGTTGGACGTTGTTATAAGACTGTTGAGCATCAAGTCCATTTTCAATGTCTCAAGAACGCTACAACCGAATCATCGAATTGATTATAGAGATCATGCCGGATGGTGCTAAGTTACCTACAGACTTCTACTGATCTAAGAGAATAGTGGGATCGCTCTGGATGGGTTATGATATGGGTTATGATAAAATTGATGCATGTCACAACGGATGCATGTTGTACTATAAGGACGACAAGGATGAAGACTTGTGTAGATTTTGTAGTATTGATCGCTATAAGGTAACTAGTACAAGTAGGACTCTCGGTACATTGAAGTCGACCGATTCGATCTACTACTTGTCTTTGACGTCGCGGTTGCAGAGGATATTTATGGTTAAGGAGACTGCCGAAAATATGAGCTAGTACAGACGGGAATAGATCGATGGAATATTGGATCATCCATCCGATGGAGAAACATGAAAGCACTTTGATCAAGATAATCCAGATTTTGCTTCTTATCCGCGTAATGTAATATTGGGGCTCTCCTCCAACAGTTTTACCCCATTCGGAATTTCAGGTTCTCAATATTCGTATTGGCATGTGATTATCACTCCGTCCAACCAACTGTCATGGATGTGTATACCTTATATGTTTCTAGCCGTTATCATCCCGGGTGTGAACAATCCGAAGAGCAACATCGATGTGTACTTACAGCCGTTGATAGATGAGTTGAATCAGCTGTGGGAAGTATGTGCGAACACATATGATGTTTCCAGAAAGCAGAACTTTCAGATGAGGGCCGCACTTATGTGGGTCACCAATAACTTTTTGGCCTATAGAATGTCATCGGGATGGAACACTCATGGTCGTCTCTCATGTCCATATTGCATGGACCACACGAAGGCTTTCCGTTTAAAGCACGGCAAAAAATCGTACATCTTTGGTTGTCTTCGACAGTTCCTGCAGAAAGATCATTCGTTCCGAAGGAACAAGAATGCTTTTCGTGCCAACTTTGTGGAGTATGCAAATCCACCGCTAAGGTGGACCGGAGACACGATATGGAAGAAGGTTAAAGATTTGTCAAGTGCTATCAAAGAGCAAATAAAGGTGTACAATTGTGATGGATTTGTTCGCACTCATAACTGGACGAAGAGAAGTCTATTCTGGGACCTCCCATATTGGAGCACCAATATGATCAGCCATAACCTTGATGCCATGCATATCGAGAAGAATGTGTGGACAACAAAATTAATACTGTGATGGACGTAAAGGAAAAGACGATAGACAATTCCAAGACCAGATTGGACTTGGAAGATATATGCAGACGTCCTGTGTTGCATTTGATAGAGTAAGACAATGGAAAGTATAAGCAGCCTAAGATAATTTTTTTACTGGACAAGGAGGATAAAAGGAGACTTTGTAGGTGGATTCAGGGCCTAAAATTTTCTGACGGGTACATGTCAAATTTGAGAAGATGCGTCAACCCAAAGGAGAACAAACTGACGAATATGAAGAGCCACGACTGTCATGTATTTATGGAGAGGTTAATTCCATTGCATTTTGTGCAAGCTTGAGAGGGTATTCCCTCCTTGATTTTTCGATTCCATGGTGTTGGAGAATAGACTGATTCAAATCTAACGTTCTAAAGCCATGTGGCTGGGAATAGTTGCTATTGTATAGGTCATTATGACTTGGTTTTTTGTGAGCTTTAAGCTCCTCTTTTGCTATTTTTAGTCTTTTTATTTCTCTATTTAAAGCACAACTCTCGATGAATAAAATCACTCCAGTTTTTAGCAGTATTCAAAAGCTCTCTTGCATTCTCTTCTTGAAGTGTGTTGCTAGCTCTCTCATCTTCTTGTTGCCTTTTCACTATTAGAATAACATTTTGGTATCAGAGCTTGGGTTCGTGTTGAAGCTGGGAGCAAATTTTCATCGTAGAAGATTGCTACCATTGCATTTTGAAGTTTTGAAGTAAGAGTGCTAGTAAGTTTGTTTTGTTATTTTTGGTGGAGAAAAGGTACATTTATTTTTTGTTAATTTTGTTGTTGGTTTTGATTTATTTTTTACGTAAAAAAAATGAATATTGGAAATGGCCTTAATATCTCACAAACTTTGATTCCTATGTTTAGGGGTGAAAACTATAGTTTTTGGATAATCAAAATGAGAACACTTTTCATTTCACAAGATCTTTGGGAACTTGTTGAGAATGGCTATGCAGAGACGGATAGAACAACAGAAATGAGGGATCTTCGAAAAAAAGATGCGAAGGCGCTACTCATATTGCAACAAGCGGTGAATGACTCCATCTTTCCAAGAATTGCTAATGCTGAGAAGTCAACCGATGCATGGAAAATTTTGAAGCAGCAATATGAAGGTGATGGAAAGGTAAAATCCGTCAAATTACAAACTCTTAGAAGTGATTTTGAAAATCTCTGTATGAAGGATGCTGACACAATTGATGACTATTGTACCAAAGCTGCAAATGTTGTTAATCAATTAAGAACTCTTGTTCCTAAATTTGACCATGTAGTGGCTGCAATAGAGGAATCCAAAGATTTATCTACATATTCTTTTAGCGAACTAACAAGTTCTCTTCTAGCTCATGAACAAAGACTAATAGGACGGAAGAAAAGAACGTTGAAAGTGCATTTCAGACAAGAGTTGAAAATGTAAGAACACATCAAGGAAGAGGATTTGGAAGAGGTGGCTATCGTGGACATAGCAGAGGTAGAGGCAGAGGAAGAATTGATTGGAACAATCAAGGAGGAGGCGCCAACGATAGAGGCAATCAAGGACGACCAGACTGGAACAATCAAAGAGGCGGCCACAATGATAGAGGTAATCATTCACGATCTGACTGGAACAATCAAAGAGGCGGCTACAATGATGGACGTAACCAACACCAAAGCTACAAGGGAAAACAATGCTATTTTTGTAAAAAATTTGGGCACACTGAGGCATATTGCATTGCCAAAGGTAAGCAACAAGTGAATTACGCAGAGAAGAGTGGAGACGAAGGTAAAGAAGATACTAATCTTTTTATGACTTGTTCTAATTCTGAAAAAATTAGAAGTAATGTTTGGTTTTTAGATAGTGGTTGTAGTAACCATATGACAGGAGAGAAAGCTTTTTTGTGATTTGAATGAATCTGTCAAGACACAAGTTAGGCTTGGAAATAATGCAGTCATGCAAATTGAAGGAAAAGGTACAGTTGCAGTAAAAACAAAGTCAGGTATGGAAAAGGTAATCCATGATGTCTTTTATATTCCTAGTCTTGCTCATAATTTGATAAGTATGGGTCAGTTGATTGCAAAGGGTTATTCAATTACCTTCAAAAATGATACATGCTTCATTACGTCTAAAAATTCTGATAGGCCCACGTTAAAGATTCATATGGCTGAAAATAAAATGTTCCTCTTGAAATTTCATGTCTTGATAATTATGCTTTAGTTTATAATATGAAGAATGAGTCACAGTTATGGCATTTACGTTATGGCCATTTTCATTTCAATGGCTTAAAGTTGTTAAGTCAGAAACAAACGGTTCTAGGCTTACAAGGAATTGAATGCGTTGATACTGTTTGTGAAGGTTGTGTTTATATAAAACAATATCGTACTTCTTTTCCTGTTGTAAAGTCATGGAGATCTACTAAGCCTCTAGAACTTATTCATGCTGACATTTGTGGTCCAATGCAGACTTTATCATTGAATAAGAATAGATATTTTTTTACTCTTAACTGATGATTTTTCTCGAATGAGTTGGGTATATTTTTTGTCAAAAAAGTCTGAAGCATTTTCTAAGTTTCAGGAGTTCAAGGCTTTTGCTGAAAAGCAAAGTGGAAATGCTATAAAGATCCTCAGAACTGATAGAGGAGCAGAATTCTTATCAAACGACTTTAACATTTTTTGTAAGAAAAATGGTATATTCAGGCAGCTTACGGTGAAGTACACACTTGAACAAAATGGAGTGGCTGAGAGAAAGAATAGAACCATTGTGGAGATGGCTCAAAGCATGCTGAAAGAAAAGAACCTACCCAATGATTATTGGGCAGAAGCTGTGGCAACTTCGGTATATTTATTAAATCGCTCGCCAACAAAAGTTGTACAAAAGATGACACCATATGAAGCTTGGTTTGGAAGAAAACCAGGAGTCAGTCATCTCAAGGTATTTGGTTGTATTGCTTATGCATTTGTTCATCCTCAAATTCGTAGAAAATTAGATGATAAAAGTGAAAAATGCATTCTTCATGGCTATAGTAATGAATCAAAAGCATATCGTTTATATAACCAACAACCAAGAAGTTAATTATCAGTAGAGATGTAATATTTGATGAAAATGCGAGTTGGATGTGGAGTGGTAGTAAATAGGTTCAGAAGAGTGGTGATCAAGGATTTATACCACATGAAGAGGTTATGACTCAACCAACGTCTTCGACATCGATTGCATCTACATCAGAATCTCCATCAAGTGCTTCTCCTACAAATAGAACTGCTTCACCGGTCACATCTTCATCATCTTCATCGGCAACACCAGCTAGTTCTTATCCTGTAAACAGAAGTCCTTCAACTTCTGATGAAGAAAGTCATCCAAGAAAGGTAAGATCCTTATCAGAAATTTATGCTTCATGCAATTTGCTTTAATGGTTGCAGAACCAATTTGCTACGAAGAAGCACATGGAAAAGAAGAATGGAAAAATTCAATAAAAGAAGAAATTACAGCAATTGAAAAGAACCAAACGTGGGAACTGACAGATTTGCCCTATGAAAAAGACACAATTGGGGTCAAATGGGTGTACAAGGTGAAATATGACTGAAAAGGTAACGTAAAAAGGTATAAAACACGTCTAGTTACTAAAGGAAATGCGCAGGTTTATGGTATCGACTTTTATGAAACTTTTTCACCCGTTGCTCGCTTAAAAACTGTTAGACTAATTTTAGCTCTAGCAGCTTATAGAAAGTGGGATGTTTTTCAATTTGATGTTAAATCTGCTTTTTTAATTGGTTATTTGAACGAAGATGTTTATGTTGATCAACCACAGGGCTTTGTGATCAAAGGTAAGGAGAGTAAAGTCTACAAATAAAAAAAAGGCGTTGTATGGACTGAAACAAGCACCACGAGCAGGGTATAGTCGACTTGACTCTTATCTTCATAAACACGGGTTTCACATAAGTGATAATGAGCCTACATTATACGTGAAGACACAAGGTAATGATAAAATACTTATTGTTTGTGTTTATGTGGATGACATAATATACACGGGTTCTTCCTCATCTCTTATTGAGGAATTTAGAACAATTATGATGAATGAGTTTGAAATATCAGATCTAGGATTATTGCAATATTTTCTTGGTCTTAGGTCCAACAAACAACAAGTGGTATTTTTGTCTCTCAAGAGAGGTATGCTTATAATTTACTTAATAAATTTTAGATGAAAAATTGTAAAGGGTATTCGACTCCAATGAATTCAAATGAGAAGTTGGTTTTAGAAGATGGAACAGAAAAAGATGATGAAAAATATTTTAGAATGCTTGTTAGAGGATTAATGTTCTTAACTCATTCCGTCCTGATATTGTTTTTGCAGTAAGTTTAATATCGAGGTTCATGCACAAACCTTCTAAACATCATCTTGGAGTAGCAAAACGCATTCTCCGCTACATTCACGCAACCAAGAACTATGGGATTTGGTATTATCCTTCCTCCATTTTTAAGTTAATTGATTTTACTGACAGTGATTGGACAGGTTCCCTAGAAGACCGGAATAGTACAAGTGGATTCATCTTCAACCTTGGTTCGGGTGTGGTCTCATGGATTTCAAAGAAGCAAGAAAGCGTCGCACTATCTTCTTCCGAAGCTGAATATGTTGCTGCAACTTTAACTGTTTGCCAAGCTACATGGATGAGAAGAATCATGGAAGATCTATTCGAGAGTCAAACATCTCCGACTCCTATCTATTGTGACAACAAGGCAATAATCTGTATGGCAAAGAATCCATCCTTCCATGGCAGGACAAAATATATTGAGCTTCGTCACCATTTCATACGTGAAGCTGTTACAAAAGGAGTCGTGGAGCTGAAGTACTGTTCGACAAATGATCAAATCGCCGATGGCTTCACCAAGGCATTATCCTACGAGAAGTTCTTCAAATTCAGACATCTTCTTGGTGTTGTAGATTTTGAATCAAAGGGGAGTGTTGGAGAATAGAATGATTCAAATCTAACGTTCTAAAGTCATGTGGCTGGGAATAGTTGCTATTGTAAAGGTCATTATGACTTGGTTTTTTTGGAGTAGCAAAACGCATTCTCCGCTACATTCACGCAACCAAGAACTATGGGATTTGGTATTATCCTTCCTCCATTTTTAAGTTAATTGATTTTACTGACAGTGATTGGACAGGTTCCCTAGAAGACCGGAATAGTACAAGTGGATTCATCTTCAACCTTGGTTCGGGTGTGGTCTCATGGATTTCAAAGAAGCAAGAAAGCGTCGCACTATCTTCTTCCGAAGCTGAATATGTTGCTGCAACTTTAACTGTTTGCCAAGCTACATGGATGAGAAGAATCATGGAAGATCTATTCGAGAGTCAAACATCTCCGACTCCTATCTATTGTGACAACAAGGCAATAATCTGTATGGCAAAGAATCCATCCTTCCATGGCAGGACAAAATATATTGAGCTTCGTCACCATTTCATACGTGAAGCTGTTACAAAAGGAGTCGTGGAGCTGAAGTACTGTTCGACAAATGATCAAATCGCCGATGGCTTCACCAAGGCATTATCCTACGAGAAGTTCTTCAAATTCAGACATCTTCTTGGTGTTGTAGATTTTGAATCAAAGGGGAGTGTTGGAGAATAGAATGATTCAAATCTAACGTTCTAAAGTCATGTGGCTGGGAATAGTTGCTATTGTAAAGGTCATTATGACTTGGTTTTTTGTGAGCTTTAAGCTCCTTCTCTTTTGCTATTTTTAGTCTCTTCATTTCTCTATTTAAAGCACAACTCTCAATGAATAAAATCACTCAAGTTTTTAGCAGTATTCAAAAGCTCTCATGCATTCTCTTCTTAAGTGTGTTGCTAGCCCTCTCATCTTCTTGTTGCCTTTTTACTATTAGATTAACACATTGAGCATTTGCCAATTCATCTTTCCTATGAGGCACATGTTGGTAAGCCCGTCAGTTATCGATGGATGTACCCGTTTGAGCAGCATTTGAACCACCTAAAGAGAACGGTGAAAAATAAGGCTCAGGTCGAGGGTTCTATTTGTGAAGCCTATATTCTCAAGGAGATTACAAATTTTGCTCGTTGTATTTCAAGTCACATGTTTCTACTAATAAATTTAGAGCTCCGAGAAACAATGATGGATATCGTGGTCAATCTAATGCTGCAAAACATAAAGTCTTCAATGCTTTCAGAAAAAATGAAAGAAATATCTGAATGACGAGGAACTAAGGGCTACTCAGTTGCATATATTACTCAACTGCGATAAGAATGAAGTAGAAAAGCTCGAGGGGTAAGTAATTAGTACGTCCACGTTAACGTCATCTATGTAATAGTATACAATATTATTATTAACTAATTGGCCGATGTGTTGTTGTTTTCAGCAGATTTAATGATAAGGTGAGATCTAGTAGACAATACATAACAGATGAAGAATTAGAACAGGAAATGAGACGTCAGTTTCCTTCATGGTTGAGTGCAAATGTAAGAAGCTCGGTAATTACTTTTTTGTAAATGCACTTTACACAATAATTAACGAAATGCTGAACTTAATTTCTTATCTTGTGGTATTTAGGTCGATCGTCCAGAAGCAACACTAGAGAATGAATCTATTAGGACTCTAGCCAAGGGGCCAATTTATGCCGTCAAAATTTGGCCAAGCTATTATGTGAATGAGTTTAGGTCCAAGTTAACAAATGCTCCGATCAGAGAGAGCTTTCCGAATCTTGATTCCACAAAAATGATTGTTTGTGTATCAAATCTACAAACTACAAAGATGTCGGTCCACACAATGATTTCCATGGCATCTTACGGGAGATTGAAGAGTTGACATATAATTGTGGCATAGAGCCTGCTAAGACCGTTTTATTCAAGTATGATTGGTTTGATCCGATCCAAGATCAAGGTTGAAAAATTGACAAGCATGGTCTTGTGGATAAACTACCGGCGTCGATATCAAGAATACAAACCATTTGTCCTAGCAAGTCAGGCTCAGCTACTTCACTACTTATCCTAGACGAAAAACAACGAGGTTGGACGGCGGACAATATACAAGACTTAAGCCAAAAATACCTACGATGTTGATGAAATAGCTTATCAGGAGGACGAGCTACCTCTTCTAACAAATACAGCTGATATAGACTCAACGGAAGTTCCTCATTACATGTCTAATCATGTAAAAGAGGTAAAAGTACCTGAAAGGAAAAACGAAGTAGATGAAATCGAAGATGAGGAGAAAAAGGGTGATGAGGACGAGAAAAATGAAGACAAATTTTCTTAAGATGAATGAAAATAGAATGTAAAATATGTCATGTAATATCTACTAAGACTTGTGAAATGTACTGCCATTTTGTTAAACCACTAATAAATATATATGTTTCCATCAATCTTACCAGATGGTACCAATGACCCGAGCACGTCGTTTGAGAGAGGTACAAATTGCTACAAAGGAGGAAGTGGTACCTCTTGCGGTTGAGGAGGTGATACTTAAAGATCAAATTGTTGTTAAGCAGGAAGTGCTACCTCCTACAGTTAAGGATGAATTTAACATATTTGTATTGAGCATTTGGGCAAATGATTTAACAATTGGGCAAGCCCTTGTGTTTGGTGAAGGGGTTTGGTGAAGGGGTTGAACATTTTGGCAAATGATTTAACATATTTCTATTGAGACTTGTATCTTTCGTAAAATTATAAAGATTGTGCTTTGTACATGTGACACAGTCACTAATCCACATACTGTTTTCGATCTGTCTTGACACTGTTAGACATAGGTTCGCTATCTTTATATGATGGATTTATCATTAATAGAGTTGTAAATTCAGGTGAACACTTTTCCAAAAAAAAAAAAAAGTTGATGAACAAGGTGATATAAGTCCTGTGAAAGAATTAGCTGACCTATATATAGAATAATAAAATGATGGTATTAATAATCTTGACGAGACTACGAATTACAGCAATAGAAAGATGATCATCTTGATGGTACTAATGAAATTTTAGGCATTGGAAAAGTAGAATTGAATATTCGAGTCCATATTTTATCCAATGACATGGACCCACATTTTTTCATTTAAAAATTAGCAATTTGATTTAATATTTCTAGTGTTGAGAAAAAAATTATAATGGTCCAAAGAAAAGGATACATTGGACTTAAGTTGATGAAACATGGTTGATGAACGACCCTGACGTAGACCACATGGTTGATGAAACAACGTAGTATTCTTTCTCTTCTCGTCAATTCGCTTACGCAGATCCTGACATTTTGTGTAACTAAGCAAACTTGGGACTACATATAGAAGAAGAAAAAACGAAAAAAGAATAAATTGTTTGATCCTTTAACACACATTAGATATACTTTTGGGGCTAGATGTTTTAACTAAGATTCAAGCATATCTACCATAATTGCACAAAAGGGTCAGTTTTGGCTCCCCTAACTCACTCGGAAGTCACGAGGAGAATGGAGAAACAGTTGTAGGAAGTGAAGTTCGGGTGTTTGGTTAGAATTTGGTAGAAGTGGAAAAACGAGTTATAGCATGGCTTTTCTAGTTCATGTCGGCTTCATTTTGGGTTGTGGTCACTTACCAAAAAAAGAAAGAAGTGAGAGCTAAACTCCCCTCACTTCAGAAAAAAAAAAAAAGACGTGATGTGATGGTTATTAAAGTTGTTTATTCAAATGCTTACATTTTTACTAATTATTATATTTCTTAACTTCTTTTAAAAATTCTTAATAATTGTGTGTTAATTACAAATTAACAAGAATTACAAAAATAGGTAGACAAATGTGTTGAAAACATGTATGCTTATATATTTTTTTTATTTGCTAAGTTTTGTTATTTATTATATTAGTTGCTAATTAGTTCAATTTTTTTGTGTTGTATTTTTTGTGGTAATTCATAATTATCAACAATTACAAAAAGTAGAATAAGGGTAAGTTTACCTTTAAAAAAAAGAGAATAACCATATCACGTTTTCATATACCCTTTCCTTGTAAACTAAACATATAGGAATTATAAATTCCACTTTCCAACTCACTTCAACAACCATCCAAACATCAAACTCAACAACCATCCAAACATCAAACTCCACGATTTTCTGCTTCAAACATCACTTCTTCAAAGCATATAAACGAAGGAAGTAAAAAATTATGTGTATGCATTACACGCATACAAAATGCGTACGCAATTGTTTGACTTTCAGATTTTCTTTAATACTTTTGTTCAACTTCGCCGAACCAAACAGCCCCAAAGAAAAGGATACATTGGACTTAAGTTGGGTACCACATGAATTAATTTGAATAGAAGAACTATCTGACTTAATGCTATTCGTAATTCATGTTATCCACTTATTACTAAAACCTAATTTCCTCAACTTAATGTAGAAACATCCCAAACAACTTTATGGTATTTTCAAACCTAATTTCTAACACACCTTCAATCTTATTCATTTGACAAATATATGTACCATATTTGGTACAACTGCTAAAATGACAAAAATAACCCTTTTTAAAATAAAATTTGACTAAGCATATATCGACTAAATCATTAAGAACAGTACTCAATCTATTGTCTATTATTTTCATTAATGTATTTTAAAAGTACAAATTAATGAATAGGTTTAAATTTACTTACCTTATTAGCACCCAAACTTTAAGAAATTAGTACAATATCAATACAATTTAATCTATTTATCATGCTATTACATGATGAAACTCACTGAACAATTTAATAATATAATCTTTAACAATCTCCTAATATTTTTGAAAGAAAAAAAAAATCGGAAATCCATCTAGTGTAGGAGCTTATCCCCTGTAAGGTCAAAACTGGCTTTTCTAATTTCACCAACAGTAACAATACTCTAATTATCGATCAAATTACCATCCGCTCAACTAGATTACCGTCTGCATTAAGATCAACTACGGGATTGTATGGCGGCTAGGGTTTTTCTAGAGGCTTTGATACCATGTAGGGAATAATAATGCCTTGTTTTATTGATGGGGGCTGATTACAATATATATAGTGTCTACATGATTGGGCTTATGGGCCATATTTACAATAGTTACAAATATAATCTAACAGATATCCGCATTTGATCGAAGTTCCAGTTTAGTGCCTCCCTAAAAGGAGATTAGTTTCTTGGTGAGTCGCTTTACTTTATGCAAAGGCGCTATTCATGATTCCCTTGACCATGCACCCCCAAAGGGGGCATACTGTTGGGCGCGTGTGAAAGTGTTTGTCAATCCACCTGATCAAAATCAACCCCCGTCTAACGCACACCAAGCAGAAGATAAAGCCAAATATATGGCGATGACGTACATGACCTAGCTAGACAAATGCCAACCTCTAATAATTCAGATGAAATTATAAGATTGACAGAACTCACGTTGAATCTTTTGTCCTAATAAGTTCAACCCCCTCACCACTCTCAAGAATAAAATAGAAGTTATAATTGAGATCACCCACCAGCCCGTAGCAATCTTCCTAACCGAAGTTGACGACTCCTCGATTAGATCTTCTTCTTCCTTCTGTGTTGGATAACGAAGTCCTAAGAGCAAAATATGGACTTTCTCTCAAATTTTCTTGGGGACGAGCACCCCGAATCTTCCCTTTGTCTTCACCCTCACCTCATAAATAAAATGAAAAACCTAATTTTATGGTTTGATAACCTAAAAGTAGTCCACCAACAGATCTGGTCATCTACCAACAACCAACGGTGTAGATTATATCACATCACCAATTATGGATGTCCAAATATGGTCAAGTTATCTGATACAAATTTGTAAAATCTAATTAAATCAGATATTTAATGTAGATTTACAAATCATATCAAATTAAATATTTTACAATATTTGGGCTCCAACATTTGCTCTTACCAAATCCAGACTTGACTCCAACACATACTACTCTCTCTTACTTTAGGTTCATTAGACCCTCAAAAGGGCTTAATTGAGACAATGAGTGAAGGTAGGAATCGTCTATTTAAAATACTTATTGCAAGATGAGAGAAAAACTAGCAAAGGGTTATATGATATATCAGGTGTAGAAGTAGTGAGTTGAAAGTTGATGTATCATACTCTACCCTTTATTACGTAGCATTCATTCCCATATGTATTGCAGTTGTTTGGGTAAAAGAATGAGCAAATGACGAAATTGGTTTGGTTTTTTTTGTCTTTACTTGCATGTCGAAAAATGTTTGGAGTCGAAGAAGCGGCAAATGTAGAAATAAATGGAAGACGCATATAGGACATGCATAGAAATGAATGGAAGATGCACATAGGACATGCCGACTCCAGGGGGAGGGGCCTCCTACCCGAAGCGGACCTATATATCAGGTGACCTTCACCAAATATGTACCTCCTACTATTAAGGAGGAAATGATTCCTAAAGGCCCCTTCCCCTGGAGTCGGCATGTCCTATGGGAATGAATGCTACGTAAATATAGGTCCGCTTCGGGTAGGAGGCCCCTCCCCCTGGAGTCGGCATGTCCTATGTGCATCTTCCATTCATTTCTATGCCTGTCCTATATGCATCTTCCATTTATTTCTACATTTGCCGCTTCTTCGACTCGAAACATTTTTCGACATGCAAGTAAAGACAAAAAAAACCAAACCAATTTCGTCATTTGCTCATTCTTTTACCCAAACAACTACGATACATATGGGAATGAATGCTACGTAATAAAGGGTAGAGTATGATACATCAACTTTCAACTCACTACTTCTACACCTGATATATAATATAACCCTTTGCTAGTTTTCTCCCATCTTGCAATAAGTATTTTAAATAGATGATTCCTACCTTCACTCATTGTCTCAATTAAGCCCTTTTGAGGGTCTAATGAACCTCAAGTAAGAGAGAGTAGTATGTGTTGGAGTCAAGTCTGGATTTGGTAAGAGCAAATGTTGGAGCCCAAATATGGTAAAATATTTAATTTGATATGATTTGTAAATCTACATTAAATATCTGATTTAATTAGAATTTACAAATTTGTATCAAATATTTAACTTGACCATATTTGGACATCCATAATTGGTGATGTGATATAATCTATACCGTTGGTTGTTGGTAGATGACCAGATCTGTTGGTGGACTACTTTTAGGTTTTCAAACCATAAAATTAGGTTTTTCATTTTATTTATGAGGTGAGGGTGAAGGCACAAAGGGAAGACACAAAGTGAAGATTCGAGGTGCTCGTCCCCAAGAAAATTTGAGAGAAAATCCATATTTTGCTCTTAGGACTTCGTTATCCAACACAGAAGAAAGAAGAAGATCTAATCGAGGAGTCGTCAACTTCGGTTAGGAAGATTGCTACGGGCTGGTGGGTGATCTCAATTATAACTTCTATTTTCTTCTTGAGAGTGGTGAGGGGGTTGAACTTATTAGGACAAAAGATTCAACGTGAGTTCTGTCAATCTTATAATTTCATCTGAATTATTAGAGGTTGGCATTTGTCTAGCTAGGTAACGTACGTCATCGCCATATATTTGGCTTTATCTTCTGCTTGGTGTGCGTTAGACGGGAGTTGATTTTGATCAGGTGGATTGGCAAACGCGATCAGGTTGATTGGCAAACACTTTCACACGCGCCCAACAGTGTGCCCCCTTTGGGGGTGCATGGTCAAGAGAATCATGAATAGCTCCTTTGCATAAAGTAAAGCGACCCACCAAGAAACTAATCTCCTTTTAGGGAGGCACTAAACTGGAACTTCGATCAAATGCGGATATCTGTTAGATTATATTTGTAATTATTGTAAATATGGCCCAGAAGCCCAATCATGTAGACACTATATATATTGTAATCAGCCCCCACCAATAAAACAAGGCATTATTTTTCCCTACATGGTATCAAAGCCTCTAGAAAAATCCTAGCCGCCATCCAATCCCGTAGTTGATCTTAATGCAGACGGTAATCTAGTTGAGCCGATGGTAATTTGGTCGATAATCAGAGTATTGTTACTCCTTTTATAAAATTTAGTGGAAACTCGAGCTCACTTTAGAATGGATGTCGATCAATCGGAAAGTAGTTTATCCTGAAACTTCTCAAGAACTGGTCTCTAATTTGGATGATGAGTTTACTGTTGGTGAAATTAGAAAAGCCAGTTTTGACGTTACAGGGGATAAAGCTCCTACACTAGATGGATTTCCGATTTTTTTTTCCTTTCAAAAATATTAGGAGATTGTTAAAGATTATATTATTAAGTTGTTCAGTGAGTTTCATCATGTAATAGCATGATAAATAGATTAAATTGTATTGATATTGTACTAATTTCTTAAAGTTTGGGTGCTAATAAGGTAAGTAAATTTAAACCTATTCATTAATTTGTACTTTTAAAATACATTAATGAAAATAATAGACAATAGATTGAGTACTGTTCTTAATGATTTAGTCGATATATGCTTAGTCAAATTTTATTAAAAAAAAGGGTTGTTTTTGTCATTTTAGCAGTTGTACCAAATATGGTACATATATTTGTCAAATGAATAAGATTGAAGGTGTGTTAGAAATTAGGTTTGAAAATACCATAAAGTTGTTTGGGATGTTTCTACATTAAGTTGAGGAAATTAGGTTTTAGTAACAAGTGGATAACATGAATTACGAATAGCATTAAGTCAGATAGTTCTTCTGTTCAAATTAATTCATGTGGTACCCAACTTAAGTCCAATGTATCCTTTTCTTTGGGGCTGTTTGGTTCGGCGAAGTTGAACAAAAGTATTAAAGAAAATCTGATAGTCAAACAATTGCTTACGCATTTTGTATGTGTGTAATGCATACACATAATTTTTGACTTCCTTCGTTTATATGCTTTGAAGAAGTGATGTTTGAAGCAGAAAATCGTGGAGTTTGATATTTGGATGGTTGTTGAAGTGAGTTGGAAAGTGGAATTTATAATTCCTATATGTTTAGTTTACAAGGAAAGGGTAGATGAAACGTGATATGGTTATTCTCTTTTTTTTAAAGGTAAACTTAGCCTTATTCTACTTTTTTGTAATTGTTGATAATTATGAATTACCACAAAAAATACAACACAAAAAAATTGAACTAATTAGCAACTAATATAATTAATAACAAAACTTAGCAAATAAAAAAAATATATAAGCATACATGTTTTCAACACATTTGTCTACCTATTTTTGTAATTCTTGTTAATTTGTAATTAACACACAATTATTAAGAATTTTTAAAAGAAGTTAAGAAATAAACAACTTTAATAACCATCACATCACTTCTTCTTCTTTTTTCTGAAGTGGGGGGAGTTTAGCTCTCACTTCTTCCATTTTTTTGGTAAGTGACCACAACCCAAAATGAAGCCGACATGAACTAGAAAAGCCATGCTATAACTCGTTTTTCCACTTCTACCAAATTCTAACCAAACACCCGAACTTCACTTCCTACAACTGTTTCTCCATTCTCCTCGTGACTTCCGGGTGAGTTAGGGGAACCAAAACTGACCCTTTTGTGCAATTATGGTAGATATGCTTGAATCTTAGTTAAAACATCTAGCCCCAAAAGTATATCTAATGTGTGTTAAAGGATCAAACAAATTATTCTTTTTTCGTTTTTTCTTCTTCTATATGTAGTCCCAAGTTTGCTTAGTTACACAAAATGTGAGGATCTGCGTAAGCGAATTGACGAGAAGAGAAAGAATACTACGTTGTTTCATCAACCATGTGGTCTAGTCAGGGTCGTTCATCAACCATGTTTCATCAACTTAAGTCCAATGTATCCTATTCTTTGGGCCATTATAATTTTTTTCTCAACACTAGAAATATTAAATTGCTAATTTTTAAATGAAAAAATTTGAGTCCATGTCATTGGATAAAATATGTACTCGAATATTCAATTCTACTTTTCCAATGCCTAAAATTTCATTAGTACCATCAAGATGATCATCTTTCTATTGCTGTAATTCGTAGTCTCGTCAAGATTATTAATACCATCATTTTATTATTCTATATATAGGTCAGCTAATTCTTTCACAGGACTTATATCACCTTGTTCATCAACTTTTTTTTTTGTTTTGGAAAAGTGTTCACCTGAATTTACAACTCTATTAATGATAAATCTATCATATAAAGATAACGAACCAATGTCTAACAGTGCCAAGACAGATCGAAAACAGTATGTGGATTAGTGACTGTGTCACATGTACAAAGGACAATCTTTATAATTTTACGAAAGTTACAAGTCTCAATACAAATATGTTAAATCATTTGCTCAAATGTTCAACCCCTTCACCCCACTCACCCAACCTTGTAGTAGACGACTCCAAGAATAAATCTACTCTTCCGACTGTCTGGAACGGCAAGCCCTAACATCAAAGCACGGATTTTCTTTTTGATTTCCTAGGACTTGCGCCATGATTTCTCGTCCTGTACCAGTCTTTTGCTTTCATCCAATATATATATATATATATAGGTTGAGAAATCCTATTTTAGGTCTTAACCTATTATAGGTCATAAAAACAATCCCTAAAATAGTCTAGGGCTAATCATGTTCGACCAAATTAGCTCAAAACAGTATTTGATGCTAATTTGGGCCCACATATGTGTGCTGATTCATCGACTGGCCGATCCTGACCGAATTCAGTCAAGCTAGATCCAAAATGTTGTGTTAAAAAATGACAGAGTTTAGATCGAATTCTGCCTGACCAAACTCGGTCTGTTCTCAACAGAACTCCTTCAATGACTCCACCGACTCTTCATGATGTCCAGACTGTCCTTCCAGCACCTCAAATCGAGGCTGGATCCGAAAATCAAGTCCCACTTTGATAATAAGCCAATCATTCTGTCTTTCTTCTTTTTTTTTTGTCTCTTCTCATAGCCACTTCATTGTTTCCTAGGTATAACATATTTTACTAGAACAAAAAATAATAAAATGTAAATAGTAAACAAAGATCACTAATAGAATCTAGATTGATTTTGTTGAACTAATGTTTTTCAAAAAAGTGCATATTACTACATAGGCATGAAGCATAAATTCTACTAAGATTAATGTCGTGATAAAATAGATAATTATCAACTATATAAACTAAATATATTTAGAACAATCCTACAAAAAATATTTTTATAATTCGTGAATAGTGAATTGTAGAGAAGACTTAGAAGAATGAAAGAGAATGAAAATTGAATTATTTTTTTTATAAATAACTAACTTTTTTTCCTTTAGCCTAATAAAGAGGTCTACTATTCTTCTTAATGCTAACTTTTAAGTTTAAAGTTTCGTTTATTTGCTAGCAAAAAAATGATTAACTTAATTATTTTTAACAACTATTTATTTAATAAACAATGATACTTTTAATCATAGATTAATTTTTCATACTTTTAGTCTTAATAAGAATTGTGGACTACATTTTTCCCCCATTAACTAATTGGGAATTATCAATTTGGAATTACTAGTTTTAATAAACTCAATTTACATATAATTAAGTTTTTATTTTGGGTCCTTGATTAAATGTGAAACATGTTATATATATTATTTATGTAAGTTCTTTTCCACAATGGGTAATTGTGGCAAACTCGCCTCCACTAGGACTCGAACTCCGACCACTTGGGCCGCATGCATCTCTCTTAACCACTAGGCTAGAGGTCATTTCCATATATATATATATATATATATATATATATATATATATATATATATATATATTCCAGCGAAGGATACGATAGATATTGTACATAGTTTTTGGTGCAGCTGTAGTGATTTTAATAATAGCTCGAAGTCAAAATTGTTGTTGGTTGCATGCCCGATTGGTAAATACATCAACCATTTGCTCTCTTTTTGGGTTATAGATAGCACAAAATCGTTTACAACCACTACTATTGCTTTACCACCATAGTGTCTGCAACGTTCTGTGTACTTTTAGTGTTTTATTGTGAAGCATTTCCTACATTTAAAACGTGAACAAAACAAAAAAATTAACGACATAATATATGTTAACTAAACAGTTAACGACATAATCTTCGAAGACATGAAATTATATTAGTTAAATCTCCTAAATTCTTGGCGATCGAGATATATCGTTTGAATACATCATTCTTCTTTCTCGCCACTGGAAGGTACCATTCACGATAGTAACTTGACACGCAAAAGGCTCCTGTCAATGTCTTCCCCTCCTGCTTTATGATCAACTCACTTTCTTTTTTATGCCTCTTACCAAACTAACGCGGAGGAATCATGATGATATCCAGTAAGGAATCTGGATGATATCCAGTAAGAAGTTTGGACTGGTGTGAGGCAGAAAAAATAAAGTAAATTGATCATAAACCAATATTTTTTTTTTTGGAACCAGGTAAATTGTTTCTGGAATCGCTCCCACTGGGATTCGAACTCCTGACCACTCGGGCCGCATGCATCTCTCTTAACCTCTAGGCTAGAGGTCATCTGCTCATAAACCAATATATATATATATATATATATATATATATATATATATATATATATATATATTTGGAATAAGGGTGAATTTATTTCTCACATATAGCTGAAAAGGTATTAAAGTACAACATCACAACTTTCCATGCCCCAATAATACTATTATGGAGCCATTACAGATACATCGAATTCTATATTATGTAGAATTCCAATAGGGGGGTAGTCAAGCCCTCAAAGATACGTCTGTTCCGCTCCTTCCAGATGTGCCAAACAGACGCAACAAGACGAACTCTGGCTCTTCTAGCCCACCCCGGATCCCGTCCTCTGTGATCTCGGATCCAGCTGAGAATGCTCCGAATGTCTCGGTCCATCCACACTCCTCTCAGCTGTGCACACTGCTCAGTCCAAATGTGCCAGGTCACCGGGCAACCAAAGAAGAGATGCCCCATAGATTCATCTTCATCATTACATAGCACACATTTGGCATCGAAAATCTGCATCCCAAACCGGAGGAGTCTGTCTCTCGTCATCAGTCTACCCCGGAGAAGGCGATAAGCACATAGTTGCATTTTCCGTGCAACGCCCTTGCCCCAAATGAAGTCCACCTCCTCAGCCTGGTCGTGGTGGGTCTGAACCAAATCATAGCAGCTACGAAAGCAGAATAGACCTGACCCGCCCCCCGTGCCTGGACCGGCCCAGCTCCATGTATCCTCCGCCTGGCTAGTGTCGATAGGAATAATGCGAATCTCCTCGGCTAGCTGAGCAGTATATGTATATCCCTTTGGCCTCCAAACTCCATCTCTGATGATCCGACTACATGTGAGCCCCCTGCCCGCTTCTCTGTCCAGCTGCCCTCCCATAATCTCGAGCAACGATCTGGAACCCAACCAGGGGTCCAACCAGAGGTCGGTAGTCATCCCATCCTTCATGTGCCTGCAGATAGCGGTCTGAAGCACCGGTCTACACCTAAGGATGGCCTTGAACGTGACCGAGAAATTATTGTATATCCTGCAAGCCCAGAAGTTGGACCTCCTCAGGTATCTGTTCGCCATCCATCTAGCCCAGAGCGACCCCCCTTGATGAATCTCCAGGCCATCTTCACACAAGCTGCCTTCCTGACCGTGTGAAGAAGCCTCAGACCCACTCCTCCTTCCTCCCGTGGCCGACATAACTGGTCCCAGGATATCGCATGCATCCCTCCCCTCCAAATAAAGTCAGCACAGATGGCCCCCACTTTACGAATAGTAGCCGTGGGGATCTGGATAGACTGGAACCAGAACATCGTGATGCCTGCAATCACTGACCGCACCAACTCTATCCGGCCGCCGAAAGATAGACCCGCAGCTTGCCAGCCTTCCACCCTCCTCTGAGCAAAGTCCACCAAGCTGTGACAATCCTGCTCTCTGGCATAGTTGACCGTCAGCGGAACCCCCAGGTATTTCACTGGGAGGTCGCCTCTATCCACCCCTAAAGCGAAGGCTCTCTCCTCCTGCTGTGTGCACCGGGAGCTAAAGTATACTCTGCTCTTCTCCCTGTTTAACTGGAGCCCAGATAGTCGCCCGAACTCCTCCATAATGTCAGAGAGCGCTCTCATTTCCCGCATGGAAGGCTGGAGAAGCACCAATAAGTCATCAGCATAGATCAAGTGGGATACAACCGGACGCACCAACCGGAAAAGGGGGACTATCCTCTTGCTATGCACTGCCGTATCCATCATGCAGGTAAAGTACTCCATCACCAAGGTAAATAGATACGGGGAAAGGGGGTCACCCTGCCTCAACCCCCTATTGCTACTGAAGTAGTCATGCGGCGTGCCCTGGATGAGGACAGAGAAAGTAGGAGAGCAAATGCACTCCCTCATCCTCGCTACCCACCTCTCATCGAATCCCATGGCAAGTATCAGGTGACACAGGAAGTCCCTATTGACCGTATCATAGGCTTTCCGGAGATCAAGCTTCACACAAGCCTTCATCCCCCCAGGTTTGCTGAACTCCCTCACCATCTTATGAGCCAGCAGACTGTGCTCCGCAATCGACCGGCCCTTGATGAACGTTGCTTGGTTCTGGGACACCAATCCCTGCATAATACCCTACATACGCCTGCACATAAGATGAGTGATAATCTTGTAAAGAAAATTACAGCAAGCAATGGGCCGAAAATCCGCAAGTGAGGTCACTCCCTCCTTTTTAGGAACCAGCGTCAAGAAAGTGTGGTTCATCTCCTTCAGAAGCCTGCCCTCCACAAAGAACTCCTGAACCGCCGCCAGAACATGGGTCTTAAGCACACCCCAGTGTCGCTTAAAGAACCCTGAAGAGAAGCCATCAGGCCCGGAAGCTTTGTTTGGGTTGGCCTTCATAACAATATCCTCCACCTCCTCCATCCTCACAGGTGCCAGAAGCAGACTGTTCCCATGTCGGGACACCAGTCTCTTCGTGACAAGAGTAGGGAACGTGCTAGAGTAGCCAGTCTGCTGATAGAGGGCCGTGTAGAATCTGACTGCCTCTTCCTGGATCTCCGTCGGGTCCCCAACAAGACGTCCCTCAGCATTCAGAAGTCTGGGGATGATGTTCCGGTGCTGGCGGGTGCGGATCACATCGTAGAAAAATTTAGTGCAGCGGTCACCATCTTTAAGCCAGGTACACTTAGCCCTCTATGCCGCACTAATCTCCTCCTGCTGGCGCATGATGCTGACCTCCCCAATTATGAGCTTCTCCTTGGCCGCCAGCTCCCCGTTCAGAATGTCAGCTTGAAGGGCCACCTGAATGTCCCGAAGCTCGGCTTCCTTATCTGCCAGAGAAGTCCGCGGTATCGTCTTCACCCATCCCCTGATAGTCCGCTTGAGCTGCTTAAGTTTGTGAACCATGCGGAACTGAGCCGTGCCCTCCCGGAAGTGCTGCATCTCTTCCGTAACCACCTCCTCATATCCGGCCGATAGATACCAGCTGTTGTTATACCGAAATGGCCTCGCCTTCAGAGTAGGTCTCTCACCGAAGCCAACCCGGATAGGAGAATGATCGCTAGTACCCGCCGCCAGACCTTCCACCACCGAGTTCGGAAAGCACCTGAACCACTCACTATTGCCCAAGGCCCGATCCAACTGACAAGCAATCCGGTTATGAGTAGCCTTGTTGTGCCAGGTCCAGATATGTCCAGCTCGCTCCAGCCCCCGCATCCCGGACCGAAGCAGACACCTCTGGAAGTCATATAAGATCAAATTCGGAACAGGACGTCCTCCCACCTTCTCTTGGCGAAGCAGCATAGCATTGAAGTCCCCCATGATGAGAAGATGGAGAGACAGATTGTCCGCCATGAGACCCAGATGCACAATGTCCTCCCACAAAGTCTCCCGTAGTCTCCTGTCATTGTGCCCATAGACAGCCCCCAGGATGAATCGGAACCCACCTTTGTTCACAAAAGTAACACCGATGAGTTGTTCTGATTTGTGGATCTGCACCCCTTCCCAACTTCCTTTGTTCCACCTAACCCAGATCCTTGCCATACCACAAAGATCTAAGTTGTGAATGTGATCCCAGTTTGCCGGAGTCCTACGCGAGAGCATAGCGGCCCCTCTAATCTTCGTCTCCAGTAGGATGGCAATGTCACATGCCTCTCGTCTCAGTACCCCTCCAATCTCCCTCTAACGTCCTATGGAACACCCCCCTAATGTTCCATGCTAGGACAGACATCTAATAAAGAGAATATGGGTCCCCCTGGCACTCGTCTGGATCGACACTCGAGGGAAGTGTCTCATCCGCCTGATCAATGATAGCATCTACCATAGAAGAAGGAGCAAGGTGGGCCTATATCCTGCTGAGGGTAAGGGCCCAGTCAGGATTGTCTTCAGTCTGGTCATCCATATCCCTCGCCTGAGGGATATCCTCCCGTGTGGCCGGGGCATGCCTCTTCCTGCTACTGTACACCATGATCTCTGGGGAGGCCTCCGTCACAATCTGACTACCACCAGCCGCGGACATACCCCTGGTCACGATGGTCCTCTGTGGTATGAACGGGACCAGTGCACCCTGCGTGCTCTCCTCTCTCTGCGGTGATCCTGCCTCCAGCCTCCTGTCAACCTCCATCCCTGTGACCTCCTCCCGATGTCTGACTGGCTCCGTCTCCTCCGGCAGTTGACTAGAGGTCGTCTCCTTCCTAGGTGCCTCCGTCTGAGTCGTCTGTGGCCTGGCAGTCTCCTTTTCCTTGTATTTGCACGCACTGGTAGGATGCCCAAAGCACTCACAGTGAGAACACATAGGGGGAACCCAGTCATACTCCACTGCCTGTGTCAGAACCTCCCCAGACGGTACCTGATACTCGAGCGTACTCGGTAGCACAGAGCCCGCCTTGATCTCCACGAAGACCCTGGCATACATCAGTCTAGTACGAAAAGTAGTGGCCTCGTCTGCTTTGATCGGCTTCCCCACAAGACTGGCAAGTCGCATGAGCAGCGGGATACTCCAATACTTTACTGGGAACTCAGGAAAACGGACCCAAATGGGGATAGCGTTCAGCACCTCCTTCTCACACCTCAACTCCGGCGTCCACTCCTTCAGTATAATGAGTCTCCCGTCAAATGACCAAGGCCCCCCCTGAAGAATCCTGGACACATCCTCCGCTAATCCAAATTTGACATAATAGAACCCGTTCTCCCTAGAGAAGAATTCCATGCTCCCTTTGGGTCTCCAGACCCTCTCCGCATATCCCCGAATTTGGCCATAGAACGGCTTGTTTCCTAACACATATAACACCAGAGTGTTCTTCCAGAATTCGGAAACAACCGCTATTTCTTCAGCGGGAAAATACGCCCGAAGTCCCCCTCCAACCGACATCGGTGGAACAAACTCCATCGACATCGGACTTTTCTCGGTCACTGGCGTGCAGACCTCTTTCCATGACCGAGGCCTCTGCTCCTCAGGGAGCGTCCTGGTCGGGAGGTTAACAGGGCCCTGGCCTGTCTTGCCGGTATCGGTAGCAATACCCTTAGCCTTCTCGGCCGCCGTGGCCTTCAGCCTCCAACCCGGAAGTGATCGCACCATGCCTCCCCCCGGCGCCGGGGATCCATAGCGCCAATCAGGGATCGATTCCCATGATTTTCTGACCCCGCCCTTCCCGCACCTTGGGACTGTGCTCCTCTTCGTCCTCCAGTCCGTCGTCTCGTCACGGTCTGCCAGCCGGCATCCCCAGAGTTGTCCCCGTCGGACCCGAACTCGAAAACGAAAGTCTTTCCTCCAGGAGTGCCACCACCACCTCCGCCCGACCCCTCCCCGCATGTAGGGTTCCCGCCGCTACCACCCGACCCCCCCCCCCCCCCGCGAGGGGCTATTCCGCCGCTGCCGCCAGGCCTGGGGTCGCCGGACCCGGCCAGGCTGCCGCCCTATCCCCCCCCGCCTGGGGGGGACCCGCCGGTGCTGCCCGACCCCCCCCCCCCGCCTGGGGGGTCCCGCCAGAGCCTCCCGACCCCCCCCCCCCCGCGTGGGGGGTCCCACTGTTGCCGCCGACAAGGCTGCCCAGCAGCCGTCCTCCCCCCAAAAGCCCTCCCAGCCGCCGAGGCCCCCTCCCCGCAAGCGGATCGGGGGGTCGGGGGGGAGGGAAGGTCGAAACCCTAGATGGGGGGGTCGATCGCCCAAAATATATATATATATATATATATATATATATATATATATATATATATATTGAAAGAATGGTAATTTTATTTATGAAAACAGAGCAAACAATGGGACATGCGCTAGGCAACGTTCCCAGTCAAAATCTTTACATTGCACTCAATGTTATGAGTCAGCCCAATGTAGCCAGTATAAACATTCTCGAAGCTTCGCTTGTTTCTTTCCCGCCATACGTGCCAGACAGAGGATGCAAGCCTCGCACATGCTTCCATGTACCACGTCCAACCCCTACGTCTGTTCCCAATAATCACCCCCATAATATGGCTCATCTCTCGACTCCCCCCGCTCTGTATTTGCAGCTTATTGACCTGCTCTCTCCATATCTGACGAGTGAATGGGCAGTCAAAGAATAAATGCGCCGAAGTTTCCGAATGTTGGCAACAGAGAACACAAATCATGTTCTCTACTTACTCCAAACCGAGAGAGTCGATCTTTGGTAAGCAAGCGGCCAAGTACCAATTTGTACAGACATAATTGTAGTTTGACCGCTATCCCTTTGCACCATATGAGGCCAGCAAACTCCATACAATCTTGCCGTGGTCGAACACTATTGTATGTTGTCGAGAAAGAAAATGCTCCATCTGGGGTACCCGCCGATGTCCACCGATCGGCATCCAATGTTCTATCGATGCTGACCCGCCGTATCTCCGCCGCACACTGCCTGGCATACATGTGGCACTCAGGTTGCCACCCATCCCTACCCAAGATGACGCTAATATATAATATTGACAGGAGGAATCTGGATGACATCCAGTAAGGAGTTCGGTCTGGTGAGAAGCAGAAAAAAAAAAGTGAGTTGATCATAAAGCAGGAGGGGAAGACGAGAGCCTTTTGCGTGTCAAGTTACAATCTTGAAAGGTTCCTTCCAAGGACGAGAGAGAAGAATGATGTCTTCAAACGATCAATCTCGATTGCCAAGAGTTTAGGTGATTAACTAATATAATTTCATGTCTTCCAACGATAACTGTTTAGTTCACATATATTATGTCGTTAATTTTACTGTTTAGTTCATATTTTAAATGTGAAAAATGTTGAACAATAGAACCCTAAAAGTATACAGAAGGTTGCAGACACTATGGTGGTAATGCAATAATAGTGGCTATAAACGATTTTGTGCTATCTATAACCCAATCGTGCAATCAACCAACAATAATTTCAACTTCGAGCCATTATTAAAATCACTACCACAACAACAAAAGCTATGTACAATCTCCTTCATCGTATCCTTCCTTCGCTGGAATATTTAGGCATGGTAGATATTTTTAATTTATGCACTCTACATAATCTTGACTTCAAGTGTACTAGAGATTTGAAATTACTCTGATATCAATTTTAAATTACCTATCACTAAACCTGATCGCTAGACTCGGTTGTGGTGAGAGTTCAGATCTTTCAAACTATTCCAACAGTTGCAAAAAAAAAACCAATTAGGGAGGTAGGGAGAGTTTTTTCTCGGTCCTGCACCAAAGTTAGGGTTATCTATCTTCCCTTCTTCTCCTCCTCATATTCCTACAATTAAATAAACGAGAAGACAGGTGAGTCGAATTTAAATTTCAAGAATTTGCTGAATGATTGCGGGAGGCAAAATGTTCCAGCTGCATGTAGCTTAAGTAGTAACCGATTGAGACTAGTAACCTTTATTAACAAGCTATCCCTCAGATTGACAATAGCTACGACGTTTTATTAGTCTTGCATATTCTATAAACATTTATCTAAATTTTTTTTCTCGTAAATTTAAGTGTATGATTGCATTATCTAAAAATAAGTAATAGACAAAATGATTTTATTGCCGTGAGCAAAGTCCTATTCTCTGCGCAGTAACATAAAATAATGTACATATTAAATGCTAAAGAGGGTGATAAATATCAGCACTTTATTAAGTGCACATGTATTTCATCTGTGAAAAAAAAAACGTATATTTTATCTGTGAATAAAGTTGACAAACGCCAGTAGTGATAATATTATGAGAAGAACACAAGGTTTTCATGTCAGATATTGGCAGATATAGAGCAAAAGCATGATAAAAATTACAATGAGAAAAAAATTGTATGTAAACATTTTCAAGCATACCAGGCTCTTGATATAGCATTCATAAATTTCTATTTATGTATACAAATAAATGAAAAGGTCCTGTGTCTCGGAATAGAATAATTATGAAGAACATTTCATCTCCAATCCTTTTCCAGCATCCAAAATTGTATTACCATACGATGTACATTAAGAGAACAGTTTCTTAATTATGATGATGATGTTACTGCTTTTACTGTGTACCAAAGCTGTTCACTGCTCGCTCAATGCCAGAATTGTCAACGGCCTATCAATAACCAGATGCTGAGTAATAATTAAGTAAACTGAAGTAATCAAGAAGCTAAGATAACTATATATTATTACAAACTTTCTGATATGAAAATATTTGTTAAGAAGCTAGAAGAATAAAATTGGGCGTTGGAGTGGCAAACCTGCAAAATACCCAAACCTCCACTCCATCCAAAACGTCTAAATATATAAACATTCATGCTTTGCCTATTACGTACTGAAAGTAAATGATAACAATATGAAAACCAAAAACTTGCCAGTTTCCTAACAAAAATTTTAATCGTTGACAATTCCTACTTGTACGGTATTGATGAGAAGAAATTCAAGACTAATGAACCTTACAATAGAAATTATGTGATAACCTCCAAGATCAATTCCCCAAAGCTTTTCATATATACATCGGCCGAAGGCTATTGAATGTACATTTACTAGTTCTTGACCACCTGCGTGGTTAAATATAAGCATAATCCCATGTTCTTGAAGACTTGAAGATCGACCTTTCTACTTGGGTTGCAATGACACAAATACGATATGATATAATAAGGACATGTGACACAGACTACATGGAGTCGGTTTGGTGGTTTGGTGTGTATTCTGGAGTGTCTATGTCATGTGACTCTTGTCTTGTCCGTGCCCAACACTATGTACCAACACAGCCTTTCAGAATGTCTTCTTCCTAGTACTTAACTATTGACCAACAACAAACCATGCAGAGAAAAACAGACAAATGTCAACTAAAATGATAACAAGAAGAGGTGTAAATGCCTCTCGTAGATTAATAAGATAAGGTATCAAGTACACAAAAAAACAAACCAAAATTAGACATGTTCCCAAATTTCTTAAAAATCTCCCCTTATGTATGAGTAAAGCTCGAATCATTAGTCAGGCAAGAACCTAGTGCTGGGAACGAGCTGTTAGAATTAAATCAATGGCACATTTGCATTTTTGAAACTGAGAATAAAATAGAAATTTTTTGAGTGGCACCCCACTTGATTGGTCTATGTGCACCCCACATTGTTTGCATATTGTATAAGTTATCCTACTTTGAACGAAAAACGTCCAAAACTAACAGGAGTAGAGATAAACCCAATTTAAGTGACTTAAATACCCATGTCATCTATGTTCCCTTATGAGAGGAGAATTTCTTACGAAAATATCCCTCTCATGTGAAAAAGCGCCAAAACACTCTCTCTTCCCCATTCCTCTGTTATTTTGGTTCTACTTCCCCTCTCGATCAAGATTTCCCTTTCTCATCTTGTGTAGCTCCCCCCTCTCCCTCTCGTCTAGCCTGATTCGTGAAGTTTCTCGTGGAAACATTTAGGTAACAGTCCACGAAACATTTTTTTGATCAATTATTTTTGGTTTGTATGAAATTTTTATTTTTATTTCGTTTAATTTTGCTCAGAAATCTCCAAATCGTAGGGAGAAGGAGCTTCCATGGCGAGCCAAACAGGGTATTCATTTCAATTTTAGGGTTTAGATATTGTATGTTGTTTTTATTCGGATTTTAGGGTAGCATTGTTTGAAATTAACTGGGAATCATATGTTGTTTGTCTGCTGAAATTAGGATTTAGGGTTTAGAGAATCATATGTTGTCTGTATGTTGAAAGTTAACTGAAAATTATTTCTTTGTATGTAGGGTTTATTTCCATTTAATTTTGAATGTGATAGAAAACAGTGTAAATGATTAATTTGTTCTTCTGTTAGGAATTGTTAGGATTCAAATTGACTACCATTTGTTACTGGAAGTACATGGTTAGGTTCCATATACATGGTACTTCGGTTGTGCATGAAGTGGACCCAGACTTGATCTCCCTGCTGGATATTTCTTATATAGTCCAAAGTAACTATGTGGAGGCCAGATATAGGTACTATTGGGTTGATCGGATGAAAGATGGAGAAACAGTTGAGCTGTTATCTGATGCTGGTTTGTTGGACATGTTCTATAAGCAACTGTCTGACCAAGAAGGAGAGCTACACATATATTTAGAAAAGAAAAATCTTCCTAGTAAGCAAGGCACACCATCTAAGAAGAATGTGAAGCGAGTAGCACACAAACCTAAAGACCCATTCTGGGACAGTTTTGTGGAGATGAGGAACTTGGGTCACATCCTAAGATCCAGCAGTCGTATGGAGATGAGGAACTTGGTTCACATCCTAAGACCCAGTGTGATACACAAGCTGAGACACAGTCGTATGGAGATGAACCAATAGTTGAAGATGATGATACAAATTGTGATGAATCTTATGTACCTGAGAATGAAGAAGATGGCTATGCAACAGAGGATGCAGATGACTATTGGGGGGGAGTATGTTGTCCTTCCAGAGAACAACCAAGAAGAGTGGGGGGAAGAGACAGAATTTCAGAGGTAGTAAGCTGAGAAGAAGAAGCACCCAATTGATGAAATTGACCCTACAGATGACTATGATAGCTGTGAGTCATCTCCTTCTGAAGGGGGTCAATAAGTTGGTCAAGATGTTGATGATCTATACAGTGAGGGTGAGATGGGGGAGGAGCAATACACAACTCCAATTGTAAGTGGCATAGTCATATGGCAGCAATGGACAAAACCTGAGGAGTACAGAAAGTATTTCAGGTCCTGTGCCATAAAGAACAAATTTGAGATTAAGTTTGTGAAGAATTATGGCAGTAGAATCTGGGGGGGTGTCAAGATGAAGCATGCCCATGGACGTGTAGGGTGAGAATTTCAAGTTCTGACAAGACAACCTGTACTCTAAAGCAGTTGAATGAGGAGCACACTTGTAGGCACACCTCAAATCTACATAACAGAATGGCTAATAGCAAATTCATAGCTGAAGTGTTGGAAGATGATATCAAGGCACACCACACTTCATGGAAGGCAAAGGATGTATAGAAGCAGATGTGGTCCAAGTGCACTGTGAAGGTCTCATATTGGAATACCCACAAGGCATTGCTAAGGGTGAAGGAGAAGTTGTTTGGGGGTTATGAAGAAAGCTATAGTAAAGCTCCTGAGGTTGCAAAACAAATACTGAGAACAAACCCAGGTTTGATACCAATAATGTTGGGAACGAAGCGCGAAAACCGTTCCCCCAAACCAGAAAGTCCTGCGAGAGAACCGAGCAAAAGCACACAAACCAAAAATGCCAAACACAATCGCAGACACAAAGATTTTTGACGTGGAAAACCCTTGCGGGAAAAACCACGGGACGATCGGAGTCCAACCCTGAAGAACCTCCACTAATGGAATAAAGAGAATACACCCTCTACAAGCTCCTCCCGATCCAACACGGATCACCACAACTCACTTGAAAGAAGAAATTTTTTGATTGCGGACTCCGAAGAACAAGAGATGCCGAAAAATTATTCGAAGCAATCTCTCCTTCACAATAGTCCTTAATCCTCTCTCAAAGATTGTAAAGCATTTTGTTTTTTGAGATGATTTTACAACTAGCATGCATCACCCTTTTATAAGCCCTTAGTAACCCATACATGGAAGGCCAATATATATGGAAACTTCCAATATAAATCAATCATATATTTAATGAAAATCCAATCATAATTAGCTTACCATAATTGGAAACCCAATAATATGGAAAGCTACTATATGAAGGGTCCAATCATAAATATATAATCAAAGTAAATATGAAAATCCAATCATATATTTTCTTACCATATATGTACCAAAATAAAATCCATGCACTCCCCAAGCTTCTCCGACACACGGATGGCGCTCGTCGCTCTCCGAGGTATTCTCCACATAAGTGGGAACCCCACCCACTCCAACAAATCTCCCCCTTCACAACTATGTGGAGGAGGTCGTCATCCCGACGATCTGCCTGCAGTACTCAAACTTTCCCCTCGGAAGAACCTTCGTGAGCATGTCCGCTCCATTGTCAGCAGTATGAACCTTCTCAAGCGCCGCATCCTTCTTCTCAACCACATCCTGTATCCAATGATACCGAGTCTCGATGTGCTTGGACCGACTATGAAATGTCTGGTTCTTCACAAGGTGAATAGCACTCTGACTGTCGCAAAGCAAAGTATACTGCTCTTGCTTCAGTCCTATTTCCTGCAGTAGTTTCTTCATCTACAGCAACTCCTTGCAAGCCTCCGTCGCCGCAATGCACTCTGCCTCTGTCGTCGACAAGGCAACACACTTCTGCAACCGCGACTGCAACGATACCGCTCCTCCAGCAAACATCATCATATAGCCCGAAGTCGATCGCATCGTGTCTACATCTCCAGCCATATCAACGTCAGTATACCCAACCAGCTTTGGCTCGTCACCACCAAAAGAAAGTCTCCAATCGGCAGTGCCCTGAAGGTATCGTAGAATCGACTTGACCGCACTCCAATGTACCCTTCCAGGATTTGAAAGGTACCTGCTAACTGTGCCAACTGCATGAGCGATGTCTGGCCTCGTACACACCATAGCATACATAAGACTTTCCACAGCTGAAGCATATGGAACCCGCTCCATATCTTCTTTTTCGTCCTCGGTAGATGGACACTGCTCCTCAGTGAACTTAAAGTGAGCCGCAAGGGGGCAACTCACTTTCTTCGACTCGTCCATACCGAAACGCTGAAGTACCCGATGAATGTACTTCTTTTGGGACAAATGTAGCAGCTTGGACTCTCTCTCTCGGCTGATCTGCATCCCAAGAATAATCTTTGCTGCGCCCAAATCCTTCATAGAGAAGGCCGCGCCCAGTTGGCGCTTCAACTCCACTATCCTAGTGGCATTCTGACCCACTAACAGCATATCATCTACATAGAGCAATAAAATAATGAAATCATCCTCGGCAAAGTACCTCACAAATACGCAATGGTCCGACGTCGTCCGTGCATAGCCATGCTCCCCCATAAACGACTCGAACTTCCTGTACCACTGCCTCGGAGCCTGCTTCAGACCATACAAGCTCTTCCTCAACCGGCAGACCAAATGTGACTTGCCCTTCTCACAGAATCCCTCTGGCTGCTCCATGTATAACCTCTTCACGATCACCGTGGAGGAATACCGTCTTCACGTCCATCTGCTCGACCTCCAAGTTGAAACTGGCTGCCAATGCTAGCACCACCCGAATAGACGACTGTTTGACGACTGGCGAAAAGATCTCATCATAATCCACATCTTTCCGCTGACCGTAGCCTTCAACTACCAGCCTCGCTTTGTATCGAGGGCGAGTAGTATCATCCGTCTGCTTCACTCTAAACACCCATCGATTCTTTAAAGCCTTCTTGCCCTTTGGCAACCGCACTAGCTCATAAGTGGAATTAGCATGTAAGAAACTCATCTCCTCCTGCATAGCCTCCATCCACTCCTGCCTGTGTTCGTCTTCCATAGCCTCTGCAAAACTTTCGGGCTCTCCCCCGTCAGTCAATAGCACATACTCACCCGGTGAGTATCTCGTAGATGGTCGACGCTCTCTGTCGCTCCTTCTCAGTGGAGCCACTGGTGCTGGCTGTATACCAACAGCCTCCTCCTCTTCAGGAACCGCCTCCCCGGCATGCTCATCCTCCTGAGGGACACCCTGACCACCATCAGCAGGTTGATGATCAAGGTTGGGAGCAACTCCATGTACTGGCTCCCCCATAATTGGATCCTCTACGATGTCCTCTGAAAACTGCTCGAAGCGAAATGACTCTAACTCAGGCAATTCCTCAGCCTCAGAAGGCGTCTCGGAATCCTGAGTGTTGGTCATGGTCTGATCCTCGACGAATACCACGTCCCTGCTTCTGTAGAGCTTTCTTCCCACCGGGTCGTAGAGTCTATAGCCAAACTCGTCCCGATCACAGCCGACAAAGACGCATCGCCTCGTCTTCGGCTCAAGTTTGGTCCTCTCGTCCTTCGGTACATGCAAGAAGGCCTTATAGCCAAACACTCGCAGGTTATTGTATGACGGCTCTTTGCCATATCATACTTTGTCGGACACATCACCCTGCAAAGGAGCACTAGGAGATAAATTAATAAAATAAGCAGCTGTGAGAAGAGCCCAACCCCAATAACTGCCCGGCAAGTTTGCTTCTGACAGCAAACACCGCACCCTCTCCATCAGTGTCCTGTTCATGCGCTCCGCTACACCATTGAGCTGAGGTGTCTTGGGTGGAGTCTTCTGGTATCGTATCCCCTGCTCTCTGCAATAAGCATCAATGGGACCAATGTATTCGCCGCCATTGTCGGACCGAACACACAATAACTTCTTGCCCGTCTCTCTTTCAACAGAGGCCTGAAACTCTTTGAAAGTAGGCAGCACCTGATCCTTGGTCTTTAAGGCGTAGACCCAAATCTTCCTGGAACAGTCATCAATAAAATTTACAAAGTAAGAAGCACCACCAATAGATTTTACCTTCATAGGACCGTAGACATCCGAGTGAATCAACTCGAGCAACGCCGGCTTCCTTGAACTTGGGTGACTTTGGAAAGACACCATATTTTGCTTCCCAGCTAAGCAGTGCGTGCACTTCTCCAACTTTGTAGACTTGAGCCCTGGAATCACCTTTCTGTTCACCAAGTAGCTCATCCCCTTCTCGCTGATATGGCCGAGCCGCCTGTGCCACAACTCGGTAGACGCATCACTGACTGCGTTCACCTCCTGTGCCCCCTGTGCGCTCCCCTCCATATAGTAGGGACCGGACTTCTTGCTTCCTCTGGCAATCACCATCGAACCTCTGAAAAGCTTCCACTGACTATTTCCGAAGAGACTGAAGAATCTCTCATCATCCAACCTTCCAACCGACACTAGGTTGAAACGGATATCAGGGACATGACGAACATCTTTGAGAACAAGAACTGCATCCGTCTTCGTCCTCAAATGCACATCTCCAACGGCAACCGCCTTTGACACATCTCTATTGCCCATCTTCAACACTGCACAGTCGCCTGTCGTGTAAGTGGCAAATAGTGCCATATTGTGAGATACATGCGCTGAAGCCCCTGAGTCCACCAGCCAAGAATTGTCATCGCAGGCGAGGTTTGTGATAACCTCATCACCTACGACGATCACATCGCCTCCATGTATCGAAACCGCCGCTGTAGTGTTCTCATCTTACTTTCCCTTGTCGCCCTTCTTCTCTCTCTTCCAAGCAAAACAGTTCCGCTTGATGTGGCCCTTCTTGCCACAATGGTAACACTCCGAGTCCTCGTACCGACCCTTGGCCTTTTCCCTGCTCTTGTCTCTTCCACCACCTGGATCCCTGCTTTTGTCCCTTCCGCGGCTCTCCGAAACTAGTGCCTCTGAGTGATGGGATGTGGATGAAGTGCCCTGAGAACATCTCCGCATCTCTTCATTCAGTACCCCGCTCTTGGCAAACTCCAGACTGACCATGCCTTCCAGAGCAGAAGCGATCATAGATACTCGTACGGTCTCCCACGAGTCTGGCAATGTACATAGCAACCAGAGTCCTTGAACCTCGTCGTCGAACTTGACCCACATCGAGGATAGCTGGTCCACCACGCCCTGAAACTCACTCAAGTGATCCTTAATGGATGCACCATCTTTGTACCGCAGACCCATCATCGTCCGAATCAGGAACAATTTGTTTACCCCGATCTTTTTCACGTACAAAGATTCCAGCTTATCCCACAACGTCTTCGCATGCTCAATATTGGCAACGTAGTTGTACACGTTCTCGTCAACGAACTGCCGCATGTACCCACACACCTGTATATGCTCGAAGTTCCAGTCCTCATCGGATTTGTCATTGGGCTTCTCGGATGCAAATACTGGAAGATGCAGTTTCTTGACGAGCAGCAAATCCTTCATCTTGCTCCCCCAATAATGGTAGTTGGTACCGTTCAGGTTCACCATGCGTACCGGCTTCGTGTCCATCTCTGCTTCCTGGTTTGACTGTCAACTCCTGATACTTCTTTGAACCCAAAGCTCTGATACCACTCTGTTGGGAACGAAGTATGGAAACCGTTCCCCCAAACCAGAAAGTCCTGCGAGAGAACCAAGCAAAAGCACACAAACCAAAAATGCCAAACACAATCGCAGACACAAAAATTTTTGATGTGGAAAACCCTTGCGAAAAAAACTACGGGACGATCGGAGTCCAACCCTGAAGAACCTCCACTAATGGAATAAAGAGAATACACCCTCTACAAGCTCCTCCCGATCCAACACGGATCACCACAAATCACTTGAAAGAAGAAATTTTTTGATTGCGGACTCCGAAGAACAAGAGATGCCGAAAAATTATTCGAAGCAATCTCTCCTTCACAATAGTCCTTAATCCTCTCTCTCTCTCTCAAAGATTGTAAAGCACTCTTTGTTTTTTTAGATAATTTTACAACTAGCATGCATCACCCTTTTATAATCCCTTGGTAACCCATACATGGAAGGCCAATATATATGGAAACTTCCAATATAAATCAATCATATATTTAATGGAAATCCAATCATAATTAGGTTACCATAATTGGAAACCCAATAATATGGAAAGCTACTATATGAAGGGTCCAATCATAAATATATAATCAAAGTAAATATGGAAATCCAATCATATATTTCCTTACCATATATGTACCAAAATAAAATCCATGCACTCCCCAAGCTTCTCCGACACACGGATGACGCTCTTCGCTCTCCGGGGTATTCTCCACATAGGTGGGAACCCCACCCACTCCAACAAATAACTCTTTCCTTCTAATATACTGCAGACCATATTTTCATACACTGCAGACCCTATTTTGATAACTTTCAAATAGGAATTCTGAGTTTGTCTAATATACAATTGAGATATTTTGAGAACAGGAAGTGTAGGGTTTGCAGTTTGTCCAATAACTCTTTCCTTATATACATCGTCTCTTTTTCCTTATATACATTGTCTCTTTTTTAATGTGGAACAGGAAGTGTAGCTTTTTGTGGGAATATACAAGGAACATCTGAGTTTGGGTATTGTTGTATAGGGTATGAAGCAAGTTGGTCTAGATTCATAAATGGTTGTAGACCATTAGCTGGAATGGATGGCTGTCATTTGAAAGGAAAGTAGGGGGTGTGTTTGTCAGCAACATCTTTGAATGGCAATAATGGCTTATTTACACTTACCATCTACATATGCACATCTGAGTGTGAAGCAACATGAGACCATTTCCTTACTTTGATTAAGGATAAGTTGCTGCAACATCCTGGAACAATAACTTTCATATCTGATAGGCAGAAAGGCCTAGGAATAGCTGTGGACACTGAGTACAAAGGACACCCCCACAGATTTTGCTTTAGGCATTTTTACAAAAATTTCAAAGCCCATGTCAATAGTAGCAAGCAGATGAAGCATCTGACATGGGAGGCAGCAAGAGCATACAGAAATGTAGATCAACCTAAATGGATGAAAGCAATTGAACAACAATGTCCTATTGGTCACAGTATTTTGTGGCAGAGAACACCAACAGGTATCTCTAGTTTATATTTGTACCTAGTGACTAGCACATTTTTGTATCAGTGACTAACATATTTCTTTAACTAATATGTGGTGTAGAGTACATTTTGATAGAACAACAAAGTGTGAACACATAACAAATAACTTCTCAGAAAGCTTCAACAATTGAATAGGCGAAATAAGAGGTAAACCCATCACTATGCTTGTGGAAATGTTTCATATGATGGTGATGAAGTTGATATATGATAGAAAAATGACTTCAAAAGTGTGGGATGACTTTGACTTGACTCAAAGGGCTAAGAAGGTCATTGAGCAAAGGACAAAACAAATGAATAGATATCTTGTGAATGGGGCTGATGAGGGGCTATTTTGTGTCACTAGTGTGTTCTCAATTGAGAACAGATGGACTGTAGATATTAATGCAAGAACATGTGACTGCTGTGTATGGGATATAACAGGGATCCCATGTGTTCATGCTGTAGCTGTCTTGTTACCTAGCAGACCCACATGGCAAATGTGAGTATATGTTCACAAGACTTTTGTATATCTTTTGTATATGTTCACAAGACCCACATGGAAAGCTATTTTGTATATTTTTTCTATCTTTTTTTACTGTGCTAACAATATTTGTCTTGGAATAGCTTCACAAGTCCCTACTATCATGCCAGTACCTACAAGAAGGCTTAAGCTGGAAAGATTGTACCTTTACCAGAACAAAGCTTGTGGGATCAAGTACATACTTACAAGTCCCTAGCTATACTTGTGTTATACTCACTACTTCACTAGTTCACTGGCTATACTTACAAGTCCCTACTCTACACTGTCTAATACCTATACTCTGTGTCCTCTTTCAGCCAGCATTTGAGGTTGGTCCACCTGGTAGACACAGACAACCAGGAAGACCAAGTGGGGCAAGGAAGTTGGAGGCTAATGAGATGCCAAGAGCTGCCAAGAAGCAGAGGATTTGTGGGAGGTGCAAGTTACCTGCTGATCATAATGCTAGATGGTGCCAAGGAGGATCAGTTGGAGGAAACACAAAGAAACCAAGGGCACCTAGGCCACCAAGGTCACCTAGACAACCAAGGATAAGGAACACTGTCTACAAGAGGCCAAAGTTTCAAGGGGGCCAAGGCCAAGGAAGGCTGCTATGGGTACATCAGGAGATCCTGAAGTTTGAAGTTTAATGTTTGAATGTCCAAAAGTCTCTCATTTTGTATATGAAAATACTGGGGTTCTCTCTACTTTGAACGTCTCTACTTTTTTGTACAACAGGAGATCTCATTTTGAATGTCCCTACTTTTTTGTACTAAAAATGACAACTTTTTTTAGGAACATGGGGTTCTCTCTACTTGTTTAAGAATGTTTGTTCTCTATTTTGTATATCTGGATTGAATGTGAAGCAACATGGGGTTCTCTCTACTTGTAATGTGAAGAATCCTATCTAATCATAATATGTTTTTGTTACATTCTCTGTTTTTGTTACATTACCTGTAATGTGAAGAATCCTATGTATGGCAAATCTGGAGCAACATGAGGTAATGTTTTTGTTACATTACCTGTAATGTGAAGCAACATGGGTTTTTCTCTAGTTGTTTCTTCTCTGTTTTTGTATGTTGCATTCTTGTAATGTGAAGAATCCTATGTAAGGCAAATCTGGAATACAATGTATACAATGTTTTTGTATACAATGTTTTTGTTACATCATAATACAATGTGGGTCTGCGTTTTTGTTACATTACCTGTTGTATAGAATGATAGGAAAATCTGGATTACATTCTTAAAACTAATCAAGAAACTTTCTTATATAGCCAAGTCAAGATAATTTGAATGCATTCATTTCAGGAAACTAATCAAGAAACTTTCTTACATCACCAAGTCAAGATAACCAAGAAACTTTCTTGCATATCCAAGTCAAGATAATTCTGAAGATAATTTGTATGCATTCATCTCAGGAAACTTTCTTACATAGCTAAGCAAAGCCAAGTCTTTCTTACATAGCTAAGTCAAGAAACTAATCAAGAAACTTTCTTGCATTTTAATGCATTCATTTCAGATAATTTGAGGTTTACATAGCCAAGTCTTTCCTGAATGTCTTACACAACTTTTCTAAAGTTGTGTTCACTACAATTTGAACAAGAATTTCCGACTCAGACCGGTTGTCATCATGTTCAGAAGCCTCATTCAACCACTGGAATGCGTTGTTGCATTTCCGACATTGTAAGAATCGTCTTCCATAGCTGTGGCTCCTTTTTGACACATTGACATCTCTCTTTCCTCCATAATTAGGTTTAGGGCAAGTGGCTTTCGTCCAAGTGCATTGTTGCTTCCAATGACCTAAGTCACCACACGTGAAACACCCTTCACTACGAATTTTTGATGATGAACTTTCGTGCTCTCCTTCGTAAATTGCAACATCCAGCCATTGAAAATCCAAGCAAAGGAGGCACTTCAAAAATTTTCTTCCAGGATTTGCCTTCGTATTTTACTTCGAGAGGTTCTGAATCCCCTTACAGTTTGCAATCTTGCAAGCTGAGCTCAAATAGTAACATTCATCTGCAATATGGGTGTTCTTCGAGCATATTTGACATTTCTCCTAAACAAACCATTACAAAAATTATATGAGAAAATCTCCAACCAATCTAACAATGTACGAGAGAAAGAGAGTGGAAGAGAGACTGGAAAGACTAACCCTAATCTCTGCTGAATAGGCGGCCATGGGAGCTCGGTCGAAGTTGTGAGGATTTCGAGATTAGGGATAAGAACTTGCGTGCGTGATGTATAGAGAAGAAGGGAGGGGTAGTTTAGGGATAGAACAATCTATTTTTCCTTCACTCAAAGAATATGCAACGGTCAGGGGTATTTAAGTCACTTAAATTGGGTTCATCTCTACTCCTGTTAGTTTTGGAATTTTTCATCAAAAGTAGGATAACTTATACAATATGCAAACAATGTGGGGTGCACCACATAAATAAACCAATCAAGTGGGGTGCCACTCAAATTTTTTCAATAAAATATAAATCAATAATCTGACCGAGAACGAGACTTGAACTCGATTTATGTCCTTAAGACAATATTCGTCCCGCACTGATGCTTACGATTTAATTGTGATAGTCTCCAAAGATACAATGGTTCTTCTCCTTCGGTAACAACACTTCACGAAGAAACTTGATAAAACAATGTAGGTAGTCTCTCTCTTGAACTTAATGTTTGATGAGAGAATAAGTAATTGAATTGTTCAAACACTTACACTTTTATAGATAACAAAGAGACAATGTGAGTAGACACAATCTTTGGAAGGGACACGTCTTTCCAATAGATAGATTCATTGCACATTGGACCCACTTATTGAAACTATAGTAAAAACATTTTTATTTAATAATTCAAGTAAAATACACATTCACTTTTCCAACATGAGTTGCACCTACAAAGCGCTCTTGTCCACGTGTTTGAAACTACCGCAGCGAAAACTACGCCAACTAATCCAAAGGTAACGAACCACTGTCTAACAAAAAAGTCAAGTCAGATCAAAGACAGTATATTGTTCGGTGACCGTATCACCCGGGCAAATCTCAATTTCTATAACTTTTACAAGATACAAGACTGAATAGAAATATGTTGAACCCCTTGCCCAAGGTTCAACTCCCACACTGAACTCAAGAAAAAAAAGAGATTACAACTAAAATCACTCATCCAACCCCGTGCTATCTCCATGTTTCCTGAAGTCTCGAACGACGAGTCATAAAAGCAAAGTACGAATTTTCTCTTAAATCTCCTGTGAACGAACATCTTGTATCTTTCGTATATGAGCTTTCGTTGTGTTCTACCTTGTGCCTCCACTCTCAACATATTTTATAGGTTGATAGGCTTATTTAAAGGTTTAGAAAATCTCCAAAATAGTCCGCCATCAGATCTGGTCGTCTACCAGCATTCAACTATGTACGCCAACTAATCCAAAGGTAACGAACCACTGTCTAATAAAAAAGTCAAGTCAGATCAAAGACAGTATATAGTTCGGTGTCCGTATCATCCGGACA